>JARHVA010001828.1:2950000-3061900 GCA_037957365.1 Torreya grandis | reverse complement strand
AGACACTATATGGTTCTCGCTTAGCATGAAAACAACCCATAGAGGTTACAAAAAGTTTTGACTTTCCAAGTCACCCCTAGCCTATGCAAAACTCATAAGGGCCCCACCAAAATGTCTATGCATCGATGCTCGACATCCATACCCAAACTAAGTACTTAGTGCATATATTTGCATTTACTAAATGTTAATTTTCACCCATGATAAGTTTATAATATGTGATCCTTCATCACACAAGCTAAATGATGCATAGTTTCAAATGTGAAAAACTCCCAGTATATAGATGGCACAAGATAAAGTGAAAAAGGAATAAATCTAAATTATAGTGAATGTACCCAAGATCTATTTAATCTTCTTGATCTCACCTATTCAAAATCCTCCTCGTGACTAAACAAGGATTTTTTATGTTGAATAATAGATTTTAAATTCTACGCCCTTGAAAATTATAAGTTATTATCTAAGTTGTGCACATGCTACTTCATGGACTAATATCAAAGGGGATTTGGCACAAAAGATTTAAATTTCACTTACCCCTATAGATCACTTCTACATCTACCTCCTTCACCAAATTACATCTTACTAAACAACCTATTCTCTATGAAACCTTCTATTGTCACTTGTATTTACACCCTTTGAGGAGATGTCTCAGATCTTCTAGGATTTGAGTATCCTAAGAATGAGGTGAATCTCTAGATAGGGATATCTCCCTTGATGTACCTCTTGTAGATCACTACTACACCAATGATTGCGAGGGAAAAGGGAGAGAAAACTGAAATTAAACTATCCTAAAGGAGGTGATACACCAAATTATTTTATGACTACCAACCAGTTGCATGTTACACATGAGAACAAGGGACTAACTAAACATAAACTTCTCCAATTTGAATCTCCTCGCATCAATATTTAATTATGATGTTGTGATAAATGTTTATGCTAGGAATAATAGATAAGAGGCATAAAATGGAATTATTTTAATAAACTAACTCACACATCTTTGACACATCATATAACACTTCATATGACCTACAAGAAGAAGCTTTCAAGCTACACATAGGTGTGATAATGAGACAACAATGATAAGGAAATAACAATCATCACATGATAAATATCAGTATTTAAAGTGAAAAAACTATGAAAAATCATGGAATAGATAAAAATTGGTATTATTTATTGATCCATGGTATGCAAATGAGTAGGACTTCACCATACTCAGGCGGAGCATAGTTTACAAAGGCCAAAATAGCTAGTTCTTATAGAACTTGAGAGAGAAGAGAAGAAATAAGTCCAAAGGTCATAAATAAAATTGTAAAGATAACAAAATTAGTTAATTCAGCATGATAAGGTAATGTTAAACTAATCATGCAAATTCAATAAGCACAAGTGTCACCCAAAGTCTTTAAACTCTTGAAATGTGGCATAGGAGTTCTCATTTTACAAAAGGAAACTACCTTCATCACTCACCCATATTTGAACGTCTCAAAAATGTATATGGATAGGTATGATGATTTTAATAATAGGTTATTATTTCATACATGATTATCCATGCATTATTTAAATCCTTAGTCATCTAAAAACTTCTAAAAGTGAGCCATCACTACCTGTAGTCAAAGAAACTCCTCTTTCCCAAATCTTGCACACTTAGATTCCAGAAAGGAATTAGTTATCCATGAAAATTAATAAAATTGAGTTTATTAGAATTTTAAATACCCTCCATGTCCTTATAGGCATTAGCCACACCTTAAAATCACTTTCACTTGAAGTTTTTGCACTTCTCACCACCATGTTCACTATGCGAGTTTTGACTAGCTGAGATGAGAGCTACTATATTAATACTTAAGATTTTTTATGAATAATTAAATGTAAATTTATATTTATCTTAATTCCTAATATTTCTCACAAATTTTATTTCATCTCTTTAAACCTCCTAGAAACTACACAATGCACAATTTTTTTGAAAATACCCTATTTTGTACTCCATCCATAAATTTTTGTACAGTTCAAAAGGATGGGGAAGATACTAAGAGATTATTATACAAGGTTTAATAAATTTCATGGTCAATCTATACCATTTATATATCTCACAATCTCCATTTCCTTAATTGGGTCCTTATTCAAGGTTTGTAAGGGTTTTGAGTGTTTTAGGCTCTTAAGGTTTGTTCATGTAGATTTGACATTGAATTTTCCAAAAAATTACAATAATTTGGTTTTAATTACCCTTTATAACCCTTAAAAACTCCTTTTATCTCCATGAAAAGTTCTAAGGGAGAAAAAATCACTCAAAGTTGTCCTATCGAGCTCTTTTCTCCATTTACACAGGCCTCAATTGTCTTAAAGCCAAAAAATGGCTTCCTCGTGGCTTCCTTTGCATCCAAATATATAAAAAATATATTTCATGACCATATTAACATTCCTAAATTGATTATAATTAACCTCTCATAGTGGAAGTGAAAATGACTCTCCATTTAGCTTTAGGCCTAAACCCTGCCTACATAAGCCTAACTACATACTTGATGATTTAGACTATTTGTTGAGATTATACCTTCTTATAAAGTTTCCTCATGTTTTTTCAAGTTCATTACATATTATTACACCTTTTTTAAATGTTTAAACATCTCTTGTTCCACCCTTTCATCTCTTCTTGTCAAGACTGTAGGGTTTGTGTGCATAGGGAGTGCCCTCTATCTAAGACAAAATAGAGGGCACTACCATATTATCTCAAAAAATGGTGAATGTTTTATATGTTTATTAAATTAATATATATTCCCTCTACCAAAATTTATCCCTTTATTAGGTCATTTGACCCCCAAACCTCTTCAAATTCCAAGGCAAACCTATTAGAAGATAGATTGTTACAGTGGTTTGGGGTATGAACTATGTCATGCATCATTTGAGCCCCTTCTATGAATGATTTTAGTATTATAGGAGCCTATTGAAACATATATAATAATTATTTATATATTCTCATTTCATTCACAACTTTAACCTTCTAGGTACTCCTCCATACACTCTACTTAGTCAACGATAAGTGTTATCTCATGACTGTGTTTTGTTCCAATGCATCATACATGTAGGCGATATTGTATGTTTTAAACTTTAAATAATGTATAAAACCTATATTTAATCTTAAATTATCATTTAAAAATTATTTTTAATCATTTTTTCACCTTGATCTTAGCCATACTAGCACCTAGATGCTATGTTTTAGTTTATTATTTGTATACAGTCACTTATAGCTGACTGTGTTAGAGCTATCAGGCCCTATAGGTGTAGATATTACATTGGAAAATGTTTTATGATATTTTAGATAACCTTTTAAAAAATATATTCAAATTTTCATATCAATTTTTTATGTCTATAGGCTCATTATCCTCTAATTTCACCTTAAGAGCTCTATGGGTACCTACAAGTAGGTTATAGGTAAATGGTTTATAGGTGATTATGAGATTGAAATATCATCATTTTTTTTCTTAAGACACTTGAAACATTTTATGAAACCTAAAATAACTTTTCAAACCATTAAACATGCCCTAACACTCATACATTTCAAGAAAGAAGCACCTTCTCAACTTGAACTTTATGTTGGTTGTAGGTAAATATGCCTAGGCCATTTGTATAGACGGTCACTTCCACTAATGGATGAAAATGATATTCCATACCTTCCTTGATGTTTACTTTAAAAAATTTGTATTTCTTAGTGCAATAATACATTCCAACTTAGTTACAAGCATCAAATTTACTCATTAGGACAAAAATGTTATTGACTCATCTTGTTGTAGACAACACTATGGAATTTCAGTGTTTAAAAGGCAACTTGGGATCTCTTGAAAACCAATCTCTTCAACTCAACAACCTCTCTTATTTTGAAAATAAAGAGACCTATATTTGAGATTTCCATTAATATATTTCTAGGTCCTAAAAAACAATGCAACTCTATATAATGATACCTAAAAAAGGGTCAAGACCTCTATTTTGCCAATTTTGGGAAAAGGTCTCTAAATCTATAGTCATCAATCCTTTTAAAAGTTACTCATAGCTTTCAAAAAAAAATTAGAAAGTATCATGGGTTTTTTTATTATATATCCAATATATAAGATTACAAAAGGAGTTTCACCACTTATTTCAATTCTTAAATGACTCTTTAGCTCTCTCCTAACACCTATAGGTGGCCATTTTCATGTCTACAGGTAATAGTTACAAGTATGAACAATGTGTATTGAATTTATAATTTAATGATTTTTAATCCTATCCAAATACCTCAAAATGGATGTTAAAACCCATTTAATGGCTTCAAATAGTTGTGTTTTTAGTTTCCACATGATTTTCTTCTTCCAAACACCTGTAGGTGCACTTTCATGGTGGACTATGTGTATGTGTGGTATATGACTGTAATTCCATGAAGATTGTTTTAGAGGATGAACTTAGAATGAAATGAAAAAAAAATTTAAAAATGAGAACAAGCCATCGCCATCATTTTTCACCATTAAAAATACGTGAAGGGATTGGAAGTGGTGATAAATTGCCAACAACATAGAAATTGTCTTCTCTTACAACCTGAGATACTTGGCCCATCAAAAATCTTTAAAATGATAAAAAAAACATAGAAAGAATTAGATGAGGGATTCAACATCCTTTATAATTAATCCCAATAGTTGGATTGTACATAATCATCCAAATAATAGCAAAACCTATAGGGTGCACATATTAGCAATCAAATTGTATATGTCAACATCTTAGGAATGGTTCATAAAGCACAGGCCACCATTCGTATACAACCAAACAATAAATAGAAGATGAATAACTATAGAAGACACCCTGAGATAAATTTGTTTAAAAATTCCCCTATTAGTTTTACTAAGCACAAACCTGAAGACCATTTTTTATTCCTAAGCCTAGTGAAAGAAGAGAGAAGTGCTTTTATTTATTTCTTGAAGCTTCTGATCAAAATGATCACTGGAAAAAGTGTTTTAAAGACCAAGATACACTAATAAATCATCCTCATCTACAAGAGGTTGTACAATTCTATACACCTCATTAAATGTTCATTTTTTCCAATAAAACTACCTTTTATTATGAAGAACCTACCACTTTTCAGTTATAAATGGTTACTTAAGACTAATTATGACACATGGAGTGTAACATCACCTCTTAACACCTTCACATTTCCCAAGGAGGTTGTAAAACTCATTTAATACTCCATTTTGACCCCAAAAATGACTCAAAAAGACATAAATTTTTAAAATGACCAAGACCAAGGCCAAAGTGCCATGAAATGACATGAAATGACCTACAATACACCATATGACATAATATTAAACCCCTAAAACACCTAAAAAAAGGTTTTTACTAATAAGGGTCCCAATTTGACCTGCAGGGTCAAATTTTATCAACAAATTTAGTATGCACCCTCATTTCAGATGCACCCAAGTAATAAGGCATGAAACCTCCTCATGTGAAGGCTCTTAACACAGATAAATGACATATAAGAATTTAAATGATGTCCATGCAATTCCATGTTAGAAAATGAATATAGGTAGGTTGCCAAATGTTAAATATTAAGGGGGTAAATGGGCCTAATTGAGCATCTGAGAGGATCGTGTCAAGGTGGAATTAAAATATAATTGTGGTTTTTAGGATTTTCAAAGCATTAGCACATGATCTCTTATGACAGAGATCTCAACGGCTTCTCCCATATACATTTAATGATTGTAACCACCCTGATAGTGGGTAATATTTTAATTAAGAACCCATGGGGATCTCATTTCCTATAAAATCATGGGTCTTTCATTTTATAAAGGTTGACATTTCTTATGCAACCTAACATTTCCAAATTTTCCTTTTGAGATAACTTTCATTGGCTAGACCTTGCATTTTAATGGGAATTGAGTTCGCCTCCCTTCATTCTTCCTCTATTCTATATGTTATTTGTGTTTTTTTATCTTTGTCTATGGGTAATGTTTACCCCTCCCATTGTATTCCATTCCTAGAACCTCTATGTGGAAGTTGGAACTCACTTTAGAGTTTTATCATATGTGCACTTAGGTCTATGTAGGCTTTGTTTGTGAATAACCTTCATCCTTCTCAATGTTGTAGTATGCTCCTAAAACTCTATACAAAATACTTAAGCATCTAAGGCACCTTTGATGAAGTTTATGTGATATTTTCTTGTACTTAACAATTTTTCGTGTTTTCATCAAGGTATTAAAAGTGTTCATTATATTCTCGATGAATCACCTTTACTTCATATCAATATCTTACCTTTTCCCTCCCTTTTCCTTTGTCAATTTTTAGGTTTAGTATTGGCGATAGATTTCCTTTTCTTCTCTTTGTAATTCTATGTACTAGTCTTAAAATAATTTACTTAGAATATAAGGAATCTAGCATACTCTAGATGTTAATCCTAAGGAGTGAAAAGGTCGCACACCTTAGGGACATTCCCATCATTGTGATAAGACAATTGATGTTCCATGCATGTAGGTGTAGTGGTAACACCTCATTGCCCAACACTAAATGTTTCATCACTCTACACCCTATAAAAAAACTTCCCACATAATGAACCATCCACGGGAACAAATTTTGAATGAAAATAATTACCTTAATGTTCTAACCATGTCTATTGCATTAAATGGATTCCATACATTCTTTGAGTGATTTCGATGAATTAATAGATAAATGAGGTAATATGTAGATATGAGCAAAAGACAATGAATGATGTGGAATAGGATGTTGAGAAGTCCATAAACATTCAAGAATTATATGATTAATCTCTCCAACACTTTTAAAAATCACCAATGTGCATAAGAAGCCAAAGAAAGAAGATCCACCCTCAGAATTTCAATCAAAATTCCATAAACATCTACAAGCATGTTATAGGTGAATTGGAGAAAAAAATGTATTAGTTGATAAATGAATACATTGAGGTATATGAGAGAGTAAAAATGAAATATAAATTGGATTTTAAGGTGCTAATAATATTTACATATAGCTCTCAAGGTGATAGAATGCAATGAAATGACTAGGAAGCCTAATCAGGCCTAATGGGCCAAATGACCACCTATAGGAAAGAATATTGAGTTTGAGCATCATGAGGAATAAAGGTAAATGGATAAAACTATTTTGGAATGGGTGTGGTTTTATTAAACATAATATAATCACTGTAACCAAATAAATGCATTTTGAGAGATTTTAATCCTAAAATCTCTCTCTTGGCCTAAACATACCAATTCTGCCAACTCAAGAAGACTATTTTTGTGCTTATAAATCCACTAAGAGTTTGCATGGGATACTAAAATTTTTTGAGGGGCATGGATAAGCTTAATATAATTATAATCTTAATGTTAGTTCATCCATTAAACAACACATCCTTATGAATAATGCTTAATAAATAAAGTCACTCAAAACCCTCCTACCACCTTATGTTCAAGAAGCCTACAAAATTTGAATTCAAACTCCAAGGAGGATTTTAAATAATTAATATTTTCTATGTGGAATATGGGGAAAGTTTTGAACTCAACATTTGTGGCATTGATTTTTATCTCAAGGATCCAGGGTTTATGAATCCACCTTAAGAAGGTTACAAGTCTAAATCCCTCCTAAAACCCTCTCAGTGATCCAATGATTTTGTTTGCCTTCTAAATGACATAAAATGAATTTGTATGGATTTACAATTATCAAATTGATATCTATACATCTCATGATCACCTTTTTGAAATATTTATTGGCATGTGCAGATTGAGAAAGTATGAGAAATGACTGTTGCAAGTCTAAAAATGTAGGTTTTGGTGGTTTTCATGAAATTTGACTGATTAAGACCAATTGGATACCTTTAAATCACCTATTAAATAGATAATATAGTGTAATAGGTATATAAATATCCAAAATAAGGTTCTTAATGATGGTAACACCATTAAGAGGTTTCAAGACACCTAGTGGTAAGCAAATATGTCATCAAGAGATCCTAACAGACTTAATACACTTGTGTATCAGTCTTGGATATGGTTTTTAGATTGAATAGAAGTGAAATGATTTCCTAAATGGTGTTTGAGATGTATTCAATATATGATAATAGTCCTCAATAAAAGTACTAACCCTAATATGGAAAGATTGATTTGTCATTGTGGTCATCATTTGAATCAAACAAGCCTTTTAATGAAATGCAAGTTATTATCAATTTGAAGAAGCTAAAGTCTATATTATCATCCTCACCAAGATGAGAGAGATATTGAAGTGGACTAGTATGTCATGGTAAGGATCTAATAATCAGGATCAAGAGTGCCACATATCAATACATAAACTTATAACTCGTAAACTAGGAATTAATAGTTTCATGAGTGAAGTTCATTAGTCATCCAAGAAATTCAAGAGCTACTCTACACCACCATTAATAAAGACTAAGATCATATCTAGATGACACACATTGACGAAAGTTTCATGACTATCCTTTGGTACGTTTCTTCCTTGTAACTTGATTCTTCATGAGATGATATTTGTGTTAGAATTATCCAACATCCATCTTCTCTCTCCTCATTATCTTATATATATATGCTCACTTTTTGGATTTTAATACATCTATAGACATTAAAAAACCACACACTACAATTCTAGCTATCAAAATACCCCTAGATGTTGAACCTAGCATTCACACTCTTTAAACAACTCACCTTCTAAACCACCTTGACAAAATTTAACCCTTTGACCTTTGACCCTTCAACCTTCAACCCTAAACTACTGATGGTCACTCTGATCACTAATGGTCGATAGTCTGACTATTGACGGTTAGAAACTAAACTTACCAACTTGATCCATGTGTAAGTTGACATGTCAAAATATTATCTAGATGTCTAACTTTTCCATTTTTTAACACACAATAATCCTTGAAATCATCAACCAAACCTCTTACATAACCTTCTCCCTCCATCTCTCTTCACCTATAAAAGGAGGGGAGCAGGAGGTGAAAAGGCATGAAAAGAGTATCCACAAACAAGTAGGTTTTCATTCTTCTAGTAGCTACAATAGGGACTCAAACCTCTACCAAAATTATTCTTTAGGAAAAGTACCATTACTCTATCCAAATCACTCTATACTTCATCAATCAACCAGTTGTTTCTCTACTAAAATTTCTCTAAACTCTTCAGCAAGTCAAACAAGCTTCCATCATGAGCTAAGTATTTATTTTCATGTATTCATTTACCATGCTCCTATTTCCAACATGTTATTCCATTTAACCTATTGACCCATTAACTAACCCCCAAAAACATTTTTACCTATCTACCATTTTCCTTCTAACCTCTAAACCTATAGATCTAACCTTTTACCTTAACTAGACTTGTCAATGGTAACCATTGATGGCCATCCTGACTATTGATGGTTGACTGTCAAACTACCAACAGTCACCCTAACCACCGATGGTTGTATTTCAAACTAGTATTATTATCTTAACCAATGATGGCTACTCTAACCACCTATAGTCACCTTAACCACTAATGGTTACCCTGACCACCGATGGCCATTATGTGAAGCAAACCAACAAGCACCAAATACCCACCAACCTTAACTAAAACCCTATCTTATTGGTCCTTATCACCTTAAAAACCAAAAATAGCAACCTGACTTGACTTGAACCATTCTCTAACCATTTAACATTTACCTTAATGTTATTTTGTTATAACCTTAACATTTCATCTGTAAACTATTTATTTCATTAGATCTAGTACTTTTATGTTATAAAATATTTATTTTCAACATTAACTTGTCTCAAAAGGTGGATTGATAGCCTCCTAGATAGCTCACACTTCTTAGATCTAGCTTGTTAGGTAATCCACCCAACATACCTAACTAACCAACCATTTTTTAGTTCTTTCTTATTGCAAGTCATCTTCCCAAGCCAAAGAAGAGTATCTACAACCATCTGGATTATGGAGTGCACACCACCTCAAGGTTATACCAACCTCTATCCCTATTTTAGTTTTACCTTTATCTATAAACAAAAAAGAAAAATTTGGTACAAACATTCTAACATACCTATTGGGACCTAGTTACATCTAGTCCACTTTTCCTCTTTATTTTATGCTCATACAATGCAATAAAAATTTCTTTTGGGTATAAAATTAATTTCATACCTTGATTTCTCACATGTTTAGATCATTTAGTTAAATTAAAAGTCAAGTAATTAATTTTATTTTCACTCTTGTTATCACACACTTTACCAAACCACATAATCAATCAACACATCAAAATAATTAACATAAAGCTCAACTAGGATTTCATCACCTAGTGGTAAACCTTCACCCTTTATCTATCTTACTTGGAATTCACTACCAAGAAGACAAACCAAAACTCAGCTCTCTGATTGAGTCTAAACTCTAGAAATTAGTATATACTAGCTAAGCACCTGACACCCTTATCACTGTGGTGTTTAAAGTGAGGGGGTAGTCCCCAATATCAAGCCATGTACTAACTTTCAATTAAAATTTTGAGAGACATAACTAACCTAAAACCAACCATGGACTTTTTTTCTAGTCCTCACTCTACAAACCATGTCTTCACATATTTTTTCTAACTTGAGGCATAAGCCACAAGATATTCTAAAAATAAACTTAGGACTTAACATCATTTAGTGTGTGTTTTTGTCTTTTTGACTTTTTTTCTTGTCTTCTCTTTGTTTTGAGTTATGAAAAATCTAGCCTTCACCATCTTACCTCTATTTCCTTATCCAATGGAGAACCAACCTATATTCTCTCTTGGAGATTCTAACTTTTCTAGGATCTTAGAGAATAACCATCTCACTTTAGAGTGATATCTTGCATCATGAGCCACTTATGCTCCTAACCTTACCTATAACAAACATAACCTCATAAGCAACCAACACAAACTCACCCACAATCAATCAATCCCTACCTATCACCTATCAAACATCAATTAAAACCAACAAATAAACTATCAACTACCACTTGAGCTAGTTACAATGTTAATGGACTAGATAATCAAAGTAGACTCATCTATTTTCTATACCCATAACCAATCAACCCTTACCTAAAACCAATCAAATCTCAACTACAACCAACCAATAACCTATAAATGACTATTTAACCATCATCATACCTAACCAATAGCCCATTAACACAAACTTAAATATTATCATAACCAACCTCAAATTCAACCTATCCAACCTCATCAACCATTGGATCATCTACCCCAACCATCATATCAACTACCCAACCCACTTTGAGGCAGCCCTCTTTGTCTCAATGCTAAGATTTGGTCTATCCTATTTTCCATCACACCAACAACTATCAAACCAACTTATCAACCTTACCTAACCTATCAAATCAACCCACCTTATCAACCTTACCCAAGCAATCAAACCCACCCAACCTATCAACTCAACCAAACCTATCAAACCAACTAACCTCATCAAACAAATTGATTAGCTCTCAAACTCAAGAGAAGTCCATCACCTCTTTTTACACCCAGTATTGTACACACCAATAACCAAATCCCTAAACATAATGAGGTCCATCCATTAGATTTGGTTCTTAGTCAACCTATAACTAAGAAAACCATATTCCAACCCTTAGCCAAACCACTTTTTAACCAAATGAAACCTTCTCAACATTCCTTATAAATCACAATCAAGGAAACCAACCAGCCTTTTCCACTCACCTATGTGGAACCAACCAATTAACCTCTTCTACTTTCCCACATGGAACCAACCAACCTCTTCCACTTACCCATGTGAAACCAACCAATCAACCTCTTCTACTTACCCATGTAAAACTAACCAATCAATCTCTTCCACTCACCCATGTGGAACCAACCAATCAATTTCTTCTACTTACATATGTGGAACCAATCACTCAACCTCTTCCACTCACCCATGTGGAACCAACCAATCAACCTTTCCTACTGACCCATGTGGAACCAACCAACCAACCTCTTCCACTTACCCACATGGAACCAACTAATCAACCTCTTCCAATTACCCATGTGGAACCAGTAAACCTCTTCCACTCACCCATGTGAAACCAACCAATCAACCTCTTCCATTGACCTATGTGAAACTAGTTGATCAACCTTTCCCACTAACCCATGTAGAACCAACCTACCTACCTCTTCCACTTACCAATTTTTTGGGACCTACCATCAACCCAACCTTATCCACCATAAACTCAACCTTACCAACTATCAAACCAAACCAAAACCAACCCACCAAATAAAATAAACCTTTACAATATACCCTTACCTCACCCAAGCTCCCTCTTTGGGACAATTAGACAATCTTGTCTAACCTACCTTAAATTTTGGATAGTGTTGTCAAACCTACCCTAACCTACCAAAATCAGGTCCAACATCATTTCCCTCACTTTAGTGCAATAGAGGAAATCCCACCTTAACCACCACCTAAAAAATTTACCTAATAACCAATAATAACTAAAAACCCCTTTTGGGAGGTGGATGAAGTCATCTTCACCCCTCCTAAACCATATTATTAACCAACACCTCACCTTGAGATTAATTTATCATCTTTGACCATCCATGAAAAGAGCAAAGTAGGGGAACTTTACCTCCATAAGGCTTTGACCATTTATCAACCCAAACCATACCTTAACAATTAACAAAACTAACCCTTGACATTTTTTTCTCAACCTATCAACCAAACCTATCAACCAACCAACCCTAAACTTTTATAGTTTACCTTTCTCCTTCACACAACTAAAATTATTAGAGAATCACCTTCTCCCCCTACCTAATGGAGTCACCTTCTCCACCAACCTACATAGCCTTTAGAGATTACCCTTCTCTACCTTACCAACCATTTGTGATTTCTTAGGATCACATCCTACCTTAGATACCCAAGAATAAACCAACCAACCACCTTACCTTAGTCATGGTAAGAATAAATCAACCAACCAACTAAAGGACTTTAACCTTAGTCATTTTGGGCCACATTTTCACATTTTTTGTGATCACCAAACATTTTGGAGTCACCTCCTCCCCCAACCATTGGAGATTACCCTTCTCCACCAACCTATTTGGGAGTCACCTTCTCCCCAAAACTTTAGAGAGTATCTTCTCCATCAATCTATCCTAAATCAAGTGGTATACCAAATTGGGGAGACCCATTTGGATGCTACCCAATATATTTTGGAGTCACCTTCTCCCCCAGCCATTGGAGATTACCATTCTCCACCAACCTATTTGGGAGTCACCTTCTCCCCTAACCATTATATATTACCCTTCTCTACCAACCTATTTGGGAGTCACCTTCTCCCCCAACCATTGGATATTACCCTTCTCCACCAACCTATTTAAGAGTCACCCTCTCCCCAAACTTTTAGAGAGTACCTTCTCCATCAACTTAACCTAAAACAAGTGGTATAACATATTAGGGAAACTAATTTGGACACCACCCAGCCTACTTGGGAGTCACCTTCTCCCCAAACCATTGAATATTACCCTTCTCCACCAAACTATCACCTAACCAAACTCACATTTTTTGTCAATCTAAATATTTTATACATCTAATCAAGTGTCAGAAAGTAACTGGGGGATATATACTCTCCTTATTTACATCAACCATTTAGGTAAGCAGGGATCTGGAGCATATCAAAACCTTAACCTCTTCAAATAATTTTACATTCACATATATTCATTGGTTAAACCAAGATCCTTGTCATCTTGTTTCTAACTTAACCTCATCCCTTATTTTCAATCACCTTCATCTCCTTATTTTAAGGACAATCAATTAAAATAGGATCATATGACTATCCATCACAAATTTAGCATAATCTTGAGCATGTATACCATGGCTCTACTGATGACATGATCCTCATAGTACTATTTAACCATTTTAAGATGGATTTCCATGGTTGTTATCACTTAAACAACCTCATTTACCCATCATCAACCTCCTTGTACTATGGATTTACCTCCATAAAGGAAAACCTTAGGCCTATATAGATAGTCTAGGTTTAAACTGGTATATAAATAATTTGAGATACTAAAATATCATTTGGGTCAACATATCTAGCATGCAGACTAATCCTTTAAGGGATAGCTACCCTAAAACTATCAAAATTACTTAAAAAGATAGACTTCTCCCTTGAAGGATAACTATCAGACATAAACAAATCCAAACTTAGACCATTCCCTTGAAGCATGGATAAGTTAAATTTGTCAAAATTAATCATTTAAATCTTCTCACATTGATCAGCTTCCCCAACATATCAAACAGATCGATAATAGACCCTATATCAAAATAAAAAATAAACAATCCCAAGAAAGATATAATCAACATTCACATTAACACTAGTAGACTTCCCACATTGATCAATCTACACCTAGCATACAACATGGACTTGTCTATCATGGTTCATAAATCACCTAAAAAAGGGGCAAGCCATCTGCGCAATAATATTACCCTACCTATCACCCACTACCTATCATCCATCTGCCCTTTTGTCCTTCAAAAATCAAGGGATTTTTGAGCTTACCGAAACCATGTAATCAAGATAGCTTTTTTAACCATCAAACTAAAAATAAATTAAAATCATGATAGAGGTTTATTTTGATAAGCCCACCATCTTTATACAATGGTCTTTGTCAATCAGAATGTTTAGCCTCTTCCTTAAACTTTCATGACCACTTAAGAAGACGTGTATTCCCATTTTTAAGTCATTAAAACCAACCCATCAAACTAACCAATTAATGAACCTTTATTTGAGTCACCTTCTCCACCCTTTTAGAGACTAATTTCTCTACCAACTAATTCATCTAACCATCAAACCTTGGAGAGCACCTTCTCCACCAAACCCAACCTTTGGAGATTACCCTTCTCCAACCTATACTTACCTTAACCATAAACCATTGGAAATTAAACTTCTCCTACCAAACCTAAACCAAGTGGTACATCAAATTAGGGAAACCCATTTGAAACACCACCCAGCCATTGAGGAGTCACCTTCTCCCCCAACCTTTAGAGATTACATTTCTCCACAAAACTTTAACCATTGGAGACTACATTTCTTTGTAAACCTTCAACCAAACCAAACCAAGTGGTATACCAAATAATGGAAATCCATTGGAATGCCACCAACTAACCTACCCTTACCTTAACCATGAACCATTGGAGACCACCTTCTCCATCAACCCCAACCATTAGAGATTACCCTTCTCCACCAAACCAAATGGTACATCAAATTGGTGCAGCCCATTTGAACACCACCAAACAATCCACCTTACCTTAACCATGAACCATTGGATATTACCCTTCTCCACCAAACCTTTTTGGTACATCAAATTGGGGTCACCCATTTGGACATCACTAACCAACCTTAAAATATCATGTATTATCCACTAACCAACCCTGAACCATTGGAGAACACCCTCTCCACCAACCAACCAACTATCTGACCACATTCACCTTAACATTGACTATTTTTTACTGAAACTATTCACATATTTTATTATTACCTTACCTTGGTCCTTTTGACTATAGTGATTACCTTACCATGTTGAACATTTAAAATTTTCACCACCTCATACACAACCAACCATTTGATGTCTTCTTAGGAGCACTTCCTACCTTAGATACCTATGAGACATTGAACTTATTTAAGAGACTTATAAATTAACTATATCAACTATGCCTAGAATTATGGCATAGTTACCTTATCACTTGTCCTTCTAATACTGCCCTTATTTTAACCAACTATGGAAACTAGGTATATGCACAATCTTAACTATCACACTTAGTCATATTTTTGTGTACATGTTTGTGCCTGAATGCCCAACCTCACCAACCACCCTTGTCACCTACCTTTTCACCCACATAACCACTCATCAAACCTATACCTGATTTTTCTTCACCTCATCAAAACCTATTTTGATGGAGAACACCTCTTCCCATTATTAGGATAACCAAACCTTTGACCTGAAATATGATTTTATTTCATAGCTCATTGATACAAACTACATAAAAAAAGAGGTAAAATATAGACCCTAAAAAACTACACACTATATTTATAGCTATCAAAATAACTATAGATGTCCAACCTACCATTCATACTCTTTGACCAACTCACCTTCTAACCCACCTTGACCAAACTTAACCCTTCACACTTCGACCCTCAACCACCAATGATCAACACTTGAACTTACCAACTTGATCTATGTGCAAGATAACATGTAAAAATCTTATCTAGATGTCTACCTTCTCCATTTGCTAATACATCATAAGCCTCAAAATCATCAGCCAACCCTCTTAAGGAACCTTCTACCTCCATCTATCTTTTACTATAAAAGGAGGGGAGAAAGAGGTGAAAATACATGAAAAGAGGATCCACAAACAAGTAAGTTTTCATTATTCTAGTAGCTACAATAGGGACCCAAACCTCTACCAAAATTATTTTTTAATAAAAGTACCATTACTCTACCCAAATCACTCCAAACTTCACCAATCAACTAGTTGTTACTCTTCTAAAATTACTCTAGAATCTTCAACAATTCAAACAAGCTTCCATCATGAGCTAAGTATTTTTTTTTATGTATTCATTTACCTTTCTCCTATTTCCAACCTGTTATGCCCTCTAACCTCTTGACCCATTAACTAACCCCCAATAACCTATTATACATGTATATCATTTTACTTTTGACCTATAAACCTATATATCTAGCCTTTTACCTTAACTATAAATGTCAACAATAACCATTGATGATCATCCTTACCATTGATAGTTGACTATAAAACTACTGATAGTGATCTTGACTACTAATGGTTAGCTATTAAACTATTGTTAGTCACCTAATCACTAATGGTTCATCTAACCACCAATGGTCACCCTGACCACTGATGGTCACTATGTGAACCAATCTAGAAAGCACCAAATACCCACCAACCTTAACTAAAACCCTACTTTTTTGGTACCTATCACCTCATAAACTAGAAATAATAACCTCACCTAACCTAAACCATTCTCTAACCATTTATCATTTACCTTAATGTTATCTTGGTAGAACACTAGTGTTTCATTTGTAAAGTATTTATTTCTTTAGATTTATTACTTTTATGTTATGTAACCTTTATTTTCAACATTAACTTGTATCAAAAGGTAGATTGGTTGCCTCTTAGTTAGCTCACACTTCTTAGATCTAACTTATTAGACAATCCACCCAACCTACCTAGCTAACCAACCCTTTTCTAGTTCTCTCTTATTGTAGGTCATCTTCACAAGCCAAAGAAGATTATCTATAACCATCTAGATTATGGAGTGCATGACACATCCAAGTTTTACCAACCTCTACCCCTCTTTTAGTTTTACCCTCTCCTTTAAATAGAAAAGCAAAATTTGGTACAAACAACATCCTTAAACATGATCCAAAACTCAAAATTTTTGATTGACAGATATCTCAAGAACACAAAAATAACATGGTAACAATGATTTCTCTAAGAAGAGATGTTTTATTACTCAAAATTACAAATATAACCATATGCTTATCTCTAAGAAGAGATGTGTGATTTCCATTTCAGGTTACATCATAATTTATACACATTTTGAAGGTAGGAGAAGGATGTGGAAGGTCACCAATCTTGAGGGAGATTAAGTGGTTTTACTTCCATGATTTACAACAATACAGAATTTGAGGAATTACTATTTTTAGAAACTTACTATTTTTAGACTGCACTACTAAAATTAAAATTTGGGGCACTTATATTAGATTTTTGGGGGTCAAAACCCACCCATTAAATCTCATGCCATCTCACCACATTCTGTTTATTCTTAGCTTTCCAATGGTTCAAATGAGGAGTCAATCAGAGCTATGGTGCAAAAGTTATGGTTCCTAAAATTTATGTCATCAATTGGGGTAGGACCATCGCCTGAATTGTCACCTAAATTATTTCCCAAATCAAAACTAGTTATGGTGAAGTGATGCCAATTTTAAGACTTTTAATTTCCTTTTAAATCAATTAATGTTATGTTCTACTATTTTAATCTTGCATATAGTGATTGTTAGTTAATTTTTAATAAATGTTTTGTGATATTGAGATTACTTCATTACATTTGTCCTTCTCTTTCATGCCTTTATGTAATTTATTCTTATTACCACAAGCCATATGATGTGTAATACATGGTTTGTTGAGTTTAAGTATTATAATATCATTAGTGTCTACTCTTTGTCCTCTTAACTAATCACCTTAGTTATTTTAATAGCCATAGACATCATATAGAATCATTTATGTGGTAGAATTTATTTTGAAGCTATAAAAATTAGATTGTAGCTTGTCATTTCATAGTGAAAACACTAACAAGTAGATAACTCTATAGTTTGTGCATCACTTACATGTTTTACTATTATTTATAGTTACTTTATATTCATTTTCCTTGAAAGTGAGGTAGATTAGATGTATTTTGTGTGAAGCATTAAGGGATCTATCCCAATATATAGTTTCAATCCACTCATTAGGTCACCAAATTCTTCCCATGTTATCATCTAGTTAGGAAGGATTAAACAACCTTCCTATGGCTGTAAATTCAATAGATAATAGTTATGGCATGCCTGGTGGGAGTTAATTTAAAAAATCTTATTCAATATTTATGCTAGTTTTGGCAAATTTTTAGTTGTAACAACCTCCTTCATGTAGTACCTAATAACTCCAATAGGTTCTTATCTCTTGGTTGAAAACTAGCAAGATAATTTTCATAACAAAGGTGATAACAATGTCAAGGGCCAAAGGTATTGTTTTTGATTTTTTTTAATTATCTTTATTTTTAGTCAAGAGAAAGAGATTTATCCATACTCTTCCTTATACCCTGACACCTAGAAGAATGCTTCATTTCCAATATACTCCAAGCTCTCCCAAAGCTAGAAATATGGATAGAAATATACCTTTTATTCCCTTCAATAGTGAATCTAATCTAAACCTTGAAAAATATGATGAAATACTATGGCATCCATCAACATTGTCCCATACTTTAGTGGATAAAACACTATTACTTCCATTGAACATAGAAGAGACATGGCTAATTTTTGCAATATCCATAATGTCACCTAAGAGAATGTAGTATTTGGGTTGTTGAAAATCTCATTCAAGGTAAAATATTTTTATTATTACAAGACTTTGGATCTTAATTTAATCAATTCATGGATGAATTGGGAGATAATTTGAGTAAGATTTTTGAAGATAAGAGTGTTCATTTGTCACTAGATGAACAATTGACTACTATCAAGAGTAATCCATGATAATTCATTTATTATTTGATTATAGGTTCCAAAAAATATGGGATAAGATCCTAATTCTTATGAGACCTACTCCAATTGTGCCTTCCTTTTCTATATGAAGGAATTGAATAGTGGCATAACTATTATGATACAATCCATGGGAGTATAGACCTTACCTGAACCCTATGACCTTGCCATCAAAACTAAAAACAATATCATACAAGATGGAAAAAATATCCAAGGCCTCCCATTCCATTATTTCTTAATATAAATCCCAATAGTCCTACTCTTGCTCTCATTCCTATAATAATTGGTCTTGAGTTGGCTACTCCTAGTCAACCAAACAAAGAAAGTCATGTAGAAGGGATAATAAATACCCTCTTAAATTATATGGTGTCAATTAATAGGAAACCAAGTCATTCCTATGGACCTTACCAAGCCCAATATCAATCCAATCTCTCCTATCAGCCTAATAAGCAACCTTTCTAAGGCAATTCTCAAGGGCAAGAGAAGATTACCAATGTTAGACCATATATTATCTACAATACCAATTATACCTCCAATTATAGAGCCCTAGTACCCACTCAAAAAAACTTGGTACAAAATCATGATTGGTATTCTCAATGGGATCAACCTCCTAATCAGTCCTCTAATCAAAGTGAAGTGTTTAATCAAGTTTGTATGGCTCAAAATGGAGTAATTTCTTATATGCCACAAGCTAAAGTTCTAAATTAGGTTATGATTATTTGATAAGTTAAAACCAATGATACATTGGTAAATTATCAAGAGGAATATTGGTGTGTGGTCAATCAAATAGGAAGCACAAGTAAGGTTGGTTTTACTTCTATACCAACCAATATAAGGTCTAAAAGGAGACAAATTGTTAATGCTCAAGAGATGAGTAAAAGTGCATCCACTATGCCTTCTATGTCCCAATGAAAAAATATGTTAATTCAGATCATAAGTTCCAATAAAATTTAAAACATTATAATGTGAAAGATGATTTCATACCCCAAACTATGTAGCCTCAAAACAATATGGAAGTTCCTAAAGCACAACCATAATTTAACAATTCTTGTATCAACATTTTAGACCAAATGAAGAAGGTGAATGTAACCATTCCTATGAGGGATACATTGGCTCTTCCTAGACAAAGGGAGATGCTTCAAGATTAATTTTCAAATCTCATCCTTTAAAAAACATCAATTAGGAGAGAGAGTTTAGTTTTCACAAATAATCCTACAACTACTAGTGGGCAATCAAGCAAAGATGATAAGCCACCTCCTTTTTATCTTTCAGTGATAATTAGATATTACCTAATACATAATTTAATTATAGATATTTGGGTATGTATCTCATTTATTCCTAAACAAATAATTGATAAGTTAGGCCTAAAGTATGAGCCTAATTCCAAATGTGTCTTGTAATTAGATAGTTTAGCTACTAAGAATGTGGGGGTGATTAAATTTTTGATATTTACTCTTAATGTATGTTTTAATTTATATATTTATCAAGATGTTTTTGTAGTGTATTTTCCACCATAATTTTATCTTTACTTATCAAGAGACTTTACCACCAAGATTGTGGGTTACTTATCATCTGATTGGTCATACATGGCTCTTAGAACTAGATATGACACTAAGGTTACAATCAAATTTGAACCTATGTCTAATTTTCATCTTGATCCATAAAATCCAAACATTTCAAATTTTAATTTCACCATCATTGATGATGAATATTATCCTAATGATCAATAACTAGTTGTTCTTCTTGAGGACATATTAGATCTTTTTTTTATGAGTGGCAAGTAGAAAATCATGAGTATGACCCATATAGAGGTGTTAAATAAGATAGTTTTGGTGTATATTGTTTACATGAATAAGTTAAAACCATATCCCCTCTCTCTAATCCAAGTGAATATGGTGATGGCTTGTGGAAATCATTATTTGATGGCTTAAAAAGTAAGAATGGTGTTGGGGTAGGTACTATGCTAATTCCTCCTTCAAATGAAATTTACTCTTTTGTAATTAAATTTTAGTTTAGTTTTACTTGTAATTAAATTTAGTATTAAGCTCTTGTACATGGGGTTTAATGGGTAAGAAATAAAGGAGTGAAATAACTATAAGTTTTTAGAGATAGTGAACTAGTAGTCCACCATGTAAAAGGTAGGAGTGCTAACAAGAATCCATTCTTGAATTCCTACAAGCATAGGACATAGAACCTTATTGAATATTTTGATTCCTTAAAAATACAATCTATTACAAGAAAGGACAATCAACATGTTGATATATTAGATAGAGTGGGAGATCAATTTTACATCATAAACAATGTCAAGAAATCAAGAACTTAGCCATATATCAAGGTGGTAGCAAGGCCATCAATACCAGATGATGATGTCAATTGTCAAGTAATTGAAATTTATAATCAAATATCATGTTTACTTTTAAAATAATATAAGTTTTATTTTAAAAACCTGGACAAATTGCATCACCAATATGGAGATCAAATTATACAATTGAGGTCTAATAAACTTACCACAGGGTTGGTAACTCTTGAGAACATATTCAACGAGAGTGATCAAATGAGAAAGGACAAAGTGAGAATTTATATCAAATAATAACATCATGGGAGAGTGGATATATTAACATACAAGGTTATTAATCTTTTAAAGGTATGTAATTCAACTCAAAGAGCTGAATTTTTTGAGTTATGTAGAGAATTTTCTAATGTCTTTGCTTGGGAATATAGTGATCTTAAGGGGTTTGATCCAACATTATCTCAACATACCATATATCTTGGTCTAAATACCAAGAATTTAAGATAAATATAAACTCCTATTAATCCTAAAGTTGATATGATAATGATAAAAGAGCTAACCAAGTTGATATAATCAAGAATCATATTTCTTATTAAGCATTCTTCATAGGTTTCCAACCTAGTTATTTTCAGAAAGAAGAGTGGAGAGATAATATTATGTTTTTATTTTATATATTTGAATAAGGGTGTCATTAGAGTATAATTATACCTTACCCTCCATGGAGTAAATTCTCTAATTGGTTGCAAGTTCTCAATGTTTCTCTCTCTTGGATGGCTACTTAGGTTATAACCAAGTCTTCATGAAAGAAGAAGATCAATATAAGATATATTTTACTACTAAATGGGGAACATATTCCAATAAGATAATATATTTTTTGATATATAATGTATGGGATACATTCCAAAGAGCCATGGATATGGATTTTCAAGGTTTGATCAATCAAATGGTGTTAATCTATCCTGATGGCATAACAATTTTCTTAAACAATGTTAGTGACCACCTATCTCACTTTAGATTGATTTTTGAAAGATGTAGACAATATGGAATCTATATAAACCTAAAGAAATATATTTTTATACATAATGAGGATAAGTTATTAGGCCACATTATCTGAAAGTATGGGTTTACTATAGATCTTGAAAGGGTGATTGCCATATTGGCTTTGTCTTTGCCCAAGCATAGGAAAGGTTTGAAATTTTTTATTGGGAAAATAATTTTTTTTATAAGGTTCATACCTATATTTTATAACTTTTTTAATCCTATTACACCCATGTTGAGGAATCATGAAGGATTTATTTATACTAAATAAGGAAAGAATAGTTTTGAGGCTATTAAACAAGCCATTGTACAATTAACAACATTGATCAATCCTGATTTATCCAAGGATTTCTTATCGTATCATTTTATTAACCTTAACACCATCTCATCCATGTTAATTTAGTATAATAATTAAGTTATTTCATAACCTATTTCCTTTTTTAGTGAAGGGATAAAAGAGTATGTGAATCAAGTGTTGTCAATGATAAGAAGCCTTAAGAAGCTTAGACATATGGTTTCTAACAATAAGATTCATGTCATTATTACCTACCCAAGAATAAAATAATTAATTTTTAACAATTATTTGAATTATTAAATCATTATATGGATAACCAAAGCTATGGAGTACAATGTGGAGATCAAAGCTACTAAATTGGAAAGAGGAAGGGGGTTATGTGAGCACTTGCCAATAGACCTTCAAGAAGAGGAAGAGGCTATTTTGGAATTAAAATATGATCTAATATAGTTTAAAATTCACTCTCCCTAAGTTGGACATAATATGTTTTAATATTCCTTCAAATAGGTGAATATCCTATAGGTTTAGATAGAGTAAAGAGAAGATACTTTAGATTACAGTCCATCCCCTATGTTCTTATAGATGGATTCCTATTTAGAAGGGATATTTATGGTATGTTTTTTATGTGTTTTGAAATTTATTATATTCATAATCTATTGGAATAATTCCATGATGGACCAGTTGAAGGTCACTTTTCACCTAAAAACACAATAAAAAAGGTAATGAGGGATGGATACTATTGGCCTAGTTTGTCTAAGGACTCTAATGATTGGGCAAGGAGGTGTCAAAAGTGTAAATTTATAATAGGTAAATAAAAATTTCAACCCTTCCTCTAAATCCTATTCAAGTGTATCAACCATTCATGCAATGGGGTCTTGATTTCATTGCATGATAAATCCACGTTCAAGTGTTACTCATAAATGGGTTATTAAAGACATTGATTATTTCAAAATGTGGGTAGAATCCATAGATCTCAAAGAGGTTACTTAAAATTCAGTTCTTGACTTATATGAAGGCCTAGTGACCATATTTTGTGTGCCTTTAACAATAATTTATGATAATGCATTGGAGTTTAGTGGTGCAAGAAAAATTAAGTGGGATCTCAAGCATGGAGTTTACCTAATTTCGTCTTCCAATAACTATCATTAAAGGAATGGGATAGATGAGTCCAAAAATAATAAATTGATCATAATCATTAAGAAAACAATTGAATATAATCAAAGAGCTTGGCACACCAAGTTAAGGACATCTCTATGGTCTGATAGGATCACCCCTAAGAATATTATTGAAAACTCACCCTACATGATTGTCTATGGGAGAGAGACTAAGCTACTTATTTATATTAAAATACAATACCTGGAGTTATATTATCAACTTGAGATGATGCAGTGTAATCCTATGGAGATAATATTGATATAATTGATGGCCTTAGAGGAGACAAGACATCATTATATGCATACAATGAAGTACCACCATGTGAACAATACCTTTGATAAGAAATTTGTCTCAAGATCATATCAAGAGGGAGATCTTTTATTTAAATGGGATGAAGATAGGGCCAAACTTGGTAATAATACCAAGTTTTATACATTATAGAGTGGGCCTTATGTTTTCATTGGTTACAAAGAACATAATGCCTTTCAACTTGAAAAGTTTGATGGAGAAGAGTTAAGTATCCTAGTCAATGGGATACATTTGAAACCATGATACTAAGGTAATTTTTTTTATTTTTTACATGGTAAATTAAGTCTTTTTTCCCCTAATTTCTTAATGCACATGTTTTTTTTAGTTGTTGTCCTTCCTCCAAGTGTCTTGTGACACATGTGTGTGTGTGTGTTTTGAGTTAGTTCAGTTTTAGTTTGTTTCAAGGATATTTTCAAATCCATTATTTATTTTACATTCAATTCAAGTAACATTCATGACCCCATATCCCAATGGATTATCAAGGCCACTAGTCTAGATGCATAGTAAGCATGCAATCCTAGTAGGTCACCAAAGATGTTAGCTAAATTGGGCCACCATGAATGAGTATCACCCAAAAATTTGATGCATATGATATTATCTTTGTTTATATCCATTATAAAGGTCTTTTATTGGTAATTAATGGTATAATATGATAGGCAGCATGTCTTTCTTAGCAGCTTTCAAAGACTTTTAAGATGGTCTAGTTGGTAGTAGGATCAAGTCACTTTGTCCTCTCATCAAATGGTCATTTATTTTAGTCTTCTTAATGTGTTTATCTTTTATTAAGGTAAGTTTTACAAAGTTAAGGATAAGTGTGAAGTCAAGTCAATATTGAATCATTCTCAAGGAGGAAATTTGGTGACCCTTCCAAGAATAACCATGATCTAAGCTGACCAAATCGACCAATGAGCAAAACTATTAAGTTTATCACATTGTATTTTTAAGAAATTTATAGAGATTAAGGTAGTTTTTATAAGATTAAGTTATTTCATTTAATTTAGTCTCATTGTATACTCCAATGTTGATATGATACTTGATAGGAAAGAGAAAATTTGAAGGTTTTATCATTAAATAGGGGTATTTCTAATTCATCTAAAATATATGTAATGATATCATGTTTGTAATTATATGTACATTTCCTCCAAATGTCTTAAATAACTTCTTTCCAATAGTGAGATCTCTTTGTAACTACCCATTCATCATTTTCTAATGTTCAAATGAGGAGATATTGAAAGAGATACAAAAAAAGAAGTGGGAAAAATTTTGGAATACTCATGAAACTCCATATAGGTCAAGGGAAGTTTCATAATCACCTAATTTATCATTTATAGTAGTTTCAAAAGGCATAACAAGAAAAATCTTGAGGAAAGCATTCTTTTGGAGGTATTTTATATAGGTTTTCCATTGATTGTAAATATACAAACTCCTTCAAGTTCCCAAATAGTCTCTTAATATCTAAATCCATTCAAAAAGTGGAGTTGTAAAGCCAAACAAGGAAAAACCCCCTCCTTTTCTCCATCAAGCTTCTTGGCAACATCAAAATACCTATTGGTTTATGGATGGTACTTAGAGGAGAGAGATAAATGGATCAAAATATATTTGTCAAAGGATAGGATTCTAATTCCCTTCCACTTTATGGCATTGGTTTTTTGGTTAGGCTCCTTAACTTTATGAACAATCATTAAGAAGTTAAGTGTGTAGAAAGAGGACTCAAAAACCCACCAAGGTTGATTTTCTCCTGATAAATATTTCTAAAGTTTAATAATGCATGAAAAATATTGTGGAAGTTGTATTAAACAATCCTTGACCTTTGTAATAGAATTTTTCTTAAGGTTCTTCATTCTCATGTTTGGATCAACACCAAATAGTCTTGATTTGCTAGTTTAAACATGACAAACATAGTTTAAAGGAGTTATGAGGTGTTTCAGTGTATATAATGAATTAAATGAGTTTATTATAAGTTTATAAAACTTCCATATAATCCGTATAACCTATTTAAATCATAATTAAATGAATGAAATTCAAGAAAACATGATAACTAAGCATGAACAATTGAGTTATTTGAACTAGCAAACATGATTGAGTTAGGTATGGTCAAGTATGGGTGTGTTTTCATTGTATAAGACCCTTAAATATAATTTAAAATATTAACATGGCCTCAAATATCATGATTAGGATTTATTAAAAGTTTTAATCCATGGAATTCAAGGTTCATTTTTTCTTTATTCAAAGTGAAGTCCAAAGGAAGTTTTGTGAACCTACATGTCTGCAAACTTATAGGTCAACATTAGAATGAAAATGAGTGTAAGGAAGTCTATATTTAATATTTGAATACACAATATTATGTTCTAATTCCTTTCTTAATACTTCTATAATCATTGGGATCTAAACCTCTCATACTAATGGTGAATGGATACACTCCATGGTTATATTTATAAGGTTGTGTACATAATGTGAGTTATAAAGGTCAAGTCTTGTATTGTATTTTTCATTGGAAGGATTTTATAGGGTATGAAGAGTATGTAATAATTTTGGAGACCATTGATGATCCTTAACTTTAAGATAAAACATGAATCATCAATTCCTTTGATTGAGGAGATATTATGTCATATTAAAGTGTAGACTCTAGAATTATACACCATAAGTCTTTTATGATGTTCATTATGGCTAAGTATGATATCCTAAAACCCTTAAATATGTTAAGTCTAAAATATGGTAGAATCATCCAAAACCTATAATTTTCATTGTAACTCCTAGAGGTCTAAAACCACTCTCAAACATACTGAAAGTATATACTTAAAATATAACTTAAAGTATAAGGAAGTAGATGTCTCTATGTAAATGTCAACTTTTACTTCTTATAGACATCTAAAAATATACATCTACTTCATTATAATTAAATTTTTATTTTATTTATATACTACCTGATTCACCCATGGTAATTACTTTTACTAATTACCATCACAATTGTCATAGCTACCCATTAATAATAAAAAAATAAAATCATCTAAACAATCAATAAAAAAACCATCCCAACAACTTACCCTCCAAATAAATACATTACTAACAACTTACCATCCTTTAAACCTAATTTATTCCAAGATTAAAACATATTTGTAACATGTTTTACCAAAATAAGTAGAATCAATAACAATCCATGATATCAACATCAATCAGGTACAATCAAAGTCAATTATTTATCTGAACCAAACATCTCCCATGGTTAATGGTTAGAATGTATGAAAAATACCAAGATGAACCTAAAATATTTTTATGCATGGGCACCCTATTGCTCTAATTTTTGGATCTATTTATTTTATGAATACACAACCTACAATCATTGATCACCATCTCCAAGTTTTCAAATGTGAATTCATTTTCAATAGTCCATCTCCCTACATCCTTATGGTGATAGAATCAACATCAATCACCATATGGTATAATGTAGTCCTTCCAAGACAAAAAAATAGTTATAAAAATGCTAGATATATGGTGTACAAACCTTTCTAATCATAGGTAGTCTTGTAAAACATTGTATCTTACCTTACATTTTTAGTAGTTTACTTTATATAAAACATTAACAAAAATACTTTAAAATTTTGGCACACCTGATGGGACTTGTTAAAGGGCCTCATTATTCTTGATTTCTTTATTTTTGTCTTATTTTTTTGTTTTATTTAGTGAAATTTATTGTTCATTAAAAATAATTAGAAAATTCAAAATTCAAAAATATTTAGATCACTTTCCTTTTTAAAATAAATTTTCTTTTAGTTTGTCTATTTTAGATAAAATATAGTTTAAGTGGATTAACCTATCATTTAGTCACACTCTTTTCACACAAAAACTAAACCATAATAATTATAAAAAATTACAATAAAAACAACTCCCACCTAGGTAGACCCACTTGGATTTCATCACGAAGGGGAAAGTTGACTTGGTGTTTTGGCCAAGTATAAGTAATTACTTGGTAGTATATAAGCTAAGTCCCTAACACCCTTATCACTGTAGGGTCATGAATTTAGGGGGTAGGCCGCAATACCAAGCCATGTGTTACCACCAACATAGATTCATGCCTCACTATACTTTTGGGTATATTGAGGTTCCTATCCTTAAACTAAACCTAAAACTAACCTTAGACTACCATTTCTTAGGACCTTGTTTAACCCCTCTCTCCTTCACATTTTAAATTATATTTCTTAAAAAGTAAAAAAAATTAAGATCATTTAAATAGAGTGTGCTTTTATTCACTAAAAGCAAGATAAATCAAAAAAATCTTATTCTTATTTATGTCATGTTTTGTGTTTTTATTTTTATTGGCATAAATATTCCTCAATGGAATATTTTATAATTCCCCTACATCTCCCAAATCCATTGTGTATATTCCTCCATAGTTTTATCTACAAGGAGACCTTGGGTTTGATAATATTCTAGATAGCAACCCAATAGCCCTTAACCACTATCTTACATAATGAGAAATACATATCCATATTTATCTTCTTCTTCAATATGATCTATTTAAACATATCCCACCTATAGAAGGGTTTTATAGACACTCAATGGATATGGTTTCAACCACGGGCCCTCAAACACCACCAAAAACAACTAGTCCTCATGCAATAGATAACACCACTACTAAAAACTAGTAGTCCTCATATTTCCACCACTAATGTTGAAATAAATCAACCACCCCCAATAAAATTTAATCCTTCCACAACTACTATTCAAATCCATAACACTACAAATTCACAACCTGTGTCTCATATACCACTTACAACCCCCTTAAAAAACCTAGTGATTTCCATACCTACAACATTACCGCCAACCCAAACACATGTGACCACCAATCCTCAAAAATATAATACCTCCACCATAATCCTCTCAAAAAATACCTCCCAAATATAAATACATATCATATTTCAATCCATCCTATCATCAATCCATACCCCCACAATATCATCCCATTATCACCTCAACTCTATCAAAAAACACCATGACCATTGGTTATCACCCAGCTCAATCAATTACCATCTCATTACCTCTTTAGAAACATCTTTTATAGAATGACACCTCTCTTGACATCTTACGTGGCCTTCCCACACATAATCCTCAATTGTACATCCTTTACATTCTCATGGATATAATGGCCCATCTAGAAGCATCCACCTCAGGGAATAAAGGTATACCCTCTTATGAACAAATATTTAATGATCTTATAAACTTGACAGTCCCCATCTAAACATGTCTAGTGCAATGGGGAATTTTAAAATTTACCAAATTTAAAAATAAAGAAGACCCTCACTAACACATTAGGGTGTTCAAGCATGCATGTTACCTCATAGCCCATGATAATGCCCTCCTCTTTAGAATTTTTCCAATATCATTAGCTAAACTAGCTTTGGATTGGTATAATTCCATTTCCCAACATTCTATGTTTTCTTTTAGTTAATTAGCTCAAATATTCCTAGAGAAATTTTTGATAAAAATCATAAGGAAAATAACCATCACTAACTTATATGATATCCAATAATTTGAAGATGAATCCATTACTAACTTTGTTTCCTAGTGGCATAACATTGTCAATCAATTATAATTTTCTCTTCCCCATATAGAACTTATTGAATTTTTCTATAAGTCTTGTGCCAAGCATATCTCATCTACACTTTAGATCCAATCCCTTAAAAATTTTGATGAAGCCTTAATTATGTCCCAAAAACTAGATATTCAATCCCTTGAGTAGGGTAAAGTCACGTTATAGAACCAAAATGTCAAACCAAAACCGTTTATGAGATTAAACAACCCTAATCCAAAGGACACCTCCAATACTATTATTCTAAATGTTTCCCCTCCATCAACATCTGACCAATCTAATCCTTCCTCTTCCCTAACATAACCTCAGGGATCACCAGCATGATTTCCCCCTAAAAATTACACACCTTAGGGGAATTATATGCTTCCATCCTAGATAATATTTTAAGGGCATCTGGCACTGAGCTTATTTTGATTGGGCCTACTAACAATTATTGTCCTAAACTTAGTTGGCATAAGTAAAATTATATTTTTGGCTATCATCATGTAATAAGTCATGATGTTAATAGGTCTTGATTCTTCAAAAGTTTAGTCAAAAATCTTATCAATCAAGAGGAACTTAAACTAGATAACCATAAAACTCCTCTGAATCAATCCTTAGATATCCTTAGATAGCCATTTCCCAATCATCCCTCCCCATCAAACTTCATACACACACACACATTGTATATCCCCAATAATAAGGGACTCATATGATTAATACTATCCATGACCAACCTCTACCACAAGAATTTTATGCATCTCCAGACTTATCCTTTGAACTAATATACTTCCTTATAGGAGATACCTTGGAGGAAAAACAATCTGAGCCAGTCAAAGCCATCCCCATCACTCATTTCAACCCCATTGATCTCACTATATTGGATATCCCAAAGTACTAATCTTCTAAATATATTCACAAATACATTCTAAAAATAGAAGATAAAAGGCAAACCCAAATAAATGCCTTGGTATCCCAAAATAAAAGTCTCTCCAACACCCACCAATAAAATTAGAGCTCCCCTTGCCATCCAAAGGCAAAAACATTAAATCAAGTTACAAAAATATACATATCATGTCTACTGGAATTAAAATGTTAAAATCTACAACACCCCTAATCCAAAATAAGCCACGCATCTTAGGACCTCACCCTTCATCCAAACTACCTAGCACAATCATTGAATCATCCTTAAAACTGACCCTTTAAAATTCTCCTCCTCTCTTTCTGACTCAGAAAACTTTGACCAAACCTTCCACCTCTAAACACCTAAATATTCCACTTAAAGACCAAAATAAAACACATCCTACTAAGCCTATCTTGATGACAAATGCTAAAGCCAAATTAGTTCGAAATTTCATACCTTAAAAGGTTGATAAGCCATAGTAAGACTATTAAGAGGATCATATGCTAGCATTCTCAACCAAATTTTTTAGACATATATAATTTCATTACTGCCCATAAAACCTTTCAATCTATACACCAAAAAACTTTCTTGGTATAGGGAAGATAAGGTGTGTGCCTACCATAGGAATCCCAGATATGATATTGAAAATTATAATGCACTTAAAACCATAGTTCATGATATTTTAGAATATGATGACCTTTTAAAGGAGTAATTTTACCACGATCCCATATTTTATTAAGAAACACAAGTCACTCCTATCTCTTCACAAAATTTATCAAAGAAAACCCCAAATCAGTCACCAACCTCAATATGCAAATCATTCCTATAGATAAACACCATCAATATGACTAAACTATCACAGACACAAGCTCATAAATCTCAAAATCCAACCAAGGCTAATACATCCACCACGGGGGATCATGCCTCTACATTACATTGATGCCTCAAATATAAATATGAAGGCCAAATCTACACTATCCCAATAAACCTCCATCCATTTTAATCCTAAAATATTAATAATGAGTCCTTAGATTTATCATTTTAGTAAATCTCACTAGGGGATTATTGCTTATTAACACTTGATACCCCTATGACTCCCAAAATGTATGGGTATCCTACCCTAAAACATGTTTATCATGCCACCCTTGAAACAAATAACTCCCTTTAGTTCTTCTCATCTCTGTACCAATTTAATCTATGGGGGTAGATCATTCTTCCTCACAAATCAACATGTCACAAGTATGAGAAAAAAGTAATTGAGGAAAGTTTTATCTTATTTGACTTAGATCATATGGATTTAGGGCATAATGTTTTCCATATCTTAAATACAACCCAAAATAAATTCTCTCATTGCTTTGAATTTGTGTTTTGTTTATTTTTAATACTTTTGGTTATCTACATATCAAATGCAGGCTTCCCATTACTTATATCTAAAAAACTTTCCACATGTCACCTATAATGATAGTAAATAATGTGGTCATTCAATAGATTTTTAATCATGACCTTAAATGTGAGCACCTTGGTTCTACTCATTTCATTTTTATACTAGATACGCTATACCTATATGTAGGATAAAGCCCCAGATCATTATTTCCAATAGTAAGGATCACAATATCACCTTGTGTCATAGCTTTATCTTAGAGCACATGACCTAGGCCAACTCAACTCAACCCATGTTTGATTTCATCCAAATCAGTAATTTGGGATCAAAATCAAGCAAAAGGAAGAATTATAAAATGTTCCCTTGAAGGAAAACTATTCATAAAAAGTATAAATGAATTTATACTACTCCCTTGAAGAATAGTTATTCATAAAATGTATATAGACCACTCCCGATAAGGATGGCTATCCAAAATTTAAAAAATCAAGAAAGATTAATGAATTGATCATATTTCCTATCTTATCTAAAAGTTAGCAAGCATGTCCATAAAAAATATAAAATCAAAAGTCAAATAATGTCCTAAGAAATATTTGCACATCAATCAGCTTTCCAACATCTAGCAGACTTCCCTCATTGATCATTTTATGCAAAAAACAAACATGGGTTGGCCCTAATTGATCCTATTATCATAATTACACTAAGACTTATCCTCTAACTAAGTATATAGCATAATCTTAATTTCATATCCATATTTTCCCATATTAATATCATTTTCCATTTTTAGGAAGTGTAGCCTTGGTTGATTGGCGATCACCAAAGTGTTCATTATTATAGAGTGAATAAATCATAAAGAATCTCATGCTTCACCATGATCTCAACAAACTAAGGAGTTAATTCAACCTTAGTTACTCTTTTTCTTGTATCAATAATATGCAATTACTCAACCATTAATTGTACATGTCAAAATCTTGAAGTAGTTTGATCATCCATCCATCCAACATAAAACATCTAAATTCATAAGATATTATTGATATTTGTCAAATGAATAAATGACATTTATACTACACTATTTATTACCATATCAAAAATTTACATTGATCCCCTATGATCACCTTTAATCCATTATTTTTCATTACTTGCGTGCTTCATAACAGATAGTCTTGTACCCAATCCAAGAAAATTACACCCATTATGATTATGACATTTTACACATGAAACCTTAGGTTAGTGTAGGATGACCCCCTTCTAGTCCCAAAAACTATCTTGCCTCACCCTCTATTGGGAAAGAATCATCAGTACATCCTAAAAGAGCACGTTTCACCTTGAGACAATAGTCTATAAGATGTTCTCTAACTCTCAGCATAATGAATGATTTGGTTAAACCTTCCTATTATTTATTTTCATGGTATCCTAGTTAGTTTTCCACTTGTTCATAATTATGGTAATCTATTTTTTTCCTTATGACATTTCTATAGGTAGTATCCTTATCCTTGTACATGCAAAAAAAATTCTCACTAAAAAATCCACATCATTTGCATTCTCTTTTATCCCTTATATCCTCATCCTATCCTTCCATATACATCATTTAAAACCCATCACCACCTTGTCATCCCTTACTAGCTCCTATTTTGAGGGGGAATGCTCATGATATAAAATTGGGGCATTGGAAACTATCTTAGTTTTTATTTTGTGATAAGTTATTATAAACTGCTCAATAAAAAGGGGAAAATGTAGACACTAGAAGTCTACACCATAAGTATTTTATGACATATGCATTATGGATAACTTTTATATCCTAAAACCCTAAAATAGGTTAAGATTTAAATATGCTAAAATCCTCCAAAATATATAATTTTCATTATAACTCCTAAAGGCCTGAAACCACTCTCAAACATCCTAAAAGTATTTACATAAAATATAACTTAAAGCATAAGGAGGTAGATGTCTATATGTAAATTTCAACTTATACTTAAATGTTTATTTTATGTATATATTACCTAATTCATCCATGTTAATTAATTTTACTAATTACCATCACAATTATCGTAACCACCCATAAATCCAAAAAATCTAAAATCAACTAAAAAATCAATAGAACAACCATCCCAATAATTTACCCTTTGATTAAATTTATTACAAAAAACTTAACATCCTTTAATACTAACTTATCCTATAGTTAAAACCTCTTTGAAACATGATTTACAAACATAATATAAATTGATAATGATCCCCAAAATTGGCATTAATTAGATATTATTGATATTGAATATTTATACTCAGTCGAATATCTCCCATGGTTAATGGTTATAATGCACAAAAACTCCCAGGATGAACTTGAAATATTTTTATGCACTAGCACCCATATACTCTAAGTTTTGGCTCTATTGAATCTATGTATACACAACCTACAATCATTGATCACCATCCCCAAGATTTCAAATGTCTAGTCACTTTCAACAATCCATCTCTTTGCATCATTATGGTGATAGAATCAACATCAATCACCATATGGTAAAAGGAAGTCCTTCCAAGACAAAATTAAGTTCTCACATTTCTAGATATATGGTGTGAAATCCTTTCTAATAATAGGTAGTTTCGTAAATACTTGTATCTTTAAATTTTTAGTAGTTTAATTTATATAAAAAACCAATAAAAATACTTTAATCATGAAGATTGAGACAATAAGGGTGATCTTGTCCTCCATCTTATAGAAACCAATATGGGAATAACTTTCTCATTCCCATAATGGTCTAAACATGTCTTATGAATTAAATGGAGCCTAAAAATTATTTTAGTTTTTTGGATTAATAAATACATGCATGAGGTAATTTTTGACTTCTTTTTTCCCTTATGCCTATAAAGGAGTCAACCTATGTCTTGAGTACCCAAGTTCACCTATGGTTACCCTTCTCATATCTCTTAAGTGTCAAGGTAGTCCATAAGGGGATCAATAGTCATCATGTCAAGGCATCAAGTTTAAGTGTTTTGTCATGTCAAAGAATACCATGGTAATTATCTTCTACACACTGTTGAGCTTGTGTCAAATTCTCTACTTTTGATTAGTTGTGTCTAAGGACCCATAACAAGCCTTAGGGTGGTCTTAATGGTCCAAATTTACGCATAATGAAGATGACCTAATATTACATCTTATGACCCATCATGAATCAATCCAGTATGTTAAGAGACCACAAAGTATGGTGAGATCAAAGGAGTTAAATAATGTTATATAAAAATTGGAGTAACCTTGTTTAGGTCCTTAGTATGTTTTAAGGTCCTTTGATTGATATTAAAGTCACCTTATTTTGGACCTTCACTTGAGATGACATCTATTAATTTTAAAATGGGTGTTTTACCATAAAATGATGCTATTTTTAACCCCAAAACACCACTAAAACAATGAATAACACCCTCAAAGGCCTCCTTAAACTCCATAATGCCATGATAAAATGGTTTCATATGTTAAGGGTGTCTTTTCACACGTTAAAGGCTTTTATTTACCACTAAAGGGGACCACATGTGGAAAATAATGGCTCTTCAAATTACCCATCTATACTTTATTTTTGAAATAAATTTTTACCCCTATTTTCCCTCTTCCTACCCACCATTAACCTTTCAAGGTCTAAAAACTTGATAAAATAGAAGAAATTGATGTTTTGTAGGAGTTTTCAAGTAGGTATGGATCCATACAGTACAAACATGGTAAGAAAGAGTTAGGGATATGTATAATGGATTTATTATAGACATCAAATGAGAGAATCCAAGAGTTTCAATTTAAGTAAGACCAAAAACCAACCTCTCCTTCCCATCATCCTCCTTGGCAACCATGGATAACACCTCAATTTTGTGTTTAGTACGGATAAGAGAGAAAATATGGAAACTTGAGATCTTGGCTAAAATAATGGGGTATAATGGAATTATAATCCTTGGCATTATTTTCCATAATGATCAACCATGATTTATGATAAAATTTTAAGGACTTAATATAGTCAAACTGGTCTTTTGCATCTACACAAAGTCAAGAATGGAATAGTTTTAGTGTGTTTCTATCTTAGTTAAGTAAAATGGAGGTTATGTGTGATTTATACAACTCCTCAAGGTCCTTTCATTGTATTCTTCAGACCTAGTTCACACATGTGATCATATGACAAAAAGAAACATAAAAGTTATCACAATATGTAGACTACGGATCATGTTTCCTTGATTAGGAAGAGCCTCCAATGCATACATCTAAGAATGGAAATTGTTTTTAGGTTTGATGATGATTTATTGGAGTTATTTTGATCTTTCCTCATTATATCAAGTAGAGTGGTTAGATGGACCTTCAACTCTCCCAAGATGTTGCCTTCAAATGAGTATGACTATATAGTTGATCTTCCATGCCAATATGCACTGAATGTTCCATGGTGATGGCTATTAGAGGTCATTAATACACCATAGAGGTATAATATATATTATATTCATGTATAAGAATCCCATTATCATAATAAACAAACTCCATTATGGCTCTCAAGGCCAAGGAAATATCAACTAGTCCTCTAATACATTCACATATGTGTTTATCAAAAGTTAAGATTTTTTTAGAATCCTAGGTTTCAAATCTTCCCTTCATATATATAAGTAACCAACTCCAAATATTTTACCCTATTGACTATGTGAGTAGGAGTGCCTATGGTCTTCATAGGTCATCTTGAGTATGAATCAACAATCCATATTAACCTCTCAAGGAACCTATTATATCTTATAGTCTCATCAATCAAATACACCTCATAATAGGCTCTGAGTTCCAAGTGAAATCTCCATTAATCCATATGACTATCACCTACCTGTTCAAGACTTTCTACCGAATCCTAATGTTAATAATTTTGACCTCACAAGTTAAATTATCACCCCTACCACTTTAAACTTTTATTTTTAAGACATTATGTACTTATTTAATATTTAAAATATCCATTAGATACATTTTAAATCAATTTCATCAGACTTCTCAAGGGATTCTAACACTTTATTACCCAAAACTTCAAGACTTCAAATGAAGAAATATGAGACATTTTCCAAACTAAGAGATCAAAAACAAATACTGAGCAACCGCAACACATCCAAGAACTATCCATGTTAAACCATCAAATATTATCACTACCAATCATATCATGACATACATAGACATTCCTCAATAGTTATTCTTCAAAAATCATATTGATGTAACTAACAAGTTCTTGCATGTTTGAAAAAACTCTTTGTATTTTGATTCATACGTTTAAAAAATTCCTCAATAAACTAAAAAACTATAACTATATCTCGAAATGCAATGCATAACTCAAAAATTCCATTATGATTATTTAATGAATCTTAAATCCATTGACTTTCTAGACTGACAAAGGCCTTACATCATCTAAAACGTTTTTTATTTCCTCTATTTTATACAAGTTCCTCATGTTTAAAGATTGTTCCTTCCACCCAAAGCTAATGAATTAATGGTGAATAACTAACTAAATTTACCTTTTGTACTCTCAAAGATCACTAACTTATTTGGATGACATGTTACATATCAATTGGTTCTAAATTCTATTGGTACTACTTTAGCAATATTGACAACTTGATTAAACAAATTTCTAACTTTAGTCATTAATAAACCAATTAGCAAATCATTCTACTAAAAACCAATAATCAATGCATGTACATCACATTAAATTAAATTAAATCTAGATCATGTGAAAAAAACACCAAAATCTCTACCAAATATCTTAACAAAAGATTCATTTAATACAAACATCATCTTCCATCTCATCAAACTTCAAACCTACGGTTTGAACTCAGTTTATTAACCATGCCATAGTTTAGGCTTCTAATGTCTATCAGCCTAAATACATTTTACAAATGTTTGTAGGTTAAATGAACATTAGGACCTTAGTACTTAAGTTTAATAAAATAACTAGGTTTATATATAGGCTAACATAAATCCAAAGTCTAGCTATATGTTTGATTTAAATAAATCAAAACCTTTGTCTACTTAAAAATAAACTATGCAATTTGAACTATTATAGATCCTTCAATATATAATTATTAAATCACAAATATTTTATCAATAAATCCATGCATCATAATTTAATGATTTTAAACATTAATCCACTCTATATCATCCCTTATACTAAGAAACTTATGATTAAAGAATCATATTTTAAGATCAAATCATCTATTTTGTACCATATCACACATCACATATATAATGTTTTTTTATCATTGTATTCACTTGAGATTTTAAAACCAATAAATTGTGTTAGATTAAAACTTCATTAACTGCATAATTCATTCTAAAAATAAACATAATAATGAACATTCAAATGCAATAATGAACTAAGAGCCCCACACTAGCAGTTTTAAATGTTATGACGTGTGTCATTAATATAAAAAAATATTGACTCATTTAAATTTTTAGAGAAAAGATGGGATCCCAAAAATAGTTATAAAAAGTCAAAAAATTTTTTTTTTTTAGATCCTACTTTGAGTTTTTTGTCAATTAGATTCCCAACCATTTTGACTATTCAGAGTTTCATAACTGAGACAAGGTTCTACGTAGGATAGACCAGGTGTATATCATGTACCTAATAATATTGTAAGGTTACCTAATTAAATTTATATTCAACTTGAGATCTCCTCTATATTGAAATATGATGTGTATATTGACACATTTCATGCACTTACTATGTTTACTAACATACTCATTCAACATACGAATAGGCTATCTGAGACTGATGCTAGAGATAATCCATATAGTGTAAATACCCATCCTCATGTTTACAAATGTTGTGGTGATATATTAATCATACATTCAGATGATGATGGTGTTCATTCTAAGGGATTAGAAAATATACTTTTGAGTGATGATTTTTTCACACGCACATTTGGTGTGCACACATTGGTCACTACACATATGTAGATATATTTTATATTTTACAAGTTAAATTTTGGTTATATTTTTATTTAAAATATAATAATAAATTTATAGAGAAATTAAATAATATATATAAATTTTTTATCATTCATAAGGAGATGGTGCCATAATATTCATAGTCCACTACTACATTTTTAGGTCAGCCAATGTTTACATATACAATAACCATTTTTTGGTACATCTAATAATGCATATGTTAATGTTACTATGCTAGTGTTCACATAAAAAAAGGTAATTTTGAATTATTATTATAATTTTTGTACATGTTTTTATTTATATAGATCTATTCTCTTGCCTAATAGTCATACATGATCAAATTAAAATTTGAATGATAGTGATCTTTGAATGCAAATTATATGAGTAAGAATCAATATTTTATAGAAAACTAAATGAGGTGGTTTGTTCAGTTGATGAATATTGTTCAGACTCCTCCATATATATTATTTAAGAGAGACATATGCATTATTATTTTAATTTCATTTATGCAGGCACTCACCAAGTTGCATTATAACTTGTAATTTTGAATTGTAAATATAGTTTTCTTTTAATAATTTTACTAGATAGTTGAGCAAATATAACTTATGTGATTGTATTGAGTATGAATGGTTTTCTAATGGCATATGATAGTCCCATTTAGATGATTATCATGGGATATTCTCATATTAAATCCCTATTTCACATGTCTCTTTGTGCACTTCAACCTGTCACTGACCTTGTTGAGAATTAGAAGCAGATTGATCATGACCATGACATTGCAGTAAGTACATGTTTAAATTATTTTTGTATTCTAGTTTAAATTTACTTTCTAAACTTGGTTTCATGTATAGTTTTTAAAATTTCTAATAAAAATTTTAGTTGAATAGGTTCAACCACATGTGAACTATGAGAGTAGAAGGACCAATAGTGTGACCTTAGAGGAATCCATGGCATCTGAGGGAGAGTCTTCCTCAGGGAAGGAAAAGAGAGGGAGACTATTTGATCAGTAGGATGTCTTATATAATGTGCTTGTTTGTATGCCTATATGGAAATATATGTTATATTGGCCTGTATGCATATATTACATTCACCCAACATTTTATTATGTTCTAGATGATGTATTTTTCTGTATACCTATATGGAAATGTATGTGTTGTTGGAATTATATGTATATATGGCATTAATTTGATATTATATTATGTTCATATTTTGTAAGCCTTTATGGATTTTATGGATACATGCATACATACATATTTTCACATTCTATGGTGATCATATTTTTGTGTGTAATATGGCTCACATTATTATTTCAAAACTATATTTGATAGTTGTATGGCCATATTTATATATGATTGTCTTTAATATTTATTTTTTGTACTTTATTAAAACTAATTTACAATATTTTAATATGTGTTGTAATTAAAACTATATGGGAAAAAATAGTATAGTGTTTGAGATAGAGTCATATATTAATGTGAAATGCCTCTCAAGATTTAGATATGCCTTTTATAACCATTTTAATATGGATACCCTTATTAAATTATTCTAATATCATTTTGGACTTGATAATCACATTTTTTATTCATTTAATTTATAGACATACTACATTTATATTGTAAGTACAATTGAAACAAACAATGGAATACTCATCTCTTGCATACCTTTTTTAATGTCCTTATAAATTTTAATTGTTTGATGCATCTAAATTTATTAAAATGTTTTACTTTTCTTGGAAACAATTTGAATTCACCCATTTAAACATGAAGTGATGTTGTGTTATATCCTTCTCCATAGAGTTGTTACCCTTCTTTGGCCCTTTAAAGTAGTGAAAAATTGTCATTCTCATGTCTCCTAAGACTTTGGAATTTCTTTTTTTTGGTTATATCTATTTTTATTCAATTCATTTTTTCACTCTAATTTTCCATTTCTTATCTTTTCATCATATATGCTCCACTATTTAGGAGCATGAAAACACTAACAATAAATGTTATCAAAGTTAAAGCAGTAGTTAGAGAACACCTCCAGTGTTTCATGGCTAGAAACTGACACTTCCAACACATATGAAATGGTAGGTAATATCTAGGACCAGGTTTTTAGCCTCTAATCATGCTTGGTTGAGAGACCCACCACCCATTATGGCCTCAAGTACACCCTTCCCAATACAAGAAAAATGTAGTTTTTTACCTTGCCTTTAAGCATGCATAAAATAAAAACCATAAGTCTTTGGTATAAACATAAATAACCCTCACATTCATGTTTAATCTATATTATTGCACCTTGGATTATGTCAATAGAAAATTTAGGACTAATTTATGGCATAATTTGATGTAACGGGTCTTGAATTATAACATTTTTTACAGTGAAGAGATAAGTTCTTGTCCTCGAACTAAAATTTTGACCTTTAAAACCTACAGGTAAAATTTTGTCACTTTATACACATCTAAATAATAAAATTACATGTTATCCCATGACATAAAACTCCAAACCCACTCAGATGTGTGATTTCACTATTATTTAGAAGCAAGGAAACACTCATAAAAAATGTTGTCAAAGTTGAAGCGACAATTGGAGAACTCCACCTTTGGTATTTCATGTCTAGAAACCTTATTTACCAACATGTTAAATGTGTAAAATAACATCCACAACTAGTTTCTTCACCTCTGATCATGTCCAGTTGAGAGACCCACCATCCATTCTACCCTCAAAATTACCTTTCTTAATGCAATAAAAATGTAGTATTAAGCCTAACTTCAAGTGTGCATAAATTATAAATTTTAAGTCATTGGAATTAAAAAAACAACCCTCACGTGTTTGTTTAATCACTTTAATTTAATCCTAGATAACATTTATTTATCCTTTAGTAGCTATATGTTGCACAAGTTACAGTAACAGGTCTTGAAATGTATTTTTTTTTGTAGTGAAGAGAAAAGTTCTTGTCCTCTAACTTACATTTCCACATCTAGAATTTATAGTTTGAATTTCATCACTTTAAACACATATGGATAGGAAAATGACATGTGATCCCAAAACCTCAACCTATAAACCCAACCAGATGCATGCTTTCACTATTTTTTAGGAGCATGGAAGAGTGATAACAATTGTTGTCATAGTTGAAGTGGTAGTTAGAGAACTCCACCTTTGGTGATATTTGGATAAGAACTAGAACTAAAAACACATCCAAATTTGTGTATAATTTCTAGTGATAGGTTATTGTCCTTATATCATGCACTATAAAGAGACCCACAATCCATTCCAACCTAAAAACCTTCCTTCCTGATACAATAAAAATATAGTTTTTAGATTAACTTCATGTGTGAATAAAATAGAAACCCTAAATCATTAGCACACAATTAAATAATCCTCACATGTGTGTCAAATACTTATAATTAACCCTATATCATGTTTATTTAGCCTTTATGACCAATCCAAGGCACAAGTTATAGTAATGGGTCTTGAAATGTAACTGTTTTGTAATACAGAGACAAGTTCTTATCCTTCAACTGATATTCTACATCTAAGACCTCTAGGCACTATTATGTCAATTTTAACACATATGGATAGGAAAATGAAATATTATCCCATGACCTTGACCTACAAACCCACCAGGATGCATGTTTTCACTATTTTTTAAGAGCATGGAAACACTGACAATAAATGTTGTCAAAGTTGAAGCAGTAGTTAGATAACTCTACCTTTGGTGCTTTATGGATAAAAATGGAACTATAAACATGTCCAAGGTGGTAAATAATGTGATATATTAGGCTATTCACCTCCAATAACAACTAATTGAGAGACCCACCACCCATTTTGGCATCAAGAATGCCCTTCCCAATATAAGAAAAATGTAATTTGTAAGCCTATATTTAGGCATGTGTAATATAAAAACCATAATACATTTGGATGAAAAAAAAGAATAGTCAAGTGCATGTCTAATCCCTCTAATTTAATAATAATATCACACTAATTTGTTATTTAAGACCAATTTTTTTTCACAAGTTGCAGTAATGATATATGAAATGTAACTTTTCTGTAGTGAAGAGACAAGTTCTTGTCATCCAATTAACATTTCCACCTCCAGTACCTCTCGGTTAAATTCCATCACTTTGAACACATTTATACATGAAAATCACATAGGATCACATGGACTTGACCTCCAAATCCACCCAGATGTGTGTTTTCACTACTATTTAGGAGCATGGAAACATTGACAACAAATGTTGTCAAAATTGAAGTGGCAATTGGAAAACTCCACATATAGTGTTTCGTGGCTTGAAAGTTGCAAGGAAAATACTTCTATTTTGGAAGATAAATCAAGTTATAGGTTATTGTCTTATGAGTATGCCTAGTTGATATACCCACCATCCATTTCGGCTTCAAGAATGTCCTTCCCAATATAATAAAAATGTAGTTCTTTAACCTAACTTTAGGCCTTCATAAAATAGAAACCATAACTCATCGGCATGAAATTAAAGAACATTCATGTGCATGTTAAATCTATATAATTACACCCCATATCATATTGATGTAACCTTCAATACCAATCCATGGCAAAAGTTTTAGTAATGAGTCCTTAGGAAATGTAACTTTTTTGCAATGAAGAGACACGTTCTTATCCTCCAACTAAAATTTCCACCTTTACGATCTCCTAGGGAAAGTTTGTCTATTTTAATACATTTGGATAGGAAAATAAAATGCTCTCCCATGACCTCGACATCCAAACCCACCCGAATACATGTTTTCAATGGAAAAGACTCATCCCTTAGAAATGGGATAAGCTTCCCTAACTCCTCAATTTGATGGAACTATTTGCCTCATCTCAGAAGGATTTACTACAAAGTGAAAAGTTATTCATTGAAGAGATTTGTACTTGTAAAGACATTCGAAATTCATTAGTTATGGAATGGTTATCTTGACTATTGATTATGAATTATTATCATCTTTCTGAATATGATAATCTCATCATTAATTTTATTATCTCATATATTAATGAAGATCTTCTTATTAAGATCTGATTTATAATAAGTTATTTTTTGTTGATAGACTTGGGGTTTTTATGAAGGGTTGAACTATCCTGGACCTTATATAATAACACAAATTATTATGCATACATTTTTGACATGTAAATCAATCTAGTACAAATTGAAATGTGATTTACCGGCATCCTTCATAAGTAAATTGTCTTGTAAAAAAGCCCTTCTTGAAATGTGATTATTACATAGTGTGATTTTTGAAGCATTAGATATATTTTAATCAATCATATTTTTAAAAATATGTAATTCTTTTTTATTTAAGATAAATATATCTCGATCAATAGATCTTCACCAACTTTAATATTTATCTTCAATTCTTCATGTAACAAGGCATGCAATTCAACCTTATTTTGAATGAATACTTGGAAAAACAAATGAAATATATTAAATTTTATCTGACACAATTTATAGATAATAACAAAAAATTATTTTATAAAAATTGTAAAATATCAAAACATTTTGAAAAAAATGAAAAAAATGACAACTATATGAATGTTTTCTTGAAAGATGTTACAATTTTTCTAAATTTGATGAAGTTACTTGTCATGACAAAAAACTATTTATATATAAAGTTATGTACATCTTATTTAGTACCTACCAAGGTACAGTTTATAAATTTTAATAAAAGAACTTTTTATTTTAGTTCTATCTAATCAAATAGCTTGCATTTACTCATTATTCAAACAACTATAAATTTTAGAATTTAAAAATGATGAAATATTTTATAGGTTTTTATGAAATATTCCTTATTTTTTAATGATTAGATGATTTTTTTTATAAAATTTTGTATTTTTTGAATGCTATTTTTTTATAAGGGTAAAAAGGGATTTTGAAAGCATCCAAAACCTTTTATAAATAAATCCAAAGATAAATCAATGATCACTTAGACAAATTTCAATTACAACCATATAACAATGGATAAACAAATATACACCAAAAAACCAACACCAAAAAACAAATTGAACAAAGTATAATAGAGTTCCAAATAAACCAAAGGAATATATTGCCATCCACCAACAAGTACACAAAGATAAACTTTACATATCTTTTAATTACATAATAGACACTACTAAATATTGGTCTTGATAAAACATCAAGCTACCAAAATAATCTAGAAGACAAGAGAGAGTAATCACTTTCGGTTGACATACAAACACTTAATAGTAATAACTATCTAATTATCTAGATCTAGATCTAGATCTAGATAGTGTTTCCAATTTAGTACTCTTTGTTTCTCTAACACTTCATTGAATCATTATCTTAGATTTGATTTTTTTGTTTGACACCTTAGTTAAGAGGCTTCCATAACAAAATTAATTATATTTTTATCGCTAAATTAATTTTGAAGATTATATATTTCATCCATTGTAAGTGTTTTATAGAAGGAATTGTGCTTTGTAGCATACATACTTCAAAAAGTTGGAAATTAAAATTTGGAAGTTAGTATCATTAATATTGAGTTTTTGTAATTATCCTTGAATCTTGATGTTCATGTTTATCCAATTTCTTAATAAATACATTGAAATAATCCATCGTACCAATTTTTATGCAAGTTAACCCTCCCACAACACCAATTTTTTTTCTTTTTCTTTTTATTTTTTCAACAACAAAGATAAAAATATTTATAGACATCCATTAACCTTATGTATTTATTCATCATTTATTCTAATAATGTTGTATAAATTATTTTTCTACAATTGATTATAACATTTGCTTGTTTAAAATTATTCTGCTCAATTACTTTAATCTCCTTCATTTATCCAATATAAAGTAAGACACATGTTTGTAAATACTTATTTCAATTCATATAACTATAAATACAAATGTAACGTTGGGTTGGGTATTATTAATCCTTGGACTTAAGAAAAAGGTCTTGTCTCCAAATGGATGGTTAGGGCTCTTTTTGGAAATGAACCTTTAAAAGTTATCCTTATGCACAAATTTCAACTATTGTAAGCAAATATAAGCATAAAAATTTACAATATAAAATTACATATGCTAAATTCATCTAAACCAAATGTTATTTACCAGTGATTAGCTTTTGGAAAGATTAGAAACAAATGTTAAATACTTATCCCTTAGAAATGGGTTAAGCTTCCCCAACTCTTCAAATTGTTGGAGTTGTTTGCCTCATCTCTAAAGGATTTACTACAAAGTCAAAAATTATTCAATGAAGATATTTGTACTTTTAAAGACCTTTGGAATCCCTGGTCATGTAATGGTTATCTTAACTAGTGCTTAATAATTATTTTTATCTTTACCAATATGATAATCTCATTATTGATTTTATTATATCATTTGTGAATGAAAATATTCTTATTAGGATGTGATTTACAATAAGTTATTTTTTGTGATAGACTTGGGATTTCTTTAAAGGGTTGAAGTGTCTTGGTCCTTATGTAATTACTCAAATTCTTATGCATACTTTTGGATATGTAAATCAATCTGGTATAAGTTCAAATGTGATTTACCAGCATTCTTCAAAAGCAAAATATATTGTAAAAAATATCTTATTTAAATGTGTTTATTACATAGTATGATTTATGAGGCATTTATATAGATTGTAATCAAGTATATTTGAAAATATAGATGCCATTATTGTTTCTTTAGATAATTATATCTCAAGTAGTGGTTCTTCACCATATTTTTAGTACTCCTCCATGTAAAATGAAATGCAATATACCCTTATTTTTAATGAATAATTGGCAAAACAAATGAAATAACTAAAAGCGTAGTTGAGGCAATTTAGAAAAAATCATGAAAATTTATTTTAAAATTTTGATAAAATCAAAACCTATTTAAAATTTTGAAAAAAGCAAGCACCATATGAATGTTTTTCTGAAATATGTTCCAAATTTTTTAATTTGGTGAGGTTAATTGTCATGACCAAAAGCTCTTTAAATATAAATTTATGTACATCTTATTTTAGTCCCAACTAAGGTAGGGCACTATAGCTTTTAGTGAAATAATTTTTTTTATTTTTCATCTAGCCAATCAAATGGTTTAAATTTATTTATTATTCAAACAAATATAATTTTTAGCATCTAAAAATAATGGAATATTTTGTACATTGTTGTTATGAAATATTCTATTTTTTTTAAATGATTGGATGATTTTTTTATAAAAATTTGTATTTTTTGAATTATAATTGTTTTATAAGGGGAAAAGGGGGTTTAAAAGGACCGAAAAAATTATATAAATAAATCCAAATATAAATTGATGATCACTCAGATGTATATCAATTAAAACCATCCACTAATGGACAAACTACATTGTAACAACAAACCAATTCACCAAAAAAACAAGTTGAACATATTATAATAAAAACAACACTTAATTGCAACTCTTTTCCTAGGACTATAATAGTCAAGTCCCATAGGTGATCCAATGTACTTGGCCTTGGGTCACATTAAGGTCTTTGGTGAGCTTTCTATATTGCCTTAGATGAGGAAGATTTACTTTGTTCCTAATTATTTTGAATGTTGATGTCTTCCTTTTTCTTCTTATAGTGTTGAAACAATGGTATCTTCTTCTTGAGTTTGCACTTGGGTGGAAGGGTTATTGAAGTCCTCTTGTCTCTTCCATATAGGGTTTCCTTACTTTTTTAGATCACATAATTTAAGCTCATGACCTAACCTTTATCACATAAAACAAAATGATGACATATTTTCATATTCTATCATTTGAGACCAATCTCCACATTTGGACAATGACTTGATAGTGGATGGGATCTCTTTGTCCAAAAATATGTTAGACACATAATCTAGAAAACACTAGTCTTATCATAAATATACTGGTTGTACCAAAAGTAATAAACTGACCAAAAGAGTTAGTAATACCCATCAAAACCTATTCATCCATAAATTCCAATGGAGGACATGATAGTTTGACATAGATGGGTAGTTTATTGAAGTTTTCCTTATTAAGATCCATCTCTGGTCTCCACTTTTTAAGAGATAAATAGGTTTTTCCTAGGACCAAGGACCTCTAGATAGAGAATTTGAATATTTCACTTAATCAAAAAAGGAAAAAAAATGAATAAACCTTTAAGCAATGTTTAGATCTCAACCTATCATTTAGGCTTCCACTTTCTATTAGCCCAACTTTTAAAGGTGTCTATATTGTGTCTTCTTCCCTAAAACATCCCAACCAATGTGTTTGACATTATGAACTGGGATTGGTAAACAACTTTGTCAAGGATTCATAAAAAAAAAAAACTCCCTCCATATCGGCCTTCAAGGACTTGGTCCCAACAAACACAGTATTTGTTTATTTTCCAACTACTTTGTCTGCCAAAGAACTAGATCCATGAGAGACTTTGTTTTGCATTCTCCAAAAAAAATTGAGACTGAATCAATGTTATAGTCGGTAGTTAAACCCACCACCACTGATAAATTATCAAATTTCCAATCAATATTTTTTCCATTGAAACACCATTTGGTTAACTGATCAACAACGACATCTCCTGATGAAAAACACGCTAACTGATCAATAGGGCAATCTACTCCAATGACATTTTAACAAATTTTTAATGGTCATTGTTATTTTTTTAGATAAACAATTTTGTATGCACATTTGATTGTGTGGATTGTGAAATATTTCTATGTTTGTCATGTTTGTACTGTAAATTTTCCAGTTGATAAGGTCAAAAACATATATCAAACATAGTATACAAAAAATGACGACCTCTTGATCTTCTAAAGCTGCTAAATCAAGTTCCCTTGTCATTTTGTAAAAGCAACCATAGATGCCCTTTAATGTGCATAATACTTATGTCTATAAATGACAAAAAGGCTTCTTTGTTAATATCAAATTCCAACGTCAACAAAAAGTAAATTTAGAGGCAAAATGAATCCATAGTTTAACATCTAATTACAACATAATAGAACAAAATTAAATTATAACACAATTAAATTATAAAGCTATCTTGGTGAACAAAATGCATTAACATATTTTATAATTTCCCATAATCTCAATTCACAAATAAAAGTTATACAATATATCTCAATAAAGCGTTTTCATAACAAATTTTATTCTATCTTTACAGCGAACTTAACTTTAAAAATTATATATTTAATCCATTATAAATGTTTTATAAAAAGAATTCTCTCCATATATATTTATTATATTTAAATTCCAATCGATGATTTCCTTCTCATTAAGACACATATATTATTTGTAATTATAAATTATAAATTTATCATAAACTTTACATGCCCTCTTCTAATAATATTAAGACATATATATTATTTGTAATCATGAATTCTAAATTTATCATAAACTTTAGATGCCCTCTTCTAATATATTAATAAATCCTATTTCATATTAAATATTATTAACAGATAATGATTTGTAATCATAGATTCAAAAATTATGATAAACTTTACATGTCACCTTGAGAACTCATTTTATATTGAAAATGATTAAAAAATATTGTCAATTTTATATTTACAAAGAACATTCCCTCTTAAAGCCTGAGCTCAACTAATTCTTACGATAGCTTGCATTGACTTAACTGAAAAATTGATTGCACTATTAAATTTGATTCCTCTTAAAAAAATTATTTTAAATTCACTTTAATTATCTCCCTTAACATTCATATTTATATATATTAAATTTCATTTTTATATATTATATTAAAAAAATTGTCATATTTTATAATCTATGATCTTCAAACATAAGACTTAAAATAAACCGCCTTTCTTTTTTACAATTAAAAATTAATATTAAATTTAAAGGAAAAAAAAAAGTTTGATATTTAAAAACTAAAACCCATAATGTGATAATATTAGCATTTGTATTAAAATTGTACTTTTAAATGAAAAGCTGACATACCACACTTGCAAAATTCAAACATGTGATCTTAAAAAAAATTTGAATTTAAAATTAAAAGAGTTGTATTATTATTAAATTTATATAATTAAATATATATATTTTTAATAATTTATTTTTAAATGAAAAACTGAAATACCACCCCTACAAAATTAAAATATATGACCAAAAAATTGAAATTAAGATTAGGGAGTTCGTATCATTATTTTTTAAAGTGAGTTTATATAATTAATTATATGGTTTTTAATAATTTATCTTCAAATCCTGTTATTCGTCCGTTGCAGAGTTCGCCAAAAAGAGACATTGAAAGAGCACATCGTACCAATTTTTCTGCAGCAGAACCTCCCACAGCACCATTTTTCTACAATTGATTATATAATGTTTGCTTGTTTCATTATTCTGCTCAATTCCTTTAATCTTCTTCATTTCGTGCAATACAAAGTAAGACACATTTTTGTAAATACTTCTTTCCATTCCTAGAAATGTAAATCAAACCCGCCTTCACAACTGCCAACGCTGGATTTACAACAGATATGGCAAAACCCTTCCCATTTTGGACACCCTAATCACACACCATTACCACAGCCCCTACTTTTCTCATCTTAATACAAGATTACTGAAGATATAAAAACCCATCACCAACCAAATATACCAATCCTACATCATTTTCCATTTATTCAGCCAGATATTTGAATGGATTTCACTTCAGGTTTAGGCTCAGGCTGCTTGGGCACAGTGACTGTGAGCACTCCATTTTCCATGGCAGCTTTCACCTCCTCCACCTTCGCGTTCTCCGGCAACCTGAATCGCCGCAAGAATCTGCCGCGCGAGCGTTCCACACAGTGATATTTCTCATTCTTGTGCTCCTCTTCTTAGCTGCGTTCTCCGCTTATCTGAAGAATTCGCCCGTCTGCCACTTCTATTTTCACCTCATTCTTTTTTAGTCCTGCAAAGTCCAGCATATTCCATTACTGTCAAATTCTTCAAAGAACAGGGAAATATAATAATGATTGCTAAGAACAAATAATACCAGGAAGGTCGGCCTTGAAAATATGAGCTTCAGGGGTTTCCTTCCAATCAATTTGAGTATTGGCTACAGCCGCTGCATCCCTTGCAAAATCTGAGGAGGGGGAACATGCTAAAATAGAAGAATTAAACGCATGAAAAGGACCCCACAGATCCAGCGAAAATGGATCGAAGACATTGGAGGTTCTCCAGCCGTTAAAGCTTGGAATGATCGACATTTTGCAACAACTCACAACTAGAAACTCACGCACTGGAAATGAAACTTTCTGCTGGACAATTTGTTTTTTATGGGCGTTATGGCAGAATGAGTAAGATATAGTTGGAGGAAGGTTCTAGCAAAGGTGGATTTAATTCTTGCCGCTTCCACAGTTCTCAACGCACGGAATGGGCCAGATTGTTCTAGTGGTGTCTATCTAGTCGGTTTGACATTACATGCGGGATTATTAGATCTTACAATATGAGGATGAGAGCATACAATAGAATATAATACTAGCAGTTATTTAGATGGTGCACGGAATATCGGAAGGGGTGTATTTTTTTTCAGATGTTAATATATATAATTAATGTTTACATAATAATCTATATACGATTTGTTTATTACACATGTCCTTGTTTTTAATAAATTTACTTTGTATGATACTAAAAAGAAGTATAGTTTTATGCCATAAAAAAGTACAGTGGTATTATCTTAGAGATAACACTACAAAAAATAATATTTAATCAAAAAAAAACTCGGGTAAATGGGTATAAGAAGAAACAAAAAAGTGTTAGAAATATATTGGATATAATGAATGTATCAATTTCAAATAAATTAGGAGAAAAATATAATGTAACAGTTTTTAATAATATCTATGGATTGAAAATCACTATTTGTCAGAGAAAAATAGTAAGTATTGTGTCATTTTTATGTGAGTTAATTTAGAATTTAAGAAGAATAAATAAATAAATAAAATACATAAAGACTAATAAAATTTGTAGGAATTTCAGAATACCGATTATCGGTGAAACAAAGGTATTAGATTACACCCAAGTTAGAAAATATAAAGCACTTAAACAATTCACGGTGCATCCATCAATCCATCATCAGAGAAAACCCATAACGTTTGACTGATTTTATACTTTGTAAGAATCGATAGTAGTAGTGTGGTGTAATATCAATGGGAGCAACCATAAAGAGTGCAATCCAAATTCAAATTCCCTGGCATCAGATGACTCCCCCAAAAGTGGTAAAGTTGGATACCCTAGAGCACAGCGATTTGTAAATGTTTTGATGGGAGGAAAAAGTGGATTGCAAGATATAAACTCTCTTTGGTGTGAAATGTAGCAGGATAAAAAAAAATTGTATAAGGTTTTGTATTTGTATGGAATGTTCCTCCTAAGAATAGGGCAATGTTGATCTTTTTAACATTTTTTTGCTTCTTAATTTCCTTATTTGTTGTATTAAAAAAAAATTGTGATTATATATTCATTTGTGTGTTGTTCCCAATTCTTAAGGATCGTGTGTTAAAGATGGCTTTAGAAATTTTAGGTGAGAGTTCTAATAGGATTACAAATGCTTGAACATAATAGTTTCATTCTAATTCATTATCATAGAAATAATTCTCTTTGAGTAACTCCAACTTAAACTGGGAAAAAAAATTTGAAAAATATAATTGTTTTGGAATGTTTAGCCTCTTTCTTCATTGGAACTATTGGTAATTATCCAATCACTAAATTGTTGTAAATTCCTCTCAACATACTTAAGGAATAGCAAAAAAGGAGACTTTCAATTGTCATTTGCAGCACTACTGAAGAAGATTTCTTTATCTAATAATTTATGGAAAATTATCAATGTTGGGATTTAACAATCACATATCTATAAATTTGAATTTTGTTTGATTTTATTTCTTTGACATACTTACATTATATTGCTTCCCAACATGTATAATTGTTATCACAAAGATTTTTCACCTTATTCTTGATGTAGTAAATTGTTGAGCAAAACCTAATGATATAATGAGAACACCTCCAAGCTATAGGACCTTGTTGAATTGAGGTGAACCTTCAGAAAACGCTGACTTCCTTTCACTAAATGCGATCCAATTGATAAAATACAAATTTTATATAAATTTCACTCCTTTAGTGTTATTTCTCCTAAACTAGGGTTTGACAAGAAAAGAGTCTAAGAATGATAATGGCAGAACTAAAGACAGTATCTCATGCAGATTCCTTTTCAATCACTTCCTTAAATTTATTTTCTACTTGCTCTACTGAAAGGAGGTTATCTTCATAATCTATTGGCCTACATGAAATTTATTCATCAAATCTTCCATGTCAAATAGCATGTCAATGGCCTTGTCATGAGCAACCTTGGCCTTATGGGTAGTCTCTATAAGTACTTTAATCCAAAATTGAGATGCTCTATGTAATTCCTCTTGATCTCCATCATTTTTTGGATCTTTTCTACAAGGAGGCTGTCCATATCAATCGATTCCACAACTGTTAATTTGGGATAACAAAGATTCAAGCTTTTTACCTCTCCATCATACTTATTTACCATTCCTCTTAGGGTGACCCTTCTATGTATCAAAACTTCATAGTGATCTGTTATCATATCAATAAATTTGTTACCCTTAGAGATGAGTTCCACTGACCATTCCTTAGTATCCCTTCTCATGCTTGAAATTTCAATCACTATATCAAGTGTTTCTTGATCTGTGATTTGGGTGACTGGTTGTACTAGTTCAAGTTGTGTTAATGAACCAGTCGGTTCTTTGAACTTATTCAATGCAACCATAAGTTATTTAACCTTATTTTTCAACACATCTTTGGTGAGCTCATCAGTATCCATTTTCTCAAAGAGGGAGTTGATCTTGTATTGAACATCATGTTTCAACCCCTCCCTTGTAGGATGTCCAAGGTTAGCTTTTAATACGTAATAGTCCTCCACCACTGGATCTTAGTTTTTTTTGTCTGGGGTGGGGGGGTGGGGTGGGGGGGGTGGGGCGGGGGGGGGAGAGAGGTGGTGTGGGGACTACAATCTCTACATATATTTCCCCTTCTGAGTCACAAAATATTCTTGAGAAGGTCTTGGGAGTAGTCTTGTATTTCTTTCATACATCTAAAAAATGAAAATCTAATGTATTGGGAGAAACCATTTGCTTGCATTTCTTTCCTATTGATTGTACTCACCATGTAGGGGTAGCATCCTACTATATGGATACTATCACTTGAAAATCTACAACTAAAGTTTTTTTACTGGTAGGCATAGTGACAAGTGTTAAATCCTATGTTGATACTACCACTGATTACTCGGTAGATGTCTTTTTGATTTCATCCCCATCTATAGGCTAAAAGTCCACATTTGTATCAAGGGCATGTTTCTCACCTATATCCACTAAAGGGGTTGTGTAATCCATGGAAGAGGTAGGGGCAATTGGAAGAGATGTGTATACTAGGGGTGCAATAGATGAAAGTTATATCAATGGGGGAGTAGACACAGGGATTCAAAACTTGGGGATTGTGGAAGTGTTGAGGCCAAAGCATCAAATGAGTCAATCAAATGGGTTGGGATAATAAGGGGTGGTAAGGTAGTGTAGATGAAGGGGAATTAAGATGGAGCAATACTTATCTTAGGAGATGGGATGGATAGCAGAACTGAAGTCAGGATGATTGAGTCTATGGCTATATATTATTGAGTTGTGCTAGAAATCAATAGTGATAGAATATAAGGAATTATAAATGAAATGAAAGGAGGGAGTGAAATTGTGTGAAGTGAAAGTGGAGTGTAAACCTGAGTATCCGCTGAAAGGGGATCTTGAGTGTCCACTTGACTTACTTGCACTAGTTGTAATGGACTTATTATTGTAGGTAAAGTGGTGGGAGCAGAGGATGGCATCACTTTAGGTGAAGGAGTGGAAATAGGAGGAGGTGTTGGAGCTATAGGAAGAAGATAAATAGTTGTGGCATGAACTACAAAGATAAGAGTTGTCACTATGACTGATATGGGGCTTGAAACTATGGATGCTTCAATTATAGTTGTGTCTATAAATGAAATAATGATTGGTTAATCTGCTATTGCTCCATCTTTACTTGATTTCCCCTTTTTGGCCTTAGATTTCTTCTTCTTATGGGAGATCACTAGCCTCTTTGATTGTTCTCTTGTTGTGCCACTGGGACCCTCTGCTAATGGAGGAATTCCTTCTTCCTTGAGATTTAATATATTCTCTATGATACTCATTGTATCCTTGGTCACTTCAACCCCTTTACTCCGGAGCCAATTTAGTTTTATATTAATCACATGTGCCATTCTATCTACAAAAGAGAAAGACTCAGGGACAGACCACCTTACTACTAGAAGAGGTTGAGTAATGATATGTTTTTAGTAGTTCTTGTCCACTAAGGACTCATCATCGACCATGTCCTTAGGGATTGGTGCCAAATTAAAATATCTGACCTAATCCAAGGTTATTCTAGAGTGGTCCCTCAATCTAACCTCCTCTTCATCATCTAAATCCTCTCAAAAATATTCAAAATATGGAACATGGGAATATGCAGAGATTCCCAATGTGTTAGCGATTTTTCCATGAACATCATAGTATGGCCTTGACTCCAAAGCTATCAGTGTCATCTATGTCATTTCTACATTATCACACTTGACTTTGAGTAAGGAGTGGAATGTGTATCTACCTATACTGATTGAGAAGTGAATTCATGACTTGTGTTTACTTGATAGTAACTTGTGAGTCTCAACACATTATCTAACTATCTCCATCAATGCCCACTTATCATTAACATATCTTAGGAGTGTGTAAGGGTAGACACTAAATCCACATACCATGATATAGGAATAGGTGGGGAACTAAATGAAATAGGAACACCATTGGGTGATTTTTGTAGTTGTTACATCAAAAAATCTCATTCTCTCAAGTTCTTTGTCAAACATTGTTATGATGAAATAGATAATTGCATCATTGACCCTCATAAAGTGTTGTCTATTGACCTCTAGATTTAGGTCAAGATAATAATTATACACCTTATTTGCTTCACTAGCTATAGTGTTGAGGCCCAAGAAAGCTCATCCTTTGGACAATATGTATACAATGTAAGAAGTCATATAGAATTTCCATGTTTTTTGTACCTCCATAAACTATTTATGGAGGGATTCACTAAGGAGTTGGGCCTAGTGGATATATTGTTTATTCTCATGGATGACACAAATTTACTAGTACATCCACTCTTGTAATATCTTTACATTAGGACTATGGGTGATCCTATGTAGTTATATTATTATGTCTCCAACCTCATCTTTGAAATCAATTCTCACCAATATCTTTGGTAATTTGGTTGAGGTAACCTTAGGTTTATTAGTCCATTATTGGTTTATTATTATTTGGCATCAAAATTTGTGTTCATGAAATAATTTAATCGATGTCTCTAGAGTTATGTCTAGATAACTCTCAAATTATGGTATCACAAATTCTTAATCAATGAAACGTAGGTCTGGATTCAAAATCTTTCCCCTTCAATGTTTAGGACCTCTCTCTTATCAAAATCATAGTGTTGTGCTATTGTTAGCACTATCTCAAGGCATTACATCATCAGGGGGAAAGTTGTTATTTATGGCATTCTAGATTCATAGATTCTCTAGATCTAACCATTCTTGAATTATGCATTTATCCAAGTCTAGAAGTCCCCTAGGTCAATATGACCTAGGTCTTTATCTATCATCTTAGTAGTGTTTGATTCTAGACTTAGATTCACCCTAGGTCCTTTTTATTTCAACTTCATCTCCTTCCTAGACATGAATTTTGGAGAGAATGCTTACTGACAACCAACTACAAAAGCTAGTGGGATTTACAGGTACTAAAAGCAGGTAGAATCTCTGATGGAGATTGGAGGTGATCTATGAAATAAGAATATATATGAGAAAATGTAACTAAAAAATAGGTTGAGATCTCTGACAAGGATTAAAGGTTCAACATACATGTCAGATCTCTGGTGGAACTGGGAAGTGTTTGAAACAATGGAAAATATCATAGATATGGGAGGTCGATGAAGCTAGTTGAAATCCCATGGAAATGGGAGGTGTTCTGAGCAATTTGAAATTTCACAAGGACTTGGAGGAATCTTTTAGGTAATATTCTTTAGTTCTGTGAATATACATTGGTATATTCACCTAGTTTTTGAAACTAAAAAAACCCAAGGTTTGAATGTGAAAGCTTGGGGAAAATTACTAGGATTGTAACTTATTTATAAAATACAAAACCTAGGAAAACATTAAATCTTAACTAATTGGAAACTTTGGAAAAATTCAAATACAACCCTAAACTAGACAATGCCTATGCAATGTAGTGAAATTTTAAAATTTTCATATGAAACTTTGATAGCATTTGAAGAAATGGAAATAACTCAAAGTACACTCAATTTTGTAGGAAAATGGATTTTAAGAAATGTAAGGGGGTTTGTAAATGAATATCATGTGGAGGTGAAAAAGGTATCATGGTGTGAGGATCAAGGCATGGCTTGTAGTCATTGAGGTCATAGCTCATAGGGTTGAGATCATTGCTCTCAAAGTTGTGGTTTGAGTTTACATAGAGCTCCAAATCTCAATTTATTAGTTTAATAATGATTTAATAACCCCTAATTTCCATTATTTATAGACCCTCTAAAATTAATGCATTCATGGTGATGGGTGGTGATAATCTATAGATTATTCAAGCAATTTTTTAATTTTACAAATTGTAGTTTGACCTCCAAATTCCATGAGTAAGTGTTGGTTGACCTATTTGGAAATGGGAAGGCAAAATCTGGACTACAATTTGTAATTTTTCAAAATTGCAAATTGCATTTAGATTTTTGGATTTTGTGGGCTTAATTTTTTGTAGGAAGTGGAACCTAGATTATAATTAGTAATTTTGTAATTTACAAATTGTGGTCTGAGTTCCAAATTTTAGATAGATTGATTCTTGGCAGAACTCTACCTACAATTTGAAATATTGAAAATTGTAAATGTAGTCTAAGTTCTAGATTCCATGAGGTGTTTGGTTTATGGGAACCGAAACTTCATTTTAAATTTGATATTTTGGAAATTGCAAAGTGCAAGTGGGTTTCTAGTTTCTGTTGGCTAGTGTATTATGGGATTTGGATGTTTGGCTATAATTTGTAATTTAATAAATTGAAAATTGTAGTCATATCTTCATATTACCCAGATAATGCATTATGAGATCTAGATCTCAAAAAACAATTTTTTATTTAGCAAATTATAAATTACAAGCAGAGTTCTGGATTCTACAATACAAAAAAAGTGTGTGTTTTGGGTCTATTCAACACATTTTTCCAAAAAACTAGGGGTCTCCCTTAGGTTACTTGATGTTTTGATATTTTTGGGACAAAAATATCAACATTTTTGGTGACCTTTGTGGGATGATTAACTATTAGTCTATTTCTTTCTAGTAACCTTCTATTTTATTGGGCACATAGTCATTTTAAGCTTAACACACTTAACTAGTGAAGAACAAAATTTGGATTTGCCTAAATAAGAGCAAAATAGGGAAAAATAGAACAAACTAAGAAAACAAAACTCCTAATGAGTTGACCTATGGAAAAGCACTTATTTTGGAAAACATGATTAACCCTATTATATACAAAATTTTAATTTTAGAATGAATTCCAATCTCAAAAGCAAGATTTGAGGTATATCTCATTGATTGGGATAGGTAATTCTGATCTATCAAGATTCCATAGTTGTAATGCATTAGATCCTTTGCATTAAGTTATAATATATGGACCACTCCGTATTGCATCAAACTTGTTGTGCTTATCTAGTTTAGCCTTGTCTACATCTCATTGGAGAACCATGTCTCCTTCACTGAAGCTCCTGTTAGATGCTTTTTTATAAAAATTCTTATTTTTTTTACCTTGATTTATTTCTAGGACTTTCATTGATTGCTTCTTTATTTCTTCTAGTTCCATGAGTTCAACCAATCTTACTATTATTTCATCATTGTCATTCAAATCCAATTGATGATTGATCTCTAGAGATGGTAACTCAATTGATAGTGGGACTCAGACTTCCCTTCCATATACTAACATGAATGGAGAGTTATTGATGGCTCTCTTAGGAGTAATCCTATTATCCCACAATATTGATTTCAACTTCATGTGCCATGTCCTTTGGTTATCCTCTATTGTTTTTTTATAATTCTTATGAGGTTATTAGTGGTAGACTTAGCCAATCCATTACCCTATAGGTAATAATTGTAAGAAGTAATCAATTAAACATTATGCTTTACATCCCATTCACTCACTTGAGTGATCACAAATGCTTTAGCATTATCTGAGATAATGGTGTGGGGAAAACCAAACCTTGAGACTATGCCATCCTTGAATTCTAGGATAGATGCCTCTATGGCATATTTTAGTGCAACTACTTTAGTTCATCATGTGAAATAGTTTGTTTCCATGAGGACCCATTTGTAGCCTACACTCGATGGAGGATTGATCATACCAATGAAATCCAATCCCAATTGAGAAAATGAATGATCCATTTGAATTAGTTGAAGGGGGAAAGATATTAATCTTTATTTTCTTATGAATTAAGCACACTTCTCATATTTCCTTACCCATTGCTGGGCATCTTTGAATAATTTAGACCAATAATATCCCCCTCTCACTATATTGATGGCCATGGTTCTTATTGATAAATGTCCTCTTGATGGGCCATCATGAAATGAATTGATTACCTTAGGGACTTTATTGTGTTAGATACATCATAGCATAACTCCATTCATATCTTTTCCAAATAATATTCCATAAACAAGAACATAGGTAATGTATTGGATTCTAAACTACCATTTCTTGGACTACTAAAAGTCATATGGTTACTTTCCAGTCTACAAGAAAATGGTCATGTCATGGATCCAACTATTGAAAAAAAGTGGATTGGTTGTCTGAGGTGCACTTTGAGCATATATTTTTTAAGATATTGCTTCAATAGTCTTGATATCAGAATCTAGTTGTTCACACAATCATTTCCCTCTTAAAAGCTTTATGATTTTCATGTCCACATCATATTCTATGACTTCTATGATCTATCTTTCTTTTTTCTCATTTATCTCCCAACTTAGCAGGAACTCTTTGACACTGTGGTGACTCACCATCAAATAAATTTTATTGGTGGAGAACATATGCCTAAATTTTTTGAGATCTTTAATCATAGAATATACCTGATTCTCCATGATATTTTAATTTTATTCATAGTCCTTCAAGGATTGACTGAAGAAATAAATTGGTTGTTCTAATAGTTCTTGATTTTACTAAGTCAGGATAGCTAAGATGTTGCCTTCCCCTCCAAAAGCATAGAGAATAAGATATTTCTCATATTTTGGGTTGATTAGGGTAGGATCCTAGGAAATAGCTTGTTTGATGGATTCAAAGCTATCTTTTTCCTCCTATGTCCATGTAAAAATGATACCCTTCTTGAGTATTGTCGTAAGGGGTTTAGCCATAAAAGAAATATTTGGAACAAATCTTCTTAAAAGGTTAAATTTTCCAAGAGAAATTTGTAAACCCTTATTATTTCTTAGTAGTGCTAATTTAGATATAGTACTAATTCTCTTTGGATCAATTGCAAGACCCTCCTTTGAAAATATATGTCTTAGTAGTTTCCATTCATAGTCCTTCAAGGATTGACTAAAGAAATAAATTGGTTGTTCTAATTGTTCTTGATTCTACTAAGTCAGGATAGCTAAGATGTTTCCTTCCCCTCCAAAAGTATAGAGAATAAGATATTTCTCATAGTTTAGGCTGATTAGGGTAGGATCCTGTAAAATAGCTTGTTTGATGGATTCAAAGCTATCTTTTTCCTCTTATGTCCATCTAAAAATGATACCCTTCTTGAGCATTATTGTAAGGGGTTTAGCCATAAAATAAATACTTGGAACAAATCTTCTTAAAAGGTTAAATTTTCCAAGAGAAATTTGTAAACCCTTATTATGTCTTGGTAGTGCTAATTTAGATATAGTACTAATTCTCTCTGGATCTATTGCAAGACCCTCCTTTGAAAAAATATGTCCTAGTAGTTTCCATTCATGAACTGTGAAAACGTATTTTTTGGGATTGATGGAAACCCCAAATTCTCTACACCTTTTTAAAAAAATTCCTAAGGTGATCCAGGTGTGCATCAACATGATTTGAGTAAATAGTTATATCATCTAGGTAAACTAAAATCATCTCATTTATCAAACCTCAAAAAGCCATATCCATGTCTCTCTGAAATGTTGCACTAGCATTAGTCAGACCAGATGGAATATTTTTCTGTGAATACATACCCCATTTTTTGATGAAATTAATATTAAACTGATCTAATTCTTACACTAAGATTTGGTTATAGCTATAATAACTATCTAGAAGAGAAAATCTTCCAAATCTTGATATAGTTTATAGAATTTGTTCCATGGGGTAAATAGGATAATGATCCTTTATATATGCTTTGTTCATATCCCTAAAATAAATTCAAAAGCTAATTTCACCATTTTTATTTCTTAAAGGGACCAAACTAGCAACCCACGATGAGTGCTTGATATGAAAAATAATATTATCCACTATCAATTTGGATAGCTCACTCTTCATCAAGGGTTCAATCTTTGGATTAATTGGTCTTTGTTTCTATCTAACAAGATTGGTATTTGGATCAAACTCTATTGTATGTTGGGTTAAGATAGGTTCAAACCTTCTTAGATCATGACAACTCCAAAAAAATTTATTATCAAACTCTTGACACAACTTTAAAAAATATTGCTTCTCAAAATCATTACATGACTTTTCTATCTTTAATAATTTCTCTTTTGACATGATCTTTGGCTCATATTCTTCTTCATTCACGGTGATGTTATTCTTTTCACCTTTCAGTTGATTTTCTGAATTGAAGATTTTTTCTAGTGTAATAACACCCATAGGTATCTTTTTCATCTTCAAATAGATGATCTAATATCCATATTGATCTTCAAGTCTTTACTAGTTCCTATCAGAGAATTAAGCTTCTTCTCTCAAGAATTTGACAATTTGGTGATCATTGTCAAAGACTTGCCAATTTGTCACATTATCAAGAATAGATGGCATTACTATCAACCTTACATGTTGGCTACTTTTATTCTTTGTTTCTTCTAGTAGGTTATATTTGTAACCTACTAAGGCCATATGATAATCATCTTTATTCTATGCTCTTGGTACCGCTTGAATGTTCAAAGTGGTAAAGTCTTCTAATAGGTCCCAAACCCTATGTTTGTAAGATCTTAGAAAATTATTCTTAGTTATGATTTTGGATCTCACTTGGTGAACAATCAACTCATTGTCACCATATATTTGTAGGTACTTTTTCCCTTTCTCTTTGGCCAATTATAGGCCTTGAAACAATGCTTCATATTCAGGTACATTATTTGTGCATCTAAACTAAAGTCTAAAATAATATAAATATTTATCCTTATAGGTAGAGATAAATACAATACCTACACATACACCATTCCTACTTCTAAAACCATCAAAGAAAAATTACCTCAATCCTTGAAGAGCTTATACTAATTTTACTAGGTTTAGGATAATTGCATCATTTTTATGAATGTAATATGTGTCCAACCCTATTTATGTACATAGTCATAAGGATAATATTAAAGGTATGATCCATATTCATCCACTTGAGTTTCTAAACTCTCTTTTACATGTGTTACAACTTCATGATCAACCTCTTCTTCCTGATCCTATAATATATAGTTCATGTCTATAGGGAAATGATTATATGGGTCAATATGGTATTTTTTGATTGGCTCAGCTCTTATTGCTACTCTTGTTCCATATCTCATCCTAAGAAACATGTGATACCAATCCATAGACAGACATCCTCACATTTTTGTATTGAAATATCTTGAAAGACAAATGGTAAAATAAGGGGGGAGATCTATAACTAAGATATCTTGGAAAATTGACAAGCTTGGACAAGCATGAATAGTGATATTTACTCCTTTTATTCTTCCTACTATTTGAATAGTAGTATGATCTAATTGAACCACACCCATATTGATAGGTGTGTATTTTGTACCAAGGGCGTGATTTATTTTCTTGGGCATCACTAAACTACTTGCTCATAAATATAGCATACAATTATGAATGATATGCTTCCCTATTATAAGTGAAAAATAGAAAGGGGGAGGCTTACCATTTTTTCTCATTCTAATGTCTATTTTTTTCTTGACACAAATTAATTTCAGCATTAGGCCCCCTAGATGGAACCTTGTCTGTTATCTGGAAGTTTTTCAAAGCCTCTTACAGCGAATCCCTTTACACAGGAATGGATAATTCTTTCCATATAGTAACATGTAGATTGGTTTTCTTTATTTACTCATCAATATTGAAAGGGATATTTCCAACTTTATCAGTGCCTTTTTAGGATATACATCCTCTTTTACAATATTCAGAGTCAACACTTCTACTTTGGGCTAGCCCGTAGGTACAAAGGGTGGCCTTTGTACTATGTTGATCTTTGCATGTTCTTTTAAAACTTTGGAAGTTTTAGCTTATTCCACCCTTTTTGGTTTCTCACTTTATATTGCTCTTTTCTTTGAATGTGTATTGGCTACCACTAGACCTCCATCATTAAACAATGTCACCTCATGATTCACACCATAAAAATACTCTTCTTGCCAGTTTAGAAGAGTAAACTCAACTTGAGCAGGTTTTTATGTATCTAATTGTTCAGAAGTGGATTGCTTTTGTTATCCTTATATAATTGATACACCTTACACCATCAAGGCTTGACTAATAACCCCATTAGGACAAGCATTTTTATTATGAGGTTGAGAACAAGGACAACACCACTCATACTCTTGAGCTAGATTATTTTGAATAGGTACAATAGCTTTGGTAGCACCTGGTGTAGGTAGATCAAAGATGTTTGGATGTTTTGCTTCCATATTTTGACCTTATGGCTATGAATTGCCTTGATATGGCTGCAAACTACCTTGGTATGGCTACCTATTAGGTTTGTATGATGGGTTAACCTATTGATAAGGCTTGTAGCTCTGGGATTATTACCTCTTCAATTCTACTAACTCATTATCAAAACTCTTGAGTAGTGATTTAACCTCATATACAACATCTGTATGTGTGGGAGTTAAAACTGGTGCTTTAATTATGGTAGGAATTGGAGAAACGGTAGGTGGTGGAATAGGAGGTGTTTCTAGAAATAGATCATTGGTGGACTTGGGGAAATTTTCCTTTCTTGAATTAAGCAAATTTTTTCCATTATTCCAATTTCATAAGCATTAGGAAGTATGTTACCACCCATTGACTGAATCATAATAGCTCTATCACTACTTAAGGCTCTCAAGTAATATAGGAGATAATTATTTGGAGTTGGTTTGACCAATACTAGAATTTTATTCCATGTCTTCTAAAAATGGAAATTAAAGTTAGTCATGTGCTCATGAGGAGCCTATTGAATAGTAGTTAACTATTCAACCAAGAAAAGGTTGTCACTCTTGTCTTAAAATTGAGTACAAAGTGTAAACCTGTCATCCCAAACTTGGATGGAGCTGGGAGCAAGACCTTTGTACCAATGTAGGGATTTACCTTTGTGTAGTCATATAAAATGAAAAAATTAGTAACTTGAGCATGGCTAATGACACCCAATCCTTGGGTCCCTCTTATTTTCTCTCATGACCCTCTTAGGCTTATTTTCATTAATTCTTAGTCATTCATGGCCTTCCAAACTTGACCCCAGCTGAGATAAGACCCTCTCTTCATGACTAATCTATCCTCAAAGGTCTTGTCTACTTAGGACAATAGCACTAAAGTTAGACTATAACACTGTACCCTAGGGTGTCCCATTTTTATCACTTTTGTCCATTCACAATTCGAGCCCAAATTACCATTTTTCCCTGATTCTTATTGTTCATTATGTCAACCTAGTTTGGTTTCATCTAACCCATAACTAATAGATCCCTATAAAATCCAATTCAAAGATAATTTGGAAAGGGTTGTCAAATATCATTCAATCAAGCAATAATACAAGCAAGACCACTCAAGCAATCTTCCATATTCTTTCCATATAACCAACCTATACACTTTCAATCCAATTCAAGTCCTTAAACCAATCCCTAGCCATCTCAACCATACCCAATTTTATAATTTTTTACATTTCATTCACTATTGCACCAAGCACTCTTAAAAGGATAACTACATATAGCTTGATCCCTCCTTAGAGTATTGGTATATATGTAGTGTGCCTACACATGAGGTGTGAAGCATGTCCAATGCATCTTACACATATTAACCCATTTTCCCCATATGTTAATGTTTCTTTCAATTGAATAGATTATACAAGTACATGAATAATTATCTCTATAGGCAGCTCTGTTGATAGTGAGGACATGAAAATTGGTACACAGGCTTACATTGAGCATATTAACCAAATCTAGAAAGCTTAAATCCTCAAGATAATAGCATTGGAGAAGGACTATAGCACTGGAGCCCAGGGCATCTAGTTTTGACACTCTTATCCAATTAGAAAATGAAGTTAAATATCTTATTTTTTATAATGTCGTAGTCTTGCACACAACTTTATAGACCCTATCTCAATCAGAATAATCCATAATAAGCTAGGTTTGATTTTCTCTCTACCTGCTATTTTTAGAAAAGGTCTAATTGTAATTCAATTTCACAAATTAGTAGCTTTAATTAGGAATATTATTTACTAATTTATCCTACTCAGACTTGTTTATTAAATAGGAATAAAACTCAATTATTCCCCAAAATAATGAATCATTTGGTGAACCTAACTTACTTCAAATTTTGCATAAAAAGACTCAAAGCCCTAAGGTAAACTCCTAGTTGATTTTTCTTATTTATTTTTTATTTTTTTATAGAATATTAAAATCATATATTTCTCTCAAAATTTAAAAAAATTGTAGTAAATTTTAAAATAAATTTACTTCAAGCCCTATATGCATACAAGAAGTCCCAGTAATTCTCTAGCATTAATCCAACAATTTCCTAATTTTTTTCTTACACATATAAAACAAAAATTTATCTTAAATTTTAAAATTTTGTAGTAAATTTTAAAATAAATTTATCTCAAACACTAGTTACATCAACTAGCTCCCAGTAATTTTCTAGTAATTTTCTAATCATTTTCTAAATTTTTAGTTGCATATTAAAATCAAAAAATCACTTCAAATTTCAAAAATTCATAATAATTTTCAAAAATTTATTTTTCTGAAAACCCTAGTTGCATCTACTAGGTCCCATTAAATCAAACACTTTCCTATAAATTTTTGAATTTTTTCTTGAATACTAACTTAGAAATTCAATTTCAATTTCAAAAATTCATAGTATTTTGCAAAAATATTTTTGAAAAATCACTAGTTATATGTACTAGCTCTTATTTTGATTCTTGAAGTATCACCTTACATGTTTAGGAGCTTCATATCCTTTCTATTTATATTCTAGTTCCTTTTTTAGATTATATCAGTTTAATCTTTTCTACTATTATCCAAGTTGTTTTCCTTATACCACCTAAGTTATTTTCATCTCTTCTTTCAAGACAAAGTGCAAGACCTAGTGGCAATCCTTCCAAGTTCACCCAAATTCCTTTAATCTAACCATACACCATTGACAACAACCAGCTCAAGTTCCTGTTATTAATCCTACACATCTAGATTATACAAATTTTCATGAGGATAAACCAAATAATGAGCAATATGAAAATAACAATGATGACGTACAAATTGATGATCATGCTCCACCACATTGGACTATTCATCCACTTTCACCTATTGTTGATAATGAAGCTATCTTCAACAAAGATTTTATTTTACAAATTTTTAGAGAAAGACTCAAGGAACATACCTGAGATCATACTCTTATCTTGAATTCTTTCCTAAAAGTTAAAAAGGCTAAGAAAGTTGAGTCTTTTATTCCTAGAGAGCCACCAGTTACAAATGACACTACGGGGAAACTATGTCTCAACAACCCCCTATAGTATCCCAATATACCTCTATGCCACCAATAATAGCGAGTACATCCCTATCTCTTTATGTGATATCCATTATGCAATAGATAAGATCTCTTCAATCTAAGGTACTACATCTTGAGCAAGGTGCCTCTAGACCTACATAGGCTTTTGATTCTTCTGCTTTACTACATACACCATTAGCATGTCACATTGCTTCTACACCCTTTCCACAAGGTTTTATTTAACCCAAGATTAATATTTATGATGAAAAGGGTGACCTAGAGACACATTTGAGATATTTTCATGCAGCATGCTTGGACTATATACCAAATGACTACCTACTTACCAAGTTATTTCCATAGAGTCTATAAAATTATGCATTACAATGGTTCTATAGTCTACCGAATCAGTCAGTCAATGCATTCAATCCTTTAGCTGACATAGTATTAGCATACTTCCATATCAACATTGGTGATAAGGTTTCATATGCTCAAATTTCTCAATAAAAACAAAGACCAAATGAGCATCTCATAGATTATGTTTTTCAGTTTAAGACCATCTTGGCTAAGATGAATAGCCCCATGGTAGATTAGGATTTATGGGACCTCTTCAAATAGAGTCTTCTACCAGAACTGTATGAATTAATTATGTTCAAAATATTCTCTTCCTTTACTAAATTATGTCACAAATTAAAGGAAAGAAAAGTTAAATTAACTTCAATTGGCAAACTAATGTATACTAATACATCAAACACAACTAATAAGAGTAACAAAAAAGTCCCATATAAGGTAAATTTTAATGAGACTAAAGGGCATAATCAACCTATAGTCAATGTAGCTTTAGATCCTCCTTAATGAATATTTGTATTAGTACCCCATTAGTTTACTTTTTCACATCTTCTAGTTCCTTCAACTAGGGTTTTATAGTAGCTTTTAGATTGTAATATCATATATTTCCCTCCTATTTAAGAAATTGATCCAACAAAGCCTCTTTGAAAGGGATATGATCAACATGCATTTTGTGATTACCATAGGGTACCAGGCCATAAAACAAATAGATGCATCAGTTTAAAGCACAAGATACAAGACCTAATAGATTCTAATGCTATTGATCTTGCCACTTCAGTTGAGCCTCTATCGATAAATAAAACACAAGATAAAGCATTAAAAATATTCTCATATCCATTTCACAACATTTAAAATAGGATATAGAGGACACATCAAGGGTTCATCATGCATATCATGCACATCCACCACTAGATACATATAGGGCACCTTCAGCTGAGTTACATCCTTTAAGCAACATGATTAGTGTATACAATTCCATATTTCTAACTAGAAATTTTATCTCCTTCTCAAATTAGGAGATCATAGAGGATGATTTAAATTATCATGCACTATTTATTAGATCTCACAACGATAATCAACTTATTCATAATGTGGTTATTGACAATAGTTCTAGTCTTAACATGTGCACCTTGACACTACTACAACATTTTGGTTATTTAGAGTAGGATATCACTCCAATAAACATAGTTATCAATAGTTTTAGTGGGCATATATAGAGTTCATTTGGAAATATAGTAATTTTTCTACAGGTTAGTCTTACACATGTGGCCAAACCATTCACTATAGTTCCCAGTGCAGGAGTTTTTGATATGTTACTTGGTTGACCATGGATTCAAAAACTCATAGAAATAACTTTTATATTTCATATATGTGTGAAATTAATTCACATTAATTAGTTTTTTATAGTTAGAAAAGTTTCATATGAGTTATCACTCCTCAATTCAGATCCATCTACCAATTTATAGTCACCATTTTGAGTTTTTCCACCAATTTCAACTTCTCATCCAATTTCAATTCCTATTCCACTTCATATTTAGACACAGTTGAGGCATCCATAACTAGTAAATATGGTTCATACACCTCTACAAATTTGGGATTCTAGATATTTTTTAGCTATAGTATTCACATCTAGAGTAGTTTCATTGAGATCTCATGCATCTACACATAGAGTACATGTTCAAAGAGTTTCTCGTACTTCTAGATCAATCCCTAAGAGCCCTATAGTTGCATCCACTTCTCATTATTATAGAGGGATACCATAGTCAATATATACTTTAGATATTTTATAACATTTACATGATATACATCTTTTAGAGACATAATCTCAACATTTTTATTATGCTTTATGATCATGCACAATTCTACTCCTTGATACAAGACACCACAATAGGGAGTCTCACATGAGACTCATTGGTTAGTATAATTTTTCCTCAGCTTGCCAAAAATACAAAAACAATATAACATTTCAAAAATCTAAAAACATTAAAATATAACAAAACAATCTAAAAACATTTAAAAATATCAAAACACCAAAAATATTTTGATTGTATGCATCATCCATACTTTACATTGCCACTATCATGATAGGACTTATATTTGATATTTTTTTCTACTGTATGTTGATTTATCTACATTACCATGCTTTATTTGATCTTCTTTGAGTGTGTGTAGTGACATCTAGTTACTTGATTGCTTCATTGTACCCATTGAGGGGCATCCTACTTCTACATTAAAGACACACATCGCTATACATACCTACTAGGGGCATATTCTACATGACTACAACATCCAAGTTATGTCATTCTTGCACTAAACACTCTGAGTTATCATGTTGATTTACATTACTTACTAGATTACATAGATTACTATATCAACATTTCACTAGTATCTATCACTTATTTATCTCTTAGCATATACCTAGTATTTTACTAAACATGCCTTGCATACTTTCACTCTTTCTTTGATTAGTTAAATGTGATTCCATCTTTCTAGTTATTACATGCTTTATCTTATTTCTTAGCATAGCTTGATATGATTGCATTCCTAGTTTTTTTGTCTCCTATATGTAATTTAGGATATTTTCCAATGTCCTTTGCTTCTATTCATGTGTGTGCCTTAGGACATTTTCCAATGTCCATAGTTTTTACTCTTATATGTGCCTATGGCCCTTGTGCCAACATTACTTGTTTCACTTGTATGTGTATTTGGTATTTGAACATGCCTTGTATGCTTATTTTTTCATTTGAGTGACATGTGTGCATGTCCCTAGTTTGCATGGTCCCTTGGCCACCTTTGTATGCTTCTTGCATCTTGCTTCTTGTTTTGAGTACTTGTTTTCTTGATTTAATCTTTGATTGTTGCAATGCTATGATACATATCATTTATTTTTCATTTTTTCTTAGATACCATGATGGACATCATGCTCCATCCCTCCAACTAAAAAATTAACAACTAACACTTTTAGTTATAGTTTAGTACATTGCACATGTTATTACATTGTTATATCTATCTAGGCATACCCATGTTGATGTAATAATCTCTTAATTCAAACCATGTTACATATTGAGATATCTTGTTTATTATAATTACTATATCATGTATATTTCTAGATTAACACACTTATAGGTATTTTTCTTCTAAGGGAAGCCATTTCAAGGTACCTATTCCTACCCTTACAAGAGGGGGAAACAAATAGGGGTTTTTCTATAGAGATTATAGCTCCTATCAGTCAAAATCTAGTTTCAAAACAACCAAAATAGTAACTAGTCATCAAACCACTCACAACAGACTAGGTAAGTAGTCAAGATTCTAGAATAGTGATTAGTTTAGCCTAGGACAATAGCACCAAGGTTGGACTACAATGTTAGACACTAGGGTGGCCATTTTCAGCACTCTTTTCTAAACAGAAAAAAACCAAGGTTTTACAAAAGTAGGTAGAAAGGTAGGTTCATCTATAGTTTTGCACAATCATACCAATTCAAATCAATAGTTTTTAGTATAGTTTTCCTAGAGAATCTAGACACAAGGGGCATCATGTGTGGCATGATTGGTTCTCACTTCTAATTTCAAATATGATAGCTGGTTTAACTTCCAGATCAAAATATATGTTTTAGACACCAGTGATTGGGGGTAGATTACACAAGACTTTTTCTTCTTTTCTTTCATTTTTTAGCATTACCTAGGCATTCTCAATAGTTTTGTGCCTGCCTTACTCCATCTACAAGTGGTTGTCATCATTTTGGAGAGGCTTTCTCAAAATCCTAACCTCCACATTATCAAGTACCCAATTTCTCAGGTGGCTTTTACATAAGCCAAATTATTAGTTTTGGAGTGGCTTTTATACAAGCCTAATCACCATATTTTCTAGGTTATCTAACATTAGCTTAGTTTCTAATACACATTTAGCTATCCATGCCATATTTTTATATTTATAGAGCATTCACGGGCTTTAGGATCCATCTTATATGACATACTTATTCATATTGGTATCAGTTTATAGCTTCACTTCAAAGAGAAATGTTGGATCCAAAAGGCCAACCTTTGTATTTATTTGACACCTATTCTGAGGGATTGAACACATAGTCCAAATACCAATTAATACATCCATGATCATCTAGATTCACTCAATAGGTGATGATGGATCCAATGGTCTAGCCTTTACATTCTTGAGCCACTTTCCATGGAATTAATCGCTTAGTTCTATTCACAATATAAATTTTAGTACAACATCATACAACACATCTAGCATTAGTCAACCTTACTCGGTATCACAATAGGTTTTATATTAGTTCACATACCTAGTGAGGTGTATTCATTCCTTTCTCTCTCTTACCCATCTATGTATGTTCTTTTTTTATATTACATATAATAAGAATGTATCTACTCTTTATCTTCCTTTCACGAATTCACACTTACACAATGTGCTCTCTATGCACTATCTAACATTAATCAACATCACACAAGCCTCATGGGCTTCACCTTTGTAAGTAAATTCAAGTACACTTTTTATTTTTATTTATCCTAGTATTTCACTTTGATACATCACTAGAGTAAATGGAGGCAAATGTAATCATATAAAATGCAAAAAATGGTAACTTGAGCATGGATAATGACACATAATCCTTAGGTACCTCTTTTTTTCTCTCATGACCCTCATAGACTTATTTTCATTGATTATTATTCATATGTGGCCTTCCAAACTTGGCCCCAACTGAGTTAGGACCCTCTCTTCATGACTAATCCATCCCCCTAAGTCTTGTCTACTTAGGACAATAGCACCAAAGTTGGAATATAGCATTGGACCCTAAGGTGTCCCCTTTTTAGCACTCCTATCTAATCACAATTATAGCCTAGATTACCATTTTTCCTTGATTCCTCTTGTCCATTATGTTGGCCTAGTTTGATTTCACCTAACGAATGACCAATATATCTCCATAAATGCCCATTCAAATATCATTTAGAAAGGGTTGGAAAATATCATTCAAGTAAGCAATAATATAAGCAAGACCACTTAGGAAATCTTCCATATTCTTTGCATACATCTAGTCTATACACTTTCAAGATAATTCAAGTACTTACACCAGTCCCTAGTCATTTCAAGTATACCCATTTTCAGCATTTCTTGAATTCCAGTCACATTTGCACCAATCACTCTTAAAGGGAGAACTAAATATGTCTTGATCCCTCCTCAAAGTATTGGTATGTAGGTAGTGTTCCCACACACAAGGTGTGAAGCACATATATTACATCTTACACATACTAACCCATTTTCCCCTTTTGCTAAAATTTCTTTCAATTGCACAAAAGATATAAGTACATGAAGAATCACCTCTCCATGGATATCTATTGATTGTGAGGATTTAAAAATTGGTACAAAAGCTTACATTGAGTAGATGAACAAAACCCAAAAAGCTTAAATCCTTAGGACAATAGAGTCAGAGAAGGACTATAGCACTGGAACCTAGGGTGTCTAATTCTAGCACCCCTATCTAATCATAAAATGAATTCTAGGATCTTATTTTTGATAATGTCCCAATCCTTCACACAAATTTATAGATCCTATCTCAGTTAGAATAGTCCAAAATAAACTAAGTTTGATTTTCTCTCCCTCAATGCTATTTTTAGAAAAGTTATAATTTTAATTAAATTTCACAAATTAATAGATTTAATTAGGAATATTATTTAATAATTTTTTCTACTCAGACTTATTTATTAAATAGGAAAAAAAATTCATTACTCCTAAAAAATAATGAGTTACTTTGAAAGAGGAGACTAGGACCCTGATTGCAACATTATCATGTAACACATTATAGATTAAACATATATTAGTAATATCTTTTATGTGTTCCATAGAAGTGGTATAAGTTTTACCAATAAAATATGGTAGGATTTTTAAATTCAAGGTAGGTATATCACCATACTAGGCCAATTAGAGTGGGTTGCCTCAATTGAAATCTATGAAATTCAAATTTCTAGCCATTATGAGAGGTATGAAACTAATCGGAGTACTTCGAGGATATTCAAATAAAATTGTAGGATTTTCTTGAATTTATTCCCTAATGATTTTGTTAACCATGTATGAGTAACATCATGATATATAGACACTATCACTTAAAAATCTACAACTAAATGTAATACACTTGTAGGCATAGTGATAAGTGTTAAATCCTATGCTAATATTGCCACTGATTACTTGATAGATGTCTTTGAAATTTCATATCCATATGTGGGCTAAAGGTCCAAATTTATATGAAGGACATATTTCTCACATATCTTCACTAAATTGGTTATGGAAACTATGGAAGAGATAGGGGTAATTATAATATATGTGTCTACTAGGGGTGTATGAGATGGAAGTGATATCAATGGGGGAGTAGACATAGGGATTCATAACTTGGGGACTGGTGGAATTTTGGAGGCCAAAGAATCAAATGAGTTAATGAAATGGGTTGGGGCCCTTAGCGGTGGTAAGTTAGGGAAGATGAAGAGGGATGAAGATGGAGCAATACTTATCCTAGGAGTTGGGATGGCCACTAGAATTGAGTTAGCATGACTGAGTCTAAAACTATATACTATTGAGTTGTCTTAGAAATCAATGGGGATGGAATGGAAGGAATTATAACTAAAATGGAATGAGGGAGTGAAATTATTGGAATGGAAAGTGGAGTGGAAACCTGATTATCCATTGAAGGGGGACCCTAAGTATCCACTTGACTTACACTAGTTGTAATGGACTTATTATTGTGGGTAAAGTGGTGGGAGCAAAGGATGGAGTCACTTTGGGTTAAACAGGAGTGGAAATAAGAGGAGGTGTTGGATTTGTAGGAAAAACATAAATAGTTGTGGAATGAATTACAGAGATAGGAGTTGTCACTATGAATGATATGGAGGTTGAAGTTATGGATGCTTCAACTACAACTATGTCTTTAGATGAAATAATTATCAACTAATCTATTGTTTCTCCATAGTTACTTGACTACCCCTTATTGGCCTTAGATTTCTTCTTCTTCTTATGGGAGATTGTTGACCTCTCTGATTGTTCTCTTGTTGTGCCACTGGGACCCTCTACTGATGGAAGATTTCTTTCTTATTTGAGATTTAATAACTTATCTGTGATACTCACTATATGATTGGTCAGTTAGACCGTTTTAATCCTTAGCCAATTTAGTGTTTTACTTATCACATGTATATTTCTATCTATAAGAGAGAAAGACTCAGGGATATAACACCTTACTACTAGAAGGGGTTGAGTAATGATCTATTTGTTGTAGTTTTTATCTGCCAGGGACTCACCATTGGTCAAGTCCTTGGGGACTAGTGATAAATTAAAATATTTGACCTAATCCAAGGTCATTATATAGTTTTACCTTAATCTAACCTCCTATTCATCATCTAAGTCCTCCTAGAAATCTTCAAAAGAAGAAACATGAGAATATTTATAAATTCCTAGTGTGTTGGTGATGCTACCATCAACATCATAGTATGGGCTTGCCTCTAAATCCATTAGTGTAATTTGTGTCATTTCTACATTAGCACACTTATATTTAAGTAAGGAGGGGAATGTGTATATACTTATATTGATTGGGAAGTGAATTTCTGACTTTTGTTTACTAGATAGTAAATTGTGAGTCTCAACAAGTTGTCTCACTAGCTTTAACAATGCCCACTTATCAGAAACATATCCTGGGAATGTGTAAGGGTAGACACTAAATCTACATATCCTGATATAGGAATAGGTAGGGAAATAAATGAAGCAGGAACCCCACCAAGTGATTTTTGTAATTTTTTACATCATAAAATTTCTTTCTCTCAAGGTCTTTGTCAAACATTGTTATGATGCAATAGATAAATGCATTATTGACCCTCCTAAATTGTTGTTTGATAATAAATATACACCTTATTTTCTTTACTAGCTATAGTGTTGAGGCTTGGAAAAGCAAATCCATTGAGTAATAAGTATACAAGGTAAGAAGTCATATATAATTTTCTTATTGTTTTCACTTCCATCAACTATTTAAGGAGGGAATCTCTAATGAGTTGGGCCTAGTGGATATATTGTTTATTCTCATGGATGACCCAAATGTACTAGTACGTCCACTCCTAAAATATCTTTACATCAAGAATACCATTGATCCTATGCAATAATATTATTATGTATCCAACCTCATCCTTGAAATTAATTATTGGCAATGTCTTTAGTAATCTGGTGGAGGTAGCCTTAGGGGTATTAAGCCATTATTTGTTTATTATTCTATGGCACCCCAAGTTGTGATCTTAGTGGATGTCTCTAAATTTATGTCTAGATAACTCTCAAATTTTGGGATCATAGATACTAAAATGATGAAATATGGGTAAAGATTTATAATCTTTTCTCCTTTATCATTGACGACCACTCTCTTATCAACATCATAGTGTTTTTCAATTGTTACCATTATCTTAGGAATTTACACCATTAGGGGGAAGTTGCTACTTCTGGAAATCTAAAGTCATAGATACTCTAGATCTAGTCATTCTTAAATTTGGCATTTATTTGGGTCCAAAAGTCCCCTAGGTCTATATCTATCATCTTAGTAGTGTTGGGTTCCAAACTGAGAGTCACCTTAGGTCCTTTCAATTTAAACTTCATTTCCTTCCCATACATGAATTCTAGAGAGAATGCTAAGTGAAAACCAACTACAAAAGTTGACAAGATTTGCAAGTGCTAGAAGCAAGTAGAATCTCCAATGGAGATTGGAGGTTCTTTATGAAATAAGAATTCCATGGGAAATTGGATCTATAAAAATAGGTTGAAATCTCTAGAAGAGATTAGAGGTGCAAAATTCATGTCAGATCTCTGATAGAATTGGGAAGTGTTTGAAATAATGGAAAATCTCATATAGATGGGAGGTGATTGAAACTAGTTAAAATCTTGTGGAAATGGGAGGTGTTCTAATAAAGTGAAAATTCCATGGGGACTTGGAGGAATCTTGTAAGGAATATTCTCTAGTTATGTGAATATATGTTGGTATATTCACATGGTTTTTAAAATTGGAAAAAACCCTATGTTTGAATGTGAAAGCTTGGGGAAAATTCCTAAGATCTTAACTAATTTCAAAAATGCAAACCCTAGGAAAACCCTAGATGTTAAAAAAATAGAAACTTTGGAATACTTCAAAGACAACCCTAAACTAGACAAAACCTATGCAATGTAGTGAAACTTGAAAAATTTCAAATGAAACTTTGACAATGTTTGAAAAAATGGAAATAACTCAAAATAAGCTCATTTTTTAGGAAAATGGATTTTAAGAAATTCAAGGGGATTTGCAAAGGAATACCATGTAAGGAAGAAAATGGTGTCATGGCATGAGGATCAAGGTGTGACTTGTAGTCGTTGAGGTCGTAGCTCATAGGGTTGAGATCATTGCTTGAAAATTTATGGTTTGAAGTAATATAAAGCTCCAAATCTAAATTTATAAATCTAATAATGATTTAATAACCCATAATTTCCATTATTTATATACCCTCTACAATTGATGTATTCATGGCAGTGGGTGGTGGGAATCTAAAGTCTTTGAAAAAATTTACAATTTTATAAATTATAGTTTGACCTCTAGATTCCATGGGTAAGGGTTAGTTGACCTCTTTGGAAATGAGAAGGTAGAATCTAGACTACAATTTACAATTTTGAAAAATTTCAAATTGCATTTGTAGAATCTAGACTACAATTTACAATTTTGAAAAATTTCAAATTGCATTTGGAGTTCTAGATCTATGGGCTTAGTTTTTGGTGGGAAATAGAACCTGGATTACAATTTGCAATTTTCAAATTTTGAAATTGTAATTTGAGTTCTAGATTCTAGATAAAGTGATTAACAAGAAGTGGAACTCTACCTACAATTTTCAATCATGAAAATTTCAAATTAGAGTCTAATTTCCATATTCTATGGGATATTTGGTTTATGAGAACCATAAATCCAATTACAATTTGTAATTTTATACATTATAAATTGCAAGTGGGTTTCTAATTTTCATCGGGTAGTGTATTTTGAGATGTGGAGGTCTAGCTATAATTTACAATTTTTTAAATTAAAAATTGCATTCAAATCTATGAATTCCACTAGATAATGCATTGCAGGATCCAAATCTTGAAAAGCAATTTACAAATTTACAAATTTTAAATTGCAAGTAGATTTCTAGATTCTAAAATACAAAGGAAATGTGTGGTTTGGTTCAATTCAAGGCATTTTTCCAAAAAATTAGGGGGTCTCCCATAGGGTACTTGATGTTTTCATATTTTTGGGACAAAAATATCAATAATAATCAATTAGGTATTACTTTACATCATTGATTTTAATAAATTATCTACTTTCTTATTTAGGCTCATATTTGAGAGTTTCACACTAATTAATCCACTTATAGACAATTTTATAAACCCACATTAAAATTTTATTTTCAATCATTCTTTTGGCATGATGAAACACTAACTATATCATCATAGTCTACAATTAAATTCCATGGAAGTCACATTTACTATAGCAAAGCATGGCACTTGGATATGAAAATCACATTTAAAAATCATGAAATTCAATCTCATATTTTTATCTTGAATCTTGATAATATAAATAGTGCAGCTTTAGATAATCAGTTATAATATCCACATTTTAGTAAGCAACTACATATTTGAACCAAGAAAATAATTTATTGTAACTCTTGAATTTTTTCTAGACATTTATGGTTATTAATGTATTGATTTAAAATTGAGCATTTGAAACAACACAAAGACAACAAGATCCACAATAAAGAGGAAAATGAATTTAAATCTAAATACTAAAAAACCAACAAGTTAATACAAAATTTTACCCATGTCTCTTAACAAAAATCATAGAATATTTACCAGACACATTTCAGGTAGTCCTTCATCTTTTTCAAGTACTTAGGTGGCAAGGTAAAGAGCAAATATTAAACTAAGAGAACATATGCTAAAGATAAAAACTATAACTGATGAGGTATTCACTCTAATGTAGAATAAAATTACGAGTATGAGAAAAAAAAAGTAGATAATAAACTCCCTTACTCTATCTAAAAATCACCCTTAAAATGTGAATAAAAATGTTAATTGGTGACACTTTTAAGGAATATATACAAAAACTAAAAATCAAAATTTCAAAGCAGACACTGAATGAGCTTTGTTGTCTACAATTTGAATCATCCTAAATCCTCATGTAGTTCCCTAACTGGAAGGCTAAGCCAATATAAAAACATCATCTTATTTGTTGTATAGTGGTCAATTATGGAAATATGTCTCCATTTTAATGTATTTGTTAACATAAAAATAAATAAATAAATAAAAGACCACTAAAAATACCAATTAAAAATAAAGCTCAAATCAGTATAAAATGCATTAGCAATACATAAAAGTACAACATCAATAAATATAACCCTAAATAAAAATAAAATGAAAGAATTTATATTAATGTCCACAAATGACCAAACGTTAGTAAGACTCAAAGAGTACATTTAGTTAAAATAGAGAAGTACTACAATAAGATGATGACATATTAATGTAAGACACAATTAATATTTAAATACAAGAACAACTGACACTATCTTGAAATTATTCATTAAGCTTCATCCAAGGTAAGAAATTAAAGGAAGTTTGAAGGTGATGGAGTCAAAAATACATAAAACCTAGATGTGTTACTTGACTGATATGGTGGATGACATTAACCACTAAAAACTGACTGTAACTATTTGAATTGATTTAAAAAAATCATGTAGTTGTTTGAAGGTGGAATATCAAATCCACATAACCATATATGTTACTCTACTAATATGGTGGATCACATTAACTGCTAACAGTTGACTATAAATAATTGAATTGATTTTAAAAATGCATGCAAATAATTGAGATAGTATACCATCTAAAAATCAATCTATAACACAGACTACATGATACATATGTTCAAAACAAAAATCTATAGTCTACCTTGAGACCTTGTCGAGTATTAAAACTGTATGCACTAAAATGTGCTCACCCTGCTAATTATACTAATTCCCACTAATTTAGCCTAAACATGCCTATTTCCTATTCACAATAACCCCTTGGCCCAAATTCCATACCCATACCAATATCCCATGTAACCTTTATCCTAGCCTAGAAACTAATTAGCCCCATCATTAAACCCCTAACAAGGCTTATTACCTACTAACCTACCCCTTAATCCCACTATCCATTTTAAAATTCAAGAATATCATAACTACCCACTCACTACCCTACACTAGCCTTTCCTAAACCCCTATAACCCTATGAAGATAATTCTAGAATTGGAGAATTCTAGAAATCTCTCCATTTTTGCACTCTTCCTCTAGAATTATCTATTCTAGAGGATTCCATGGAATTAAACATTCCATGTAAAATCCTCCATCCTAGATCTTAATGGCCCAAATTTAAATTTGGACTTTAAGATCTTCCTCCATTAACCTATAAAACTAAGACATTCCTCCTTACTCAAGATAATGAAAAACTCAATGATCAAGTGCAAAGTTAATCAAGAGCTCTTTAAGTAAGCCATTATCACACTCATCAAGCCAATCCAAGTAAAACCCACATCCATTTTGTCTCAAGGAAGCCATTACCAAACTTTCATAAGTAATCCAACATCTTAAGTCTACAAGCTCAATAATTTGAATTTAAAGTCTTGAAATGGAGCTATGAAAAAGTAAAAATAATAGTAAGAGTGTTTTAATCATTCTGATTTACCTTTTATATCCATTTATATTGGTGTCATTAATTTTGGGTTTTGTATTGTCATTTTGATGATATTGCTTAAGTCCCAAATTTGATGCACATTTTGGCAACCACGGTGGGACCAACCTCCCTTATTTAGGCTAACAATCTTGATAGAATAATTTCAAGTGATTGTAGGGCCAACTAGAAGTTAAATCAAGTATAAATTTTGAGTTTTTCATGTGATTCAAGAAAGTAGTGATATTTCCCTATAAGTTGTGGTATTGCAGTAGTGATATCATCATCACTAATCATGGTATTGTAACTTAGTCATTAGTAGTTAGGGTTTTGAGTAGGGTTTTAGGTTTGAACAATCCTACTACTTTGCAAATAATGGTATTTCCTTGTTGGTGGGGGTATTATCAATTCTAGTGGTAGTATTATAGCTTCTATTAAGAATCTTGCATTCTGACATCTGTTAGGTTAACTATGAAATCTTCTATAGGTGTGTTGTTTTTGCTACGCAGGGGAAGACATTATCTTCTAAAGAAACAAACAAGACTATCCTAACATATCAATCAATCCCACTACTCTCAAAGTCATTATATTGCCTTGTTAATAGTAGTAACGTATATTCTAGTAGAAGTATTGTGAGAAATAGTTGTAGAATCTATATTATCTGCTATCTTTGATCACTCTATGTTTTTGTAGGCTACTTGTTCTCTGATTGTAAAACTATGTGTACGAAAGAAGCTAAGGACATCACCTTGGAACAAAGGGTAGTTTTTTCTTATCTTCAAAAATATGGTGACTTTGTGAATAGTGGTATTGCCCTGTAAGTAGCAATATTGTCATTTCCAATAGCAATATTGTTTAATCATTAGAAACTAGTAAGTTTGCACCCCTATCAATATTGGGTTCCCCATCAATATTACACTTGGCCTCTATTTAGTAGATATAGAAAGATATAGAGGATTGTAAGTTTCTAAAACATCACCTTTTGGTTAAAGAATATTTTCTCAATAACCCACCTTAGCAAATATTCCTCATTATATCTTATTTTCTATCATTTTTGATATCTAAGCATTGGCTTATAGGGTAACATTATGTTTTTTAGGATCTATCAAGATTGAAAGAAGCTACTGACATCCATTTTTGTTGATTTGGTTAAAACTTACAATATCGCTACTTCTATTATTGTGGAATTGCCCTAAAAATAGCAGGATTGTCATTCAGAGTAGCGATATTGTAAGATATCATATCTAGGATTGGTTTATCCTTCTCATAGTCCTTTGATCATCATTAATTATATTGTAAGGCCCTATAATTATTGTATAGTCTGTAGAATAATTATAGTCTATAGACTTTTTAGACTTATTAGGATAAGTAGGCATAATTAATTTAAGTCCTACAATATCACTATTCAAATCTAGTCTTAAGTTATGATTTTTTTGATTCTATTAGCAGTATTTTAGACAATCCCACCATTCATTTCTAGTGGTATTCAATCCTAGTAGTGAGATTGATTATTTTGGTTATGGTATTACCCTATGTAATTGTGGGATTGTAGAATTCAGATAACCAATCTTTTTTGTAGGTCTTGGAGGACATTTTGTGACACCCCTATTGATTTATAACTTTTGTGTTTGTAGTAAGGGGTGCCATTTTAATTAATTTAATTAATATTTATCATAGTTGCAAAATAATGACTTGAATAAATCATTGTATTTTTACTTGACTATTGTGTGAGTGTATATTATTTGTACATAATTTGTCGTATCATGTGAATCTCAAATAGGTAATTATAAATGGTTAATTAATTGTATCATGAGCTTGTTTTTTTTTAAATCAATCCCTCAGGATAGCACATGATGTGGATTTCATCACCACACATGTGGCTTAGTCCTTAGGGGTTAGTGTCATGGATTTCACCATCATGCACTAACCACACTCCATGTTCTAGTGGAGTATAACAATAAAGAGAGCATTATCATTATGACTTAAGCAGAATTCCCCATAAAGGGTTTCATGGAGTGAGGGATGATTAAGTCTATATACTAAGGGAAATCAAATAGCCTCGTACATGGAATCGGGTCCCAATGTACCATTATGTATATAGGGGACTCATTATAGATGCTTGATTAAACCTTAGAATAGTGGACTATAGCTATAACAAGTGTTACACCATTGACGTTAGTATCATCACCCAAGTGACCGTCAAGAGAAAGTAAGGTCAAGAGGGTTTGGTTGATTTTGTAATGGGTCACTGGCGTATAGCCTCACTTGTGTATCCATTCTATGGTGTGGACATTTTATTACACTCCCATATAGTTTAATAAGTAGGATTGTGCTTGTGCATGATTATTTATGTATTTTGACAAGACCCATTTTGTTTGATAGCCGAGTTAGCCACATCTATAATTTTTGTGTGCATATTTTAGAAAACCTATAGGATCACTTCCCTTATCCCATCATTATCAATTCATCTCATTCTTCCATCCCATCATCATCCCATCTTGACTATCCATATCACATCATCCTTCTTGTTCACTCCATAACATTTATCTTAGTCCACATATCACTTTCCACACTCATCCTGATATCATCCTTCTTCCATAATAATTTGTATATTTTGGCCAATCTTCTAACCATCATATACCCCCTCCCATAATCACACTATATCATTCCATCATCCTAGACTTAATTAATAGTTCCCCTTGAGTCTACACCCATACCATACCACTTAGCATCCACTACCTTTTTAACCATCACACTCCCCCATATCCTTCTATCCATACCATTTTCACATCCTTATCCTACCCATACCTTATATGATTCATCTCACTTAGCACCATCATATTCTCACATATTTCCTTTTGGATTTTAATTAAATTATTATCATAATTCCATCCATCCTAAAACCATTCTCTCATCTATATCCATTCCATAGTATTTAATATTTACTTCCATTTCACATCCTTATATATTTAACCTCACTTTTATTCACTTCCATAACACATTACTTCCCCATTTTCCTTATATTGACCATCCTATTTATGTTTCATGGCTTCCCACATGTAGTGATTATCCACTTTATATCCATTATCTTCATCTATATCCTTTACATTTTCATCTCATACATATATCCACCTAGTATTTACCTTCATCCATAGCCTCATATAATTATCATCTTTCCTTTTTATAACATCCTCCTTTACATCATTATCCACCTTCCATCACATATTATCATCCTCATCATCCATCATTTTACACCAATCATCCACTTATCCACCCATCTTATATTTATATCATCCCATCCCCTCACTTGTTTATCTTCATACCCCATTTTTCATCCATCTACTTATTTCTTAAGTCATCATATTTCATTATATAATCCATCTATTGATCACCCATCCATCTATATTACCCTTATGTCATCTTATCACCACCCAATCCATTATATCTATCTAGTCCCACCCTCCACATCTATAGTGCCTCTGTAATACACCTTATCCACTTCTTAGTCATTCCCACACATTATCCATCTTACTCCTATCATTATATCATCCCATATCCATCCATATAACCCTCATTATATATCCATGATAATCATATAACCCATCTTATCTTGTCCTCATCATTTCCATTTTATCCTAGTCACATCTTATCTACTCCAGTGAATCACATATATAACAAACCCACCTATCTTTTTGTATCATATCATATTTGCCCCCATAATATTACCCTTCATATAAATTAAATCCTCATCTCTTCCACATGATATCTACCTCCCTTTTGGTGATATATCTTTTGCATCTTTAATCACTTCTTCAATCTATCTATTTCCATCATAATATCCCATTTTTCCTAGACTACTCATCCTTATCCCATCATCATTAGTTCATTATAATTTTATCCACATATCCATTACACCACTATAAGTCTCCCCTTTATAGTTAGGTCCTCATCTTATCCATATCATTTTCACCACACTTTGTCATATCATACATCCTAGCCTCATTTACATATCACCTATATAAACTCATCTCCTTTATTCATTATCACATAACCCCTTTTTGTAAATATTGTCCACTTTACATAATTCATCTTCCATTATCCACTCCTTCTATCGTCACATCCTTTCATATTGATCTTTTTTCATTCTATGCTTATATCATCACACTTTCATATAAGTCCATAGTCCATATATCATAATCACATCCTTTATATTTGTCATCCATTTAGTACCATCCTTTTTCATTATTCACCCCCTATCTGTACCCATTGAATTCAATAGTTTAAAACCAAACCCCATTTGTCATATCCATCTCTTTTGTTTTATCCCATCCTCATTAGATTTTCCATCTATATAAATCCATCTATATCTACATATCATCCTTCCTAATCCCTCATTGTGTGTATCCACCACCTTATCACTCCATTCATCTATCTTGAGTTGTATCCCTTATCCATAAATTCTTCCATCACATCTCATATCTCACCATCCACTCTTCCTCATCACCCTTTTGAGTATTAGGTGAAGACAAAAGATCAAACTATTAGTGGACACCCATCACCCACACATCTTTAATAATCCTATCACAACTTGAAATTATTATTGATCATAGCCTTATAAGACATAAATATATCACCCATCACTATCCTTTTATCTCAATCAAGTGTGTTTGTCTCCTAGCACCCATCAACTTCTCAACTTTCTAGGTGACAAAGTTATTTGATCCCATCATCCTCCTTTATCTTTACTAGATTGATCTCTTGAATGATCTTTATTTCTTGATAATTTCTAGTTACTTGACCCATCAAATTTCTCCATTGGCCACTATTAGTATCATATTTTGACCAATACCGATATTTGAAAGAACCTCAATCACACCTCATCATGCCCCATCTTATTAATCATTAACCATGGTCATCCAAACCTAAACTCAATTCTGCCTAGGACAAGGCTCTAATCAAGAGGACAATACTAGAGGACAAATCATGGACTCGAATCAGGAATATGAGGACTTTCATAGTGACATCCCTACACCTCAGGAAGAAAATTATAGAAATAACCTCCTCAATAATGATGGTGTATGTCATATCATTGACCAATGCCTATATGAAAATCATGATGAAGTGTTGGCTTGAAGTATAGAAATTAGGGGTACCTTAACACCTAATTATGACCACACCCACCTAAATAATATCATCTAACCATTAGAATCCTCAAAATAAAATACTAATCAAGAAGTAGACCATGGGTTTTTGGATGAAAGAGACCAAAAACCACCTCTTGTTAATCACCACACTGAGACTAATAAGAGATAGGCTATCATTGAAGATAATTTAGATCAGCTTACACAATAAACCTACCTACTCCTTCAAATTCAATGACCACCATCCCCAAAATGTAATAATATAAACACCTCCCATGATGCCCAAACCCCCAACAATGTCAAAAACAATATCCATACCAATCATAACACCAATAAAAACCCTCATACCCATGCTCTACAATGAATCCATAACCAAAGTATTAATCCTCTTGGGGATCCTACCTTTGCACAAGAATGGAAGATGATGAAAGAAACCCTCCAATAGGTGGATCCTAGGTCCCAAGCCCTTAAATACAAATATTAGAATTTTTGCTCATCACCCTTAGATATCAACATTCTATAGATCCCATTCCCCTCACATTTTGAGATTTCAAAATTTGAGAAATATAGAGTAAAATGGAATCTAAGGGATCATGCATAAGAATTTTATGTCACTTGTCATGAAGTAGGCTATGAAGAGGCTTATCTATTAAGTATTTTCCCTAAAAGTCTAATAGTACCAGCATTAGAATGGTTCATGCACCTTTATAAGGGGTTAATTTTAGGCTTTGGATAACTAATAAAATAATTCATCAGACATTTATCCTTTAACATAAAGCATGATGTATCCATTATTGACCTCTACAACACAAAACAAATAAATTTGGAAAGCCTTGTCTATTTCTTGCAATAGTGGTAAGCATTGACAAGTTGATTGAGATGTATTGTGCCTAGAAAAGATTTGGCCAAAATATTTATGGAAAACCTCAATGTAAAATTAAAATATCAGCTAAATCTATAGTGTGTAAAAACTTTTGATGAGATTATAGAAAAGAGCATATAAATTGAAAAAGCCCTCATATAAGAAAGAACCCTCAAGCTAATTTATCATAATGAGAAAACTTCAAATGCAAAAAACTCCTTCTCAAACAAACCTAATGTCTTCAATAAAAAAAAGAATGTTTTCAGAGATAGGTTGATGAACTCTAAATAGCAAGTATAGCATGTCCAAAAAATCCAAAGGAAAGGGCCTCCATCACAACCTCAAGTTTATTCCATCAAGGTTCCTTAGGGAAAGTTAAGACCCTGTATAGGAAAGAAGCCTCGTACAAGCTTGGGGATCCCATTGGAGACTATCTTAAAATAGTTGGTTGTAGCTAACATGATTACCTTACAAAAAATCCAACCTATAGATAATCACCAACCCAAAGTAGATTGGCATTATGATGATGAATATTGAAAATTCCATAGGGTAAAAGGACATGATATTAAGAATCACATGCAACTAAAAAACTATGTACCAAATTTGATTGAAAAAGGTGATATTGAGTTAGAAGGCAAGCCTACTCCTAATCAATCAAGAAATGGATATTTGGGTATCTATAAATATCCTCTTCCCAATTATGAACAAAAGAATCAAAGGCCACAATGAGACCAGGGTCAAGCATCCTCTTCGAATTTCACTAACTACCATAATGTACCATATCACTATATTAATACCATCAAACTCCACAAGATCCCCATGTCTAATAGTTCCTCATCTCCTATTTTGAAGATTAACTTGGCCATATCCAATTATAATGTCACCACCCATCATACCAAAATTGACAACATCATCCTAGAAACCATCTACTTCTTCCACTGTACCAAGGTGGAACACTTATAAAAAATCTATAAATGGGTCTGATAAATCCTATGACATTATTCAATAGCTAAAGAAGAGCCCCACCCAAATTTCCCTTATGGAGATCCTTAAAACATCTACTTTGCATAGGGAAATATTAAATCAAGTATTTAATGACTTAAAATTCCTAGTAACCTAGACATAAGCCAATTTTAGGCATTAGTAGCTCATCTATCCCCTCCCAACAACTTACCTTCAGTGCTTGATATTTAACACTAGTTATACCACATCATAATTATCCACTATATACTAAAGTTTCCATTGCCCATCACTATGTCTATTGTGTCCTTAAAGATGGAGGATCAATACTCACCTTATGTAATGTGGACTTCTTGAGAAAGTTTTGATACTCAAAATCATTTCTTGGGCCTACTCCTATCATGATAAAGGCATATGGTGATAATGATTGATTATCTATTAGGTATATTTATCTTCTTATCACTATGGGACCCATAGTTCACCAAACCTTGGTACATGTGGTCAACATGGACCTACCACATAATATGATTCTTAGGAGACCTTGGATGCATGAAATGCAAGCCATACCATCTATCCTTCATCAGTGTCTCAAATTTCCTCATTGATGAATAGAAGTCACCATTCCTAGAAGTTTTTGACCATCATAGTTGTCAAATGAATCAATCTACTCCATCATTATCTCAAGACCCTTTGCATTGGTCATCTTCCATTGTCTCCCCAAAGCTATGGGTCCTTTGAGATGAAGGAAGTCAAGCCCATTAAATACCAATTTGGGCCTATAGCTTTGGAGAGTGTAGGGTTCTTATCTAATGAGCATATTGAATATAGAGGTGATTCTTAGATCATGCCCGATGATGATATCTTCATTTTTCCTAAGCAAAATTATCTCAAAGTCCACCACATGATGGAGAACATGAACTATAAAGGAAATGGACTAGAAAGATAGGAATAGGGTTGAATAGAGTCTATTAGTGTCCAAGATAATTCATCTTACTGTATTTTAGGGTATAAACCATATGATGATTTCAATATTACTTTGTATTCTATCCTAACTAATGAGCAAACTTTCCCCAATGAGGATATTTAAATAGGTTTTATTTGTAGCCAATTTGAAGAGTTGGCTACCACTAACCTCTTTTTTGACACCTCCATCTCCACCATTAACATCTCCCTCTATTATCTTTCCCTCATAGACTGGGATATCAAATAGGAGCCTAAATTTGGCATGGTTTATAATGATGAGGCCATTCTTGAATATATGGGGGGCAGAAATTTTATGCCATTCAGAGATCATAAGAAAGGATTTCCTATCAATTTTTGTGAATCAAAATACTTTGAAGAACAAGAATCATTGATAATTCAATATGATGGTAAAGGGTCATAAGAAGAAAAAGAGCCCTCCATAGAATTGGATGAAAGCCAATTCAACCCCACTTAATCAGAAGAGTATCTAAAAATTTACATTGAGCTACCAGGAATTTCCACATTTCACATGATAAAAATCAATTAACCCTATTTACAATATAAATCTCCCTAACTTATTGAGGAATTCATAGAAATAAACATTGAAACTAAATAAAATCCCAAGAATGTGAAAATGGGGGCATCTCTTACTCAATCAGAGCGTGAAATACTCATTGCATTTCTAAGGGAATTTATTGATGTATTTATATGAAGCTATAAAGATATGTCAGGCTTGGATCCCTCATTAGTAGTATACCATCTATATGTCCATCCCAATGCCAAACCCATCAAATAAAAATTATGCAAGATGTATCCAAAGGTGGCACTACTAGTTAAGGAAGAATTATAAAAATTCTTGGATGCCTGATTTATTCATCCCATTGACTAATCTGATTGGGTATCTAATATAGTCTCTATCTCAAAAAAAAATGTGGAATTTAGATATGTATAGACCTATACAATATCAATAAAGCATGCTCCAAAGATGATTTCCCACTTCCTAATATTGATATGATCATAAATTCAACTGCTATTTACGAGATGTTGTCTCTCATGGATGGCTTCTCAGGGTATAATCAAATCAAAATTTCTCTTGAAGACCATCACAAAATAGTATTTATCACTCCATAGGGCACATTCTATTATTAGGTCATGCCTTATGGCCTTAAAATATATGGGAAACATACCAACAAGTAATGATTATCATATTCTATGACATGATGCATGATATAGTGGAGGATTATGTTGATGATGTCCTAGGGAAGTCTTGCTTATGATATTATCATCTTTTAGTCCTCCACAAAATTTTTGAAAGATTACAAGAATATAAAGTGTAGTTGAACCCTAAAAAGTGTGTTTTAGGTATAACATTAAGAAAATTACTAGGGTTAATTATATTTAAGAGAGGCATTGAGGTAAATCCAGTAAAGGTTCAAGCAATAATTGAAATTCCACCTCCTTGAACCCTTAAACATCTTCGTAGCCTTTAAGGCAAACTCCAGGATATCAAATAGTTTATCTCACAACTCACTAATAAATGTGATCCCTTTATTCACTTTCTCAAGAAAGGGGAAACATTTTTTTGGAATGAAGACTATCAAAAATATTTTGAAAGTCTATAAAAGTACCTAGGAAATCTACCTATTTTGTCTCCACCAATTCTGGGAAATCCATTACTCCTATATATATATATATATATCTAATACACCATATTCCATTGGAACCTTGCTTACATAAAATAATGATCAAGGAAAGGAGAAAACTATTTATTATCTTAGTTATACATTAATATCATATGAGCTAAATTATACACCATTTGAGTGGGTATGTTTGGTTATATTCTTTATATCACAAAATCCCTAACATTATATGCTTAACAATCAAGTATAGATAATTGCCAAAATAGATCCTTTGAAATATCTCCTATCCAATTCAGCATTAATATGCCAAATGGCTAAATGGATCATGTTGATTATTGAGTTTGACATTAAATATGTCCATTAGAAATCTATAAAAGGATAGGTCATCGTTGATCAACTAGTAGAAGCTCTATTGGAATCGACTGAGCCCATTACCACTCCTTTCTGAAATGAATCTATCATGAACAGTTCACAAGTAGAAAGCTAAAAATTATACTTTGGGTTAAGGGTAGGAATCCTTCTGGTCACCCCTCAAGGTGATCTTATTCCTAAGGTGTTTCATCTCACATTCCCCTATACCAATAATATTTTAGAGTACGAAGTCCTCATAGCAGGAATCTATCTCAAAATACAATGGAACATCCAACACTTATAGGTATTTAGTGACTCTCAATTGATAATCAAATAGGTAAATGATGAATTCCAAATAAAAGATCAAAATTTTCTCCCATATAAACAATTGGTGGATCAGTTAAAAACCAATTTTCAATCCATCACATTTGAGAAAGTACCACAAGCTAAAAACAAAGTAGCTAACTCCATGGCTACCCTAGGCTCTCATTGACCTTCCTAAAGATGTCTTGGAAGGTAATTTTTTTATTGAGCAATTAATAACTTTGGCCCATCAGTCATTAACTCCTCTCCAAATTTGTGTTATTGATAATCCCAATCTACCCTAGTATCATGATATCTATCAGTACCTTTATGATAATATCCTTCCCCCTAACTTAAATCACTATCAACAAAAAGAATTCATCCATTTAACTACTCATTATACCATCCTAGGTAGTATGCTCTATAGAAGAGGTTATGACAGAGCCTTATTAATATGTATAACATTAGATGAGGCCACTCAAGCCATCAAGGAGGTCCTTAATGGTATCTATGGGGGGCATATTAGTGGAAATACTCTCACTAAGAAGCTCCTTTAAATGGGATATTATTGGCTAACCATGGAACAAGATGCTTTCAATTACGTGCAAAAGTGTGAAGCTTGTCAAAAGCGTGGAAATATTATTCACAAACTAGCGCAAGAGTTGCATCCTATCATGATTCCATGGCCTTTTTCTATATGGGTTCTATATCTATTTGGCAAAATCAATCCTACTTCCTTAGATGGATATAATTTCATCATAATAGATACATAATATTTTACTAAATGGGTAGAGTTGATGCCATTAACTTACACAACTACCTCCAAATATCAAAATTGATCCTTAATCAGATCATTTTCCTTTTTGGCATCCCAACGAATATCATTTCAAATAATGGTAAATATTTAAAGAATCAAGATGTTGAGGCATTATGTCAAAAGTATCATGTTGATGATGAAAATTGTGCTTGATCTTAATCAATCAATAATGGGAAGTTTCAAGCTATGGGACGATGCAGCTTGAAACAACGTCCAGATTTTAAAGAAGCTAGTCTCTTCTATTTTATCAAGTGTTGGGGGAAAAGGGATAGGAGACTAAACAAAAATGCAAAATGCAGGAATTGAAACCTAACTATGGTGATGCGCCTGAGTGTAATCCTAATCCTAACCTAAGCACAGTGAGACTATTATATGGTTCAATTACATTTAAGAGTAGACAAGTGCACGATCAATGTAAAAGATTGGAATAACAGAAATAGAGGCTCATAATAGGGGAGTCTTTTGTTGAGATATAGGAATTTTCAACAAAGGTAGAGTGTTCAATCTTCATAATATAATCTTCCAATCACGTAAGAGGCACAGAAGTCATGCAAAGTTATGTAAAACTTCAGACTACAGAAAATGAGACAAAAGCAAATAACATTTCCAATCACAACACTAGAAAATCTATAGCATAGACTACTTTGCAAATGACACAGATAACATCAACAAGGGCATAGTGTTCAATCTTCTTATTGAATCTTCCAGTCATACAAAAGATACAAAAACACACACAGTCATATAAACCTTTCAACTCAAGAAAATGAAACAAAAGCAAATGATACTATTGATCAAAAACTCTAAAAGTCTAAAACTATGAGAACTCCCCCTTTTTTACTTCATTTTCAATTTTTCTTATATAGCCAACGATGTCTCCTTACATTGCTTTCTTTCCCATGTAATTCTACTCCATCCTTCACTTGGAGGGGACAAAATAGATGGCACATTTAATGGTGGGTGCATCCCAGTCTTATCAATAATTACCCTGACTATGACATGGCAATCCATGTCCATTACCTCTCTTTGCACATAAAATTCCTCATTCCATCACCTATTTGGCTGCTCAACTATCTACTCTGCCTCTACTTATAGGGGACAAATAGATGGCATCTTTAATACTTGCAAGCCCCAAAAAACTACTCAGTGCACTATTCTATCTACCCGGAGTAAATCTTGCTAAATTTCCCTCCATTTTCACTGTAATAGGTAGATGGGCACTTTGTTCTATTGAAATGGAAGAGGACACTTAGTCAATTTATGAAATTCCTCTCCTTTTGTCTAGAAGGCATCAGAGGATGACACTTGGCCGCTTCTGCTTTCTCTATATTTTATTGAGGAATGCTCCGCCTTCGACACCTATCACAGCCTGCTTCCTCGATACTTTGCAGCTTTATCAAAAAAAACTTATTGTGTTCCTTGCTTTGGCAAATTTTAGGAAAGGATGGATGCACATGGCAGTCTTCACTTATTGACACTCGGTGCTTCCTTAGTCCTTTGAAATATCATCTAAGACCCACCACAATCTTTATTTGGCAATTAGGCTCAAGATGGTTTCTCAGAGGTTGACACGTGGTGACCTCCACTGCTCTTAAGAAGATACGTGGCATCTTCCACTTCTCCTTTTAGGGGTATGTGGCACATTCCAATTTCTCTAGGGATGGAGTAGAGAGGGACCTAGAAGGTGACACTTGGCAGCCTCCGTTGCACTCAGTACTTAAGCAAAAATGAAATGATGCCTTTATTCATTGAATGAAAGCATTGGACCAAAGCCTCCCAAATGATGACACATGGTGGTTTTCGCTACTTCTCCAAAAAGGTAATTTAGGGCCTCTACAACTACCACCTAGTGCTTTTCGCTCTCTTTGCTACTTAGCTTGTTGAAGGTCTTTGTTGAAAATAAAATGTGGGTGCCCTTATGAGACATGGATGCTGGCACATGGTATGTTTAGCTTGACTACTATTGGATATGTGGCACATTCTGTAGTTCTCTGGAAAGTTACAAAAGGGGCCTAAGAAGTTGCCAGCTAGCTGGCTTCGTCCTCAGAAAGTGACACTTGGTAGCTTCTGCTTGAATTCAAAACTTAGGCCAAGAATGAAATGAAAGGAAACAAAATGGGAAAGGGACCCACACTTAGAGGGTGACACTTGGTAGCTACCACTACACTTCAATACTTACATAAAAATGAACCCATCCTCTATTCCAAAACTTTGCTACTTTGCCCAAGGTATGCAGGAACCAAAATTGTAGCACTTAATTCAAAATTTGAATACGATGTATAGTAAGAAATTACTCTATAGTTATTGGTAACCATCAGGAGTTTTGAGCCTGCTCCAAAAGAATCTGACTCTGACTCGATCAAAATTCCAAAATTTACAACTTCAAAAGAGCTATCAGGTAGATAGACCACTCATGGTTGAGTAATCCTTGCTTGCTCTACAACTCGACAAAATCTAGATCTAGGTTAATGATATCCTTGTGTGAAAAGGTTTGCAAGACCTAGGCAGTGGCTTTTAGTTTGAACTCTAGCCAAAAAATAGGAATCAAAATAGTTTTGACCTCTCAGGTTGAGGAATCATCCCACAAGCTCTAAAAAATTGTTTGATCCCTTTGTCTAGCTAGCATCAATGGTTTGATTTGGTCCACCATCATCACCATCCTCATGTCTAGAAATGGGGAAGGAAGGCCTAGTTGCACCAGATCTTCAATATGGTGCCTCATCTCACTGATGCCATCTTTCATGACATCAAGACAACTTTTACAATTGTTGGCCATGGCATTGTGACTGTGTTCTTCATTGATCTGTCTCACAGCAGCCATTCTATCAGGGATCCCCGCAGCTGCCAATGTAATATCCATCATGTTGTAGATCTTATCTAGTAATGAATGGGAGTCCAAAACTCTCTTAGAGATCGTGGCTAGAGTGCTAGATTCTCCACCTTTTCACACAATTGTTGTGTATTGAGTAAGAAGGTGAAAAATGGCCTGATCTAGAGAATCTCTAAAGAGATTCTCTCCCACACTAACTCATAGAGCTCCTTTACCAGATGCACTACTTTGACACCTCTTGGCCTATTGGCTAGCTTAATTTCTAGTTGCACTGACCTCTGTTGCTCTACCTAGAGTTGGGCTTGAAAAGCCGCAGCCTTGTTCTGTTCTTCTAGCAATCTTTGTTGTGATTGGGTGACTTGCAGTTGAAGTCCTTCGACTCTTCCCTATAATGTTGCATTTTCCCACCTCAGGGATATTGCTACATCTTTGGCAAGTGCAAGCTATGCTTTCAAAGAATCATTTTGGGCCTGAATTACCCATTGAGTCTGAAGGGAAACAATATCTTGCAACTATTTCTACAGACTAGCTATCTCATTATCCTTCTAGTTTATTTATTTAGCCAAACTATTACAGTTTGCCTTTTCTTAGGCTAAATCAGCCTCCATCTTCTGTAGTCTTCTTGATTTCTTCAAATAATATTTTGTGACCATAGAAGTGGATTCGGTCAGTAGCTCGACTCGGTCTTAGGGCTTAAACAGGGACATGTCGATGGCCACTACATTCATCATGTATTCTTCTGGCTGCATTTGCTTGCTTAGCTTGGCAACATTGGGTGACAAATGGGTCACCATCAGTTGATTTTGGATGGGGTCAAATTGTGACCTCAAATGTGGAATAGCCAGTGCTTTATTCTCCTTAATCTACTTCTCCAATCAGGCTTTTCTTGCCTTCCTAGCAGCATCGGCCTGCGTCTGAAAGGTGGAAGGAGATGTAATATGTCCGCCTACGAAGGGAAATCCTTATGGTAGGCTATATTAGAGAGCCATTGGTTGGCTAGGGGTGAGTTGTAGGGGCATATTTTTAGGAATGGAGGGGGAGAAATGGGGTAATGTGAGGGCCTGAGGTGCTGATGATGGGGTGGCTTGCGATATGGGAATGGTAGAAGTGGTAGGAGGTGTCATCTAATTGGGTAGAGGCATCATGCCGGTAGGGTGAGGGATGGATTGAGAGGGAGGAGGGGGAGTAATACCTACTTGGGGAGAAGTTGTAGTGCTCTGCACTGGGCGCTGTGAAGGCTCCTCTTCCTCTTTTGGGTCTAATTGGAATTGCACCCTCCTTCTCTTTTTGGGTGTCTCTGCCTCTAGCTATGTTTGTCTCCCTTTTGCCTTTGCTATTGATGATGGTGTATGTGGAGAACTAGGGACTTAAATTACTCCTGATGATGTAGAGGCTTGTGGTGGTGAAGACACCACACTTCTTTGTTATTCTGTGGCAGTTGTAGCTTGCTCTGAAGTCTACAGTTGTTGGCTTCATCCCGCTCTAGCTGCTTCTTGCTCTACCCCGAGTGTTGGCATTTGGCTTGTGTCTGGGACAGACATAGGGGATGGATGGAATTCATTCTAGAGTTCTTCCCACCTTTTGTCTGAATCTATGCCTCTAAAGGCATGGGTGGTTTGGGAAATTTCTTTCCTATATTTCCAATAGGCCTCAATTTTTTCTACATCCCATCCTTTGTTCCTCAGTGTCCTTCTCAAACCAGAGGTCATCCTGACCTTGGGATCATAATCCCTCTATTTTTCATAGAAGGTCTCCCATGGCCTATTCAGTGGCATGGGCAGATCTGTTAGCTCAACATAGAGACCAGGGGCGTCTTCTATAGGATTTTTCTTGGTCTCCCAAAAGGGGCGGATTTCATGCATGATCCTAGCTCCAATTCTATTTGTCCTCACTATGGAGACTATGTAGTCAGCTGGGTCACAAACCCACTTATCCTCGACCAATAGGAACCCCAAGAAGGTCAGCTTCCTTAGCAGCACAGTCTCAGCTTCTTTATCTTTTAGGCTCACGTTGCCTGCCATCCATGGGAGATTGTACATTCTCCTCTTCTTCTTCTTGGAACCATATTCATTGTCAACCACTGACACCTACCTAGCAATTTCCAAGAATGCTAACCAAAGAGTTAAAACTTTTTGTAGTAACACTGGCTCCCCACAAAATCCATGGACCCTTACGGTTGTGTGATGGGCCCCAAAATAAAAGTCACATGGAATTGGGTAGCTAACTAGGAGGTTTGTAACACTCGTGAATAACCTATTTATGATAGACTCAGGGCTGAGGCAATGAAGAACAGGGGTAACAAATAATTCCCAAAAATTGTAAGGGTCATTGGTCTTTGATAAAATATGTGTCCATGCGAACATAGGGATGGTCCTTTGGGGATCAAAAGTTGGGTCGTATAGGTTTAGACTCATTAATTAGGTGAAAAGGTTAGGGTTCTAGTGTAAAATGAGATGGAACAAAAAGGAGGAATACCTGAATATCCCTTTCAACCTAAATTGAGTTAGCTGCTCAACCATCGAGAAGGTGATGTGTTTCGAGAAGTCAAGACAATACTCCTGCTTCTTGTCAATTGTTTTCAACCTGAAGAGGATGGCCTTTTACTCAGCATATATAGCCACGTCATCCTTCATACCGAAGATGAGAGCCATCATTGATAGTGCATCTTAACTGACAGGCGGGAATTGAGTTCTTGAAGCAGGGAGCGTGGGTACCATTGTGTCACCATCTACTATTTTTAACTTAGACCTCAAGAACTTGGTCTGAATGTTGACATTTTCCCATGTCCTCTACATCCTATCAATGGTGGGGAAGGTGGTGGTACCATCATATTTCAAGGAAAGCATGTCTTTGATAGCTTATGGGGTGACCTACAACATGAAGGGGCCTTCATGGATGAAGCAAGATTGGGGATGGATCAAGTCCATGCATAATTTGATTATATCAGGGCATGGATGCATAGCTAGAACAATGAATTAAGCTAGTTGTGAGGTCCATATCCTCATCTCAAACATTTCATATTGCCTTGCCCTAGCTCTTGGGAGACACATTTGGTGTGCCCCTTCTCTGAGGTTCTTTCCACTGGCTCTTTATAGAATCAGGTCCATGATTCCATCTGCATAGTCCCTTACTTTGGATGGGTCACTGGTCTGACTGACTCCCAGGGCTTTTATTCTCGAGTAGCTTCTCGATGGTTTCACAAGAGCTGTAGCATATGATTTACTTGCTATTAACTTGTCAAGGTATCTAGGTGCCCCTATTCCTTGATGTGATGATGATGCTTCTGCCATCTTTATGTTTCTTATATGATACCTAGTATGAACCTTGGGCAAGATAAAAACACGCTTGCTACAACAAATTTCAATAGGTGCCACAATCACAATGAGCAAGATTTTTTGTAGGAATGCTTGAGAGTTTGTAAACTTTAAAATTTGCAAAGGGGTCTTTATGGGCCTATCAAGTCCCAAATCGCATTAAATTAAGGTGACTATTAGCAAATCCTACTCAATCTTCAGGAATCAGTGAAGTGGACACATTATGCAGCCCAAGGTACCTTAGAGATCTCAAAGATTTGGGGAAGCATTTATTGTGGCAAAATTTAAAGAATTAAAGCTTCTAAGACGCTGACTCTACATTTAAAATGCTTATATTTAAAATAAAAGTGGGAAAGTAAAAAACAAAAAATAAAACAATGCAGGAATGGAAAACTACCTAACTACATTAATTACAAATCCTTATTTTCCTCTGGGATCAAAAATGAATTTTCCAATGTCTTCTTTATGACAAGCCAACTTATGTTTCCATACTGGTGATTGCAATGGGTATATCTTTGATGGAATGTCCTCTGTATTGGCCACATGGATTTGCCTGCACTCAAACGAGTCTGAGTCTAACATGCTTTCGTCACTCACAAACTCTTCTTGTCCTTGAAAGCCTATCGAATATTGGTTCTTCATGCCATTGTGTGTCATCAATAAATTGTTGGCTATTGGTTCTTCACTCTGTGCCTTCTGATATCCATAACCTTTGGGCTTATCCTCTTCAAATTCTAGCTTTATCTCATCATCATGCTCTTTGATGACTTCATCCTCTTGAAAGGATAAATCCAAAAGCTGGCATTCCTTCTGCATATTCAGTTTAGTCTCATAGTGAACTTGTCCATATTCAGCCAATCCATATCCTTCCTTAAGGATAGTGTCACCTGCCTCAATGACTTGATCAAGGGAGTGTCCATGCTCCTCTATATCCTCTTGTAAGGTGAGGAAAAAGTCAGAAATGATTTCTTCCAAATTAGAAGTTAAGGAAGAAGCTGGTGACTTATCTTCTTGTTCATTAAAAGGGGAACCTATGGTGATTTCCTCCTTATCTGTACTTATGGAATCCTCTTGACTAGCCATGAGTTGAGTGTACTCTTCTGCATACTCAATTGCTTCCTTCAAAATATATTATTCTTTAGAAGGGGATGAAGAAGAAGGCTGTAATGGAAAACAAAAAGCTCCTTGAGGAAGAATGGAAGGGGCTTGAAGAGATAGTGAGGGTTTGTGGTCTTCTTCCCTTGCTGTTATAATAGTCTCCTCATTATTAGGGAAGTGACCTTGACCGGTTTGATTTGGTTCATGAACAAGGGTGGCATATGTTTGATATGGGATTTGTGGTGGTGAATATGAATTTTGGTAGACTTGGTAAGGCTAGTTCTCATGAACGCTTAGCCTCTCTTCTAGAAATATAATCAATCCACACACATCTAGCATCTCATATGTAAGTTCTTTCTAGTTTGCCCTTTCAATGGGATCCCACTCACTTTTAATCAAGTCTATTGCTTCCCTTACTTGATGGATGACATGATAAGGAATTTCTTGACCATATCCCCTTCTGCTATTAAGTTCTAACACATATTTTTTAAATCCCAGCAATGCTTTTTTGAAGGTGAAAATAAGATTAGGTTGAACATGGGATGTGACATATTGGGGAGATTGGGCATGGGATTGGTATAGCTCATGACCATCTGTATCCTCGTTACTTGACATGGTTCTAGGAGAAGCTTGTTCTTGATAAAGCATATATGAAGGAGAATAAGACCCATAGCTATGAGTAATAGAATTATACATACCAAAAGGTAATTTCTTGATGATACCAGGACTGTTTGATCGACTATTTTGACTCAGAGTCATTGTTGGTGTTGATAAAAACATCCAAAGGCTGATTGGCTAAAGAATACACCAAATATTCTTCAACTCCTTGAAAGATGGGTCCCACTAGGCATGCCAGAAACTGTTGATGATGAAAATTGCACTTGATCTTAATCAATCAACAATGGTAAGTTTCAAGCTGTGGGACGATGTGGCTTGAAACAACCTCTAGATTTTAAAGAAGTTGGTATCTTTTATTTTATCAAGTGTTGGGGGAAAAGGGATATGAGACTAAATAGAAATGCAAAATGCAGGAATTGAAACCTAACTATGGTGATGCACCTGAGTGTAATCCTAATCCTAACCTAAGCATAGTGAGACTATTATATGATTCAATTACATTTAAGAGTAGACAAGTGCATGATCAATGTAAAAGATTGGAATAACAAAAATAGAGGCTCACAATAGGAGAGTCTTTTGCTAAGATACAGGAATTGTCAACAAAGGCATAGTGTTCAATCTTCTTAAAAGAATCTTCCAATCACATAAGAGGCACAAAAGTCACACACAGTTATGTAGAACTTCATACTCTAGAAAATGAGACAAAAGCAAATAACATTTCCAATCACAACACTAGAAAATCTATAGCATATACTACTTTGCAAATGACACAGATAACATCAACAAGGGCATAGGGTTCAATCTTCTTATTGAATCTTCTAGTCATACAAAAGATGCAGAAACACACACAGTCATATAAACCTTTCAACTCAAGAAAATGAAACAAAAGAAAATGATACTATTGGTCAAAAACTCTAAAAGTCTAAAACTATGAGAATTCCCCCTTTTTTACTTTGTTTTCAATTCTTCTTATATAGCCTCAGATGTCTCCTTATATTGCTTTCTTTCCCATGCAATTATACTCCATCCTTCACTTACAAGGGACAAAATAGACTGTGCATTCAATGGTGGGTGTATCTCAGTCTTATCAAGAATTGCCCTGATTGTGGCATGGCAATCCATGTCTAGTACCTCTCTTTGCACTTGAAATTCCTCATTCCATCACCTATTTGGCCGATCAACTATCTACTCTGCCTCTACTTATAGGGAACAAATAGATGGCATCTTTAATACTTTCAAGCCCCAAAAAACTACCTGGTGCACTGTTCTATCTACCCAAAGTAACTCTCACCAAATTTCCCTCAATTTTCATTGTAATAGGTAGACAGCCACTATGTTCTATTGAAACGGAAGAGGACACTTAGTCAATTTATGAAATTTCTCTCCTTTTGTCTAGAAGGCATCAGAGCATGAGACTTGGCCACTTCCACTTTTTCTATATTTCGTTGAGGAATGCTCCACCTTCGACACTTATCACAGCTTGCTTCCTCAATACTTTAAAACTTTATCAAACAAAACTTATTGCATTCCTTACTTGGGAAACTTTTAGGAAAGGATGGATGCACGTGGTAGTCTTCACTTGTTGACACTTAACACTTCCTTAGTCCTTTGAAACATCATTCAAGACCCACCATAATCTTTATTCAGCAATTAGGCTCAAGATGGTTTCTCAGAGGTTGACACGTGGTGACCTCTGCTACTCCTAAGAAGATACATGGCATCTTTTTCTTCTCCTTCTGGGGGTATGTGGCACCTTCTGCTTTCTCTAGGGATGGAGTAGAGAGAGAACCAAAAGGTGACACTTGGTAGCCTCTACTGTACTCAGTACTTAAGCAAAAATGAAATGACACCTTTATGTGTTAAATGAAATCATTGGACTAAAGCCTCTTGAATGATGACATGTGGTGGCTTTCGGTGCTTCTCTAAAAAGGTAATTTAGGGCCTCCACAACTACCACCTAGCACTTTCCACTATCTCTGCTACTTATCTTGTTGAGGTCTTTATCGAAAAGCAAACATGGGTGCCCTTATGAGATGCTGATGTTGGCACGTGGTGCATTCTACTTGACTACTACTAGATACGTGGCACATAATGTGGTTCTGTAGAAAGTTACAAAAGGGGCCTAGGAAGTCCCTAGCTGGCTGGCTCCATCCTTGAAAAGTGACACTTGGTAGCTTTCACTCAAATTCAAAACTTATGCCAAGAATGAAATGAAAGGAAACAAAAGGGGAAAATGACCCACACTCGAAGGGTGACACTTGGCAGTTGCCACTGTACTTTGACACTTACGCAAAAATGAACCCGTCCTCTATTCCAAAACTCTGCTACTTTGCCCAAGGTACGTAGGAACCAAAATTGTAGCCCTCAATTCAAAATTTGAATACAATTTAGAGTAAGAAATTACTTTACATATCACATCATGTAGCATTTCCCTTTCCCCTACTACCCCGAAGGCAATGGACAAGTAAAAGCAAAAAATAAGACTTTGATCAAGATCCTAAAGAAAACTATCAATCAAGCAGGATGTAATTGGCATACTTAGTTATATCCATCATTATGGTCTTATCACACCAATATCTATACACCTATAGGTGCCACCCCTTATGCCTTAGTATATGGAGCTAAAGCTATACTACTCATGGAAGTAGAACTCCTTTTTCTTTGTCTCTTATTATGGGGCATAATCACTAATCATAACTGCCTATAGGATTTAGATCTCCTAGACAAAAAATGGAAAGGGGCCCTCAATCAACTTTGGTCATATCAAAATAAACTCAAAAATTAGTATCACAAAAAAATTCAGGGTCGAGAATTTGAAGTGGTTAACCTAGTTTTCAAGGAAAATCAAAAAAATACTAATGCAAAAAGAGGCAAGAAGGGAAAGTTTGAAGAAAATTGGTTAGGCCCCTATATTATTATTGTTAAATTTGGCTCAGAAGCATATAATTAGGCCACATGTGAAGGAGAATAATTGGACTATCCCATGAACATCATGCACCTCAAGTAGTTTTATGCCTTGTCTCAACATCCTATGTCTATAGGACTATCCACTCCCCCAAATCTCAAAAAGAAAAAAAAATCCATCTAATGGTGAAAACCAGCTCGTTGATGCCTTAGCCAAGTACCATGGTGAAAATATATTCCCAGCACCATGATAGGGATAACCTCGCCTTGGTCTCAAATAAGTGGGAATTTTCACCAAAGATTGACATCTTGATAGCAAATATGGAAAGGGCTACCCATGGACCATTTGTTGGACGGGACTTCCTAAGTCATCTGTCTATCCTTTGATATACTATTTATATCCCAAAGCCTTATTTTCACTCATAATCTCTACTTTCTCCCTTCGATAAGATCTCTATGATATACATGTCTTCTCTTATCCCCAAATACATCATAATGGATCATTATCTTGCATGCCTGAAATTATGACCACTCTCTCCCACTATCATTATCATGATTTATCTTAACAATGTGGTCACTATGATTGTAATTCCTAGAGGGATTGTCCTAACCTCTTATTTTGTGACCTATGATTCAATCCTTATCATGAACTAAAATGAACAGGAACCACACATAGTCTATACATAGCTCTTATATCACCCTCACCTCACTCTCACTACATATTTATAACCTATCATCCTCACCTTTTATCATCATCATCATCATCCATCTCTTAGCCAAAACTACATTGGCTTGAGGTCTTTTTAGACTATGTAGGTATCACTTGGTCACTTCCTCGTGTCTAAGGATAGCTCAGCCACTCTTGTCACTCTCTCTTAATCATCTCCATCTTCATATATCATATCCCAAAACCCTCTATGAATCATCATCATCATCATCATCATCATCATCATCATAGTCACTCTATGTAAAAGATGGATGTTTGCATGTGTGTGAATGTCGTATGTGCATGTATTAAATGAAGTGTTTATTTAGTTAATTTTGTATATATGTGTGTGTATAGATTTTTATTATGGTAACAAGGATGGATTAGATGATTATTGAATAATTATCTTTGAATGAATCATCCCTTTTAAAGAGAGTTCACATCATGCATCTTTGATATGATGCCATGGTCCCTTTATGGCCATTAGCATATCTCATGAAGATGCAACATCAAAAGGGATTGCATATACTCATAATCTTTATAATCTTCCTAAAATGATAAGTCCCATCCCCAAATCAAACCTTACCCATGTCCTAATCTAGAAACTAAAAAAGTATCCACCCTACATACCCATTACCTCAATCATCTCCCTAAACCTACCTAACCTATATCTCCATGATGTAAGAGCATTCTTATGAAGGGAAAATCACTAAGCTAAGTAGGGGATTAATATATCTCACATAAATATCTCAACATAAATCATCCATAATGTATACATCATCCATCACATAAGTGCTATCATATCTCAAAATGACATCATCATTCATCCATCATAAGATCTATCAAACATTCCATTTAACCATTTAAGAATCACATTCAACATCTACATTAATCCATATCACTAAATCTATATCATAACACCACTGGAATATAAATAAGGTCCATAAATAATGACAACACCATCATAATAAAACATATCCATGAATCCTAACAACATCAATCACATACATTATAAGCTCCATAACACAAACCCATAAATCATAAATCCACTCAAATACATCATCATTATAAATCATGTCCATACAACATAAATCATACTCACCATAAATCATGTCTATAAATCATCACATAAATCATAATAATAATCACCATAAATGATAACATAAATTATAATTCATTCAAAAACATCATCATGATAATCATAATATCCATCCATGAATATCATCATAAAATCATCATAAAAATACATCACATATATCGTAATGCCATAACACATAGCCATCACTCATAACAACATCATCATATCCATAAATCATCTCAAACCATAACATAATCATAACACATGTGCATAAATCACCATTATCTACATCCATAAATGATTTTAACATCATCACATAAATCATCTCAATAATTAACCATAACATAAATCCTAATCACCATAAATCATAAACCTCATCACATAAAGCATCAAGAACCATAACATATGTCCATAAGCATAATTACAAAGGATGTCCATAAATCAAAATAATCATCATAAAGGCCATCACATGTATCATAAAAACATACTATACATCATAATAATAATAACATCATCATACAAACATCCATAAGTGCACACGTCTATAGGCATCATAACATAAGTCCATCACATAAACTATAACATAAGAATCTAAAATCATGAATCCTCATAATATACATCTCATCAAACACATATGATCCAAAGGCCCACATGGGATTAATGTCAAAAAACATAAAAAATCTACATCAAGCCCATGGGGAAAGAATAAGCTATACAAAAGAATCCCCTATACAATGCAATTAAAATATAAAAAACCTCATTGCTACAGTGAAGGTGGCAGTCTTGACCCCTACTCCTTGAAGGTTGGCACACTAATGACTTACTCATCTTGAATGAGCTAGCTCTCTACTCGAATGCTACCATGCTCTCATAGAGGGTCTTATAATACTTGGCCTCTCAAGTCAGTGACATGATCTAACTTATCTACCCATCATCCCCTATTCCTACAAACCCTCATCAACTACATCTTGAGCCCTCTCTAATATGGCCAACTTGACTCGTAGTCCTTCGATGCATTCCTATAAATGGGCTAACTTCATTGGAATCCCATCTACCTAACTGTTGAGAGTGACTATATATCCCTAGGCCTACTCTAACTATGTGCCTTGCTACTTGACCTAGGCCTCTAAAGTCACAACATATGCATCCCTCTAGTGGATCTACTCTTAGAATGTAACCACTTGCACATGTAGCTTGGATAATTATCCATCCCTCTATGCCACTCAACTCTAAAAAATGGAGATCTCCCCCTATCCCTACATAAGTTTCCCATCCTCTTGACTCCATCCAACATGTAATCAGTCATGCAACTGATCTCTCTCTTGAGTAATACCCCTGAACTCCATGATCCATGTCTAGATCTCTACCTAAAAGATTACTACTAATGCATCATTTTCACTGATCTAGGAGGATGAGAAGGTCATACTCCTCTTGATGGCTAAATATGAAGAATTTGTGGGGCTACTAGTATCATAGGCTATACTGACACCTATGGAATATGCACTTATGGAACTACTTGTACCCCTACCTACACTAAATCAAGTCCCTATCCATCATCCCCATATATACCATCCATATCCATTTCATCTTCCCCTCCTCCCCCTCCATCTACCACCTCTTAAACACTCACCTTTCTATGTTGGAAAGCTCACTGATGGATCTGAGTCTATGTTACCAATACCCAATGTACTACCTCAATGATAGCCACTCATGGTTAGGTTAATCATTTGGGAAACCATGCCTACCACTAGGCCACATATGCATTAATCACCCTTGGCTCTAGTATCACTAAAAGAAATCCCACTATCATGGTGCTACTTGATCATAATAAAAAAAATTAAGCCTCTCCAATAGCCTCTCCTAGTAAGGCCTCTCTCACTCACTCTATGAAAAAATGTGCTCATAAGGAGGCACATCTTGGATAAAACTAAACTATCGTTATACATGATCAGCACTATATCTCTTAATGATATAATCCTACCTATTAGAAATGTAACATGGGGTCAGCATAAATTGAGTACGTGCCTCATACCCCCATCTAAAATTAATGCCTTTATATGGCATCCAAGTGATGTGATCTAGCCATAGAGTGTTGAAGGACTCCTTATAGAAAACCATATCTCTTGCATAGCCCAAAGAAACTCACACTATCACTCACCATCTAAACACCATAGGCTACCCTAGATGCAGTGCTACTAATGTCCCCAATGGATGTTAGATAGTGATGTGCTCCTATCTCCAAATCTATAGAAACACCAAGGGATGAAACCTCCATGCTCCCCTATATGCCCCAAAAGGTATCTCTCTATACAAGTGGGCTAACACCATTGGTCCCCATGTAAATACTCAGTGATCATGAGTCATGTCATCAACTATGTCCCCTAGACCAAGGTGGAACCATCACCTTCTCTTGTCTAGAAATAAGATGTTAGACATAAGAGCCATCGCCACCAAGGTTAGTCAGTCTAAAGTCCCCTCCTATAAACACCTATTCAGGTTAATAGATCCATCATGAACATCGATGTATAGGCTACCACCCAGCCACTATAGTGTCCTCATAAAATTCCAAGATCTCTAATAGATCCTCATGTCCATCATCAATAAGTGAAAAATCCTATACACATCCTCCAGAGTGATGGTTATCTCAAATATCATGAAATAGAATGAGTTAATCTCTAAATACCACCTCTCCACCAATGTTGTAATCAATGCATGATCAATCATGATAGGTGGCATGACCATCACATCATGTAGTCCCACCAGATCCAACAATCTGTACTCCTCTAGTGGCACATGCCACATCTCATGAAGGATCTCAAGATGCCAATATTGTGACGCTAAAATCCTTAAATACTCCTATATCATAAACAAACACAACTTGTCATCATCACCATCACCCACACCTACCTATACATACCCTATCTAGTACCCTCTCGTATCCTCTCATCTAATTCACCCTACATTAACTACCCTAAAACCCATGATCCCATCTCACATCCAACACCCTAAGTCCCTATACTACCTAACGTACTACCTCCCTTAGCCTTCCCCCCAACTAATTTTCCTTTCCCAATCCTAGACTTAGCCAAATAATCCCCTCTCCCAATCCTGCTACTATTTTTACAATCTTGCTACTATCCTAGTAGTGGTATTGCAATACCACTATTTTCTAATAGCAAGATTACAATCCCACCATTGGTAGTCATGGGGTTATAACCCCATCACCCCTTTCTCAATCCCATTATTTCCTACTCATGGTATTGCAATCCTAGTATTGTAATCTCATGACTACCCATTCATGAGATTTCAATCCTGCCACTTCCCTAAAAATCTTTCCACAAATTTGAGAATCCTACCACTTGCATTTATAACCCCATGATTTAGGGCAAAATCTAGAATCACAAGATTGCATACTCATGGCACTCTCCATTTTTATTAGCCTATAACTAGCCTAAAATTCATCTAAAACATCAAAAAAATACAAAAAAATGTAATTTATAACATTTCACGTACCCTTGGCCCTGCCTTTGGTTCTCTCTAGTGTACGCAAACTTGTTCTCTATGGTGAGAAGTTTGAGGAATGCAGTCCATTGTGATTGGTTAGAGCTCTAGGTATCTGAAAGTGACATGTACAAATGAGCTCCCCAATAGATCCCCTTGGTTTATATCAACCAACCCACCCCTCCTTATCCCTTTTCTCACCAAAACTAATTAAATTCCTTCAACTATCTATAAACATCCCTAGTAACATCCTAAAAGCATGACTTACCCACCCCCATTAAAATTTTTATTTTCCCATAATAACAAGGCATAACAGCCCAACTCCCTTTCTAAAATCTGAACACATCCAATAAAGAGTACCCCATACCCCATCAAAATTATTAGTTCCCCACCCCATGATTTTTTAATTGAGTCATCATTTAAGTTAGTTTGTCTCCCCATATGCTTGCTTGAGGGGGCATCGTATCAGCATCCTACATCCCCACTTATCAACCATCAATCATCCATATTATGATTTTTTTTTGAAATACCATTACTTTGACTACTCACGACACCCTTTCAAAGAGGGGCAAAATGTATGCACTAAAATGTGTTCACCCTACTAATTATACTAATCCCCACTAATTTAGCCTAAAATTACCTATTTCCTAGTTACAATAACCCCCTAGTCCAAATATCATACCCATACCAATATCCCATGTAACTTTTATCCTAGCCTAAAAATCAATTAACCACATCATTAAATCCCTAAAATTATTATTACCTACTAACCTACCCCCTAATCCTCCTATCCATTTTAAAATTCAAGAAAATCCTAACTACCCACCTACCACCCTATACTAGCCTTTCATAAACCCCTAAAACCCGATGAAGAGATTTATAGAATTGGAGAATTATAGATCTTAATGGCCCAAATTCAAATTTGGACCATAATATTTTTCTCCATTAACCTATAAAACTAAGACACTCCTCCTTGATAAAGCTAATGAAAAAATCAATTATCCAGTGCACAAGTGAATCAAGAGCTCTTCAAGGAAGCCATTATCACACTCATCAAGCCAATCGAAGCAAAACCCATATCCATTTTGTCTCAAGGAAGCCATTATCAAGCTTTCACAAGCAGTCCGACATCTTAAGTATACAAGCTCAATCATTTGACTTTAAATTCTTGAAATGGAGCTATGAGAAGGTAAAAATTATGTTAAGAGTGATTTAATCATTCTAATTTACCTTTTATATCCATTTCTATTGGTGTCATTAATTTTGGGTTTTGAATTGTCATTTTGGTAATATGGCTTCAGTCCCAAATTTGATACACAAAAACTATCTTAATTTACCTTATAAATATATTCATAGTGGAAATAAGAATATTTATCAAATACCATCCATAAATTAATAAGTATCATGTAGACTAAATGATACATATGTTTATAACATAAATATATAGTCTACCTTGAGACCTTACCAAGTATTAAAAGTATCTTAGTTTACCTTATAAATATATTCACAATGAAAATAACAATATTTATCAAATACCAAAGCATATACATTGGATCTTACCCAAGGTCTATTATGTTTTATCCACATGGTCTAAAATGCCTAAGACTTATCTTGATAAAGTCCAATCACTTCCTTGACATCATTATCCATTATAATTGCATACGATGAGTTGACCCTACAAGCAACAACTAGTATAGAAGGGTAATCCCCACCCTACAAAAAATTGCCTATTGAACCTAGAAACTAAATTTTATAAGAATATATTATATAGAATGAAACACACTTTATGATGTATTTCGCCAATTCCTTTTATAGGGATTAAAAAATTCCCTTTAAACCTACTTATCTAACTATCACCCTCTATAACTAAAAATAATAAATCACCACTCTACCACATGTCATATAATAGTACATTTAGTAGTTTAGTGACCTAAATTCCTCTCTATTACTTGTACCATGTTTGTGTATCATAATTACCAAATCAGGGTAGATCTTCACAAAATCCAACCAAAACTAGATTTTTTGGCCATCTCGAATAAGTTCATCCTAGTCAGCCCTTTATATATATATATATATATATATATATATATATATATATATATATATATATATATATATATATATATATATATATATATATATATATATATATATATATATATATATATATATATATGCGCATGCACACACACACACACACACACACACACACACACACACACATATATGTATGTATGTATGTATATATATGTATATATGTATGTATATATATATATATATATATATATATATGTATATATATATGTATATATATGTGTATATATATAAATGTATATATATATATATATATCTATATGTATATATATATGTGTGTATATATGTATATATATGTATATATAAATGTGTATATATATATGTATATATATATGCATATATGTATATATATATATGTATATATATATATATATATATATATATATATGTATATGTATATATATGTATATATATATATATATCTGTATGTGTGTGTGTGTGTGTGTGTGTGTGTGTGTGTGTGTGTGTGTGTGTGTGTGTGTGTGTGTGTGTGTGTGTGTGTGTGTGTGTGTGTGTGTGTGTGTGTGTGTGTGTGTGTGTCTGTGTGTACACACACACACACACACACACAAACACACACACACACATATATTTCTATGAAAAATACCTAAAAACCATAGATATAATATAATATTAACATTATATGTTACTTTAATTAATTTTTTCATTGTATTTCTTAAATTTTCATATTTATAAATCTATGCTCACATATATATGTATATATTCTAGATTGGATTTTCTTTTTAAAAAATTCAAGATTTTTAAATTTGTTTACCCTCCCAAACGGATCTAGATTTTTGAACTTAGTAACTATGTTATTCATCAAATTAACCATTGGTTAGCTTCCCTTCAAAAACCCTAGGAGAATTGATGAAACAAAATAACATTGTTTATTATGTTATCAAGTTAGTGTTTTCTTTACAATTATTTTAAAAAAAAAATCAATTTCATCATTTTAAATTTAAATAAGTAGAGTACAAAGCTATTTTTCCTTAAAAAAATATGTGGTATGGTAGCATCGCCTAGAACAAAAACAATAAGGTAGCATACTTCAAAAAAAAATTGAAGGGGGCATGGTTTAATTAAGTAAACAATAAGCATTTACAAATAAAAACATCATGGGTCAATATACACCAACTAACAAAATTTGAGCAATAAAACCTAAGTAGTGTCAAATACGATATCAACAATGGTATGAGGATGCTGATCATTATCCTTTGTAGTCTAGCTTATTAATGGATCTTCATTTTTTTATTAAAATCATCATGTGTGTCTAATCCCAAGGGAGTATTTTTGATGGGATATTTTTTCCAAAAGGGTAATTTTTCACATTTAAAATCAAATAAAAAAATGGATGACCCAATTTAAAAAAATTCTAATAAATATTCACTAAGTTTTTATAAAAATTATACATAAAAGCTAGGTTCACTAAACTATTCACATATTTAGTAGTAAATCATTTTTTTAAAATTTTATAATAGCACATAATAAATGTATTTCTTATTTTTTGAAGTACTAAGATTTATCAGTTATTCTAAATTTATTTTTTAAACAAAATTATTCCTTAAATTATTTTCTTTGAATCCCAATCTGGAATATAAAGTTTGAGAGATAAATAATGGTAGATTATGAATTTACCATGGTTTAATAAAGGTATCTCCTATCATTACCATATATTAACTATAGTTTATTAACTCCATCTCATCAAAAGAAAAAAATGTTTGGACTCTAAAACCAGGTGAAGAGGCATGTCCCAATTTAATCAAAATTGTAAAATTCTTTGTAAATTTATGTTGATTTGAAACCTTGTTGAAATTCATTATAAACTTAAAATATTCAACATAAACACACATCACATCTCTAACATTAAAGTACTATCACAAATTGGTCCTAAAAACTCACTTGCCTTCACCTTACACATAAAATAGTACTTAACTTTACCCTAAAATATGCATACACAAAAATATGACCCAAAATTTTATACAATTATCTAATTCATCAATGTTACCATTATATCCCTAATTAACCAAAACATATGACACAAAACAATAATCTATAATTTTAAAACCCTTGCAAACTAAAAAAAATTAATGTTTTACCCTATTTTTTTAAAAAATGTTCTTATTAAAAGTAAATAGCTAAATGTAGCATCATAAATAGAACAAAACAAAAATAGTAAGATAGATCTATTAAAACCTCAAATGAAGTGAACTACATTCAAATAAATAAAATCCAATAAAAGCACTGTCAAAATTACCTATGAGAATTTTGTTCATCTAAGAAAAAACTGAGGTGGGGTGTGAAGGCAATCTAAACAGAAATCATGATAAAATTGTAAAGGTGATAACACCACTTATAATTAATACAATAAATAGGGTATAAATTTTGTTTATAAATACCATGAATCAAATCAAAAATAAATTAGGCTCTTATGTTCAAACTTATTGCACATATAATTTCATAAAAAAACATAGACACACTAGAAGCGGAAAAAATTATTACACCTTCAACTTTTCTATAAAACCTACAAAATAATATTCATTTTGTTGTGCTATCACTTCCTCTTTAATATAATTTTCTTGATAGAACCTAAAATCCATAATGACATCCCCCACAAAGTTTTCTATAAACCCAATAAACATTATAACTAAAAATTCTAAATGCTAACATTTAAATT
>JARHVA010001828.1:2662500-2942500 GCA_037957365.1 Torreya grandis | reverse complement strand
TACACCCTTTGAGGAGATGTCTCAAATCTTCTAGGATTTGAGTATCCTAAAAATGAGGTGAATCTCTAGATAGGGATATCTCCCTTGATGTACCTCTTGTAGATCACTACTACACCAATGATTGTGAGGGAAAAGGGAGAGAAAACTGAAATTAAACTATCCTAAAGGAGGTGATACACCAAATTATTTTATGACTACCAACCAGTTGCATGTTACACATGAGAACAAGGGACTAACTAAACATAAACTTCTCCAATTCGAATCTCCTCGCATCAATATTTAATTATGATGTTGTGATAAATGTTTATGCTAGGAATAATAGATAAGAGGCATAAAATGGAATTATTTTAATAAACTAACTCACACATCTTTGACACATCATATAACACTTCATATGACCTACAAGAAGAAGCTTTCAAGCTACACATAGGTGTGATAATGAGACAACAATGATAAGGAAATAACAATCATCACATGATAAATATCAGTATTTAAAGTGGAAAAACTATGAAAAATCATGGAATAGATAAAAATTGGTATTATTTATTGATCCATGGTATGCAAATGAGTAGGACTTCACCATACTCAGGTGGAGCATAGTTTACAAAGGCCAAAATAGCTAGTTCTTATAGAACTTGAGAGAGAAGAGAAGAAATAAGTCCAAAGGTCATAAATAAAATTGTAAAGATAAAAAAATTAGTTAATTGATCATGATAAGGTAATGTTAAACTAATCATGCAAATTCAATAAGCACAAGTGTCACCCAAAGTCTTTAAACTCTTGAAATGTGGCATAGGAGTTCTCATTTTACAAAAGGAAACTACCTTCATCACTCACCCATAGTTGAACGTCTCAAAAATGTATATGGATAGGTATGATGATTGTAATAATAGGTTATTATTTCATACATGATTATCCATGCATTGTTTAAATCCTTAGTCATCTAAAAACTTCTAAAAGTGAGCCATCACTACCTGTAGTCAAAGAAACTCCTCTTTCCCAAATCTTGCACACTTAGATTCTAGAAAGGAATTAGTTTTCAATGAAAATTAATAAAATTGAGTTTATTAAAATTTTAAATACCCTCCATGTCCTTATAGGCATTAGCCACACCTTAAAATCACTTTCACTTGAAGTTTTTGCACTTCTCACCACCATGTTCACTGTGCCAGTTTTGACTAGCTGAGATGAGAGCTACTATATTAATACTTAAGATTTTTTATGAATAACTAAATGTAAATTTATATTTATCTTAATTCCTAATATTTCTCACAAATTTTATTTCATCTCTTTAAACCTCCTAGAACCTACACAATGCACAATTTTTTTGAAAATACCCTATTTTGTACTCCATCCATAAATTTTTGTACAGTTCAAAAGGATGGGGAAGATACTAAGAGATTATTATACAAGGTTTAAGAAATTTCATGGTCAATATAGACCATTTATATATCTCACAATCATTTCCTTAATTGGGTCCTTATTCAAGGTTTGTAAGGGTTTTGAGTGTTTTAGGCTCTTAAGGTTTGTTCATGTAGATTTGACATTGAATTTTCCAAAAAATTACAATAATTTGGTTTTAATTACCCTTTATAACCCTTAAAAACTCATTTTATCTCCATGAAAAGTTCTAAGGGAGAGAAAATCACTCAAAGTTGTCCTATCGAGCTCTTTTCTCCATTTACACAGGCCTCAATTGTCTTAAAGCCAAAAAATGGCTTCCTCGTGGCTTCCTTTGCATCCAAATATCTAAAAAATATATTTCATGACCCTATTAACATTCCCAAATTGATTATAATTAACCTCTCATAGTGGAAGTGAAAATGACTCTCCATTTAGCTTTAGGCCTAAACCCTGCCTACATAAGCCTAACTACATACTTGATGATTTAGACTATTTGTTGAGATTATACCTTCTTATAAAGTTTCCTCATGTTTTTTCAAGTTCATTACATCTTATTACACCTTTTTTAAATGTTTAATCATCTCTTGTTCCACCCTTTCATCTCTTCTTGTCAAGACTATAGGGTTTGTGTGCATAGGGAGTGCCCTCTATCTAAGACAAAATAGAGGGCACTACCATATTATCTCAAAAAATGGTGAATGTTTTATATGTTTATTAAATTCATATATATTCCCTCTACCAAAATTTATCCCTTTATTAGGTCATTTGACCCCCAAACCTCTTCAAATTCCAAGGCAAACCTATTAGAAGATAGATTGTTATAGTGGTTTGGGGTATGAACTATGTCATGCATCATCTGAGCCCCTTCTATGAATGATTTTAGTATTATAGGAGCCTATTGAAACATATATAATAATTATTTATATATTCTCATTTCATTCACAACTTTAACCTTCTAGGTACTCCTCCATACACTCTGCTTAGTCAACGATAAGTGTTATCTCATGACTGTGTTTTGTTCCAATGCATCATACATGTAGGCGATATTGTATGTTTTAAACTTTAAATAATGTATAAAACCTATATTTAATCTTAAATTATCATTTAAAAATTATTTTTAATCATTTTTTCACCTTGATCTTAGCCATACTAGCACCTAGATGCTATGTTTTAATTTATTATTTGTATGCAGTCACTTACAGCTGACTGTGTTAGAGCTATCAGGCCCTATAGGTGTAGATATTACATTGGAAAATGTTTTATGATATATTAGATAACCTTTTAAAAAATATATTCAAATTTTCATATCAATTTTTTATGTCTATAGGCTCATTATCCTCTAATTTCACCTTAAGAGCTCTATGGGTACCTGCAAGTAGGTTATAGGTAAATGGTCTATAGGTGGTTATGAGATTGAAATATCATCATTTTTTTCTTAAGACACTTGAAACATTTTATGAAACCTCAAATAACTTTTCAAACCATTAAACATGCCCTAACACTCATACATTTCAAGAAAGAAGCACCTTCTCAACTTGAACTTTATGTTGGTTGTAGGTAAATATGCCTAGGCCATTTGTATAGACGGTCACTTCCACTAATGGATGAAAATGATATTCCATACCTTCCTTGATGTTTACTTTACAAAATTTGTATTTATTAGTGTAATAATACATTCCAACTTAGTTACAAGCATCAAATTTACTCATTAGGACAAAAATGTTATTGACTCATCTTGTTGTAGACAACACTATGGAATTTCAGTGTTTAAAAGACAACTTGGGATCTCTTGAAAACCAATCTCTTCAACTCAACAACCTCTCTTATTTTCAAAATAAAGAGACCTATATTTGAGATTTCCATTAATATATTTCTAGGTCCTAAAAAACAATGCAACTCTATATAATGATACCTAAAAAAGGGTCAAGACCTCTATTTTGCCAATTTTGGGAAAAGGTCTCTAAATCTATAGTCATCAATCCTTTTAAAAGTTACTCATAGCTTTCAAAAAAAAATTAGAAAGTATCATGGGTTTTTTTATTATATATCCAATATATAAGATTACAAAAGGAGTTTCACCACTTATATCAATTCTTAAATGACTCTTTAGCTCTCTCCTAACACCTATAGGTGGCCATTTTCATGTCTACAGGTAATAGTTACAAGTATGAACAATGTGTATTGAATTTATAATTTAATGATTTTTAATCCTATCCAAATACCTCAAAATGGATGTTAAAACCCATTTAATGGCTTCAAATAGTTGTGTTTTTAGTTTCCACATGATTTTCTTCTTCCAAACACCTGTAGGTGCACTTTCATGGTGGACTATGTGTATGTGTGGTATATGACTGTAATTCCATGAAGATTGTTTTAGAGGATGAACTTAGAATGAAATGAAAAAAAATTTAAAAATGAGAACAAGCCATCGCCATCATTTTTCACCATTAAAAATACGTGAAGGGATTGGAAGTGGTGATAAATTGCCAACAACATAGAAATTGTCTTCTCTTACAACCTGAGATACTTGGCCCATCAAAAATCTTTAAAATGATAAAAAAAACATAGAAAGAATTAGATGAGGGATTCAACATCCTTTATAATTAATCCCAATAGTTGGATTGTACATAATCATCCAAATAATAGCAAAACCTATAGGGTGCACATATTAGCAATCAAATTGTATATGTCAACATCTTAGGAATGGTTCATAAAGCACAGGCCACCATTCGTATACAACCAAAAAATAAATAGAAGATGAATAACTATAGAAGACACCCTGAGATAAATTTGTTTAAAAATTCCCCTATTAGTTTTACTAAGCACAAACCTGAAGACCATTTTTTATTCCTAAGCCTAGTGAAAGAAGAGAGAAGTGCTTTTATTTATTTCTTGAAGCTTCTGATCAAAATGATCACTGGAAAAAGTGTTTTAAAGACCAAGATACACTAATAAATCATCCTCATCTACAAGAGGTTGTACAATTCTATACACCTCATTAAATGTTCATTTTTTCCAATAAAACTACCTTTTATTATGAAGAACCTACCACTTTTCAGTTATAAATGGTTACTTAAGACTAATTATGACACATGGAGTGTAACATCACCTCTTAACACCTTCACATTTCCCAAGGAGGTTGTAAAACTCATTTAATACTCCATTTTGACCCCAAAAATGACTCAAAAAGACATAAATTTTTAAAATGACCAAGACCAAGGCCAAAGTGGCATGAAATGACATGAAATGACCTATAATAAACCATATGACATAATATTAGACCCCTTAAACACCTAAACAAATGTTTTTACTAATAAGGGTCCCAATTTAACCTGCAGGGTCAAATTTTATCAACACATTTAGTATGCACCCTCATTTCAGATGCACCCAAGTAATAAGACATGAAACCTCCTCATGTGAAGGCTCTTAACACACATAAATGACATATAAGAATTTAAATGATGTCCATGCAATTCCATGTTAGAAAATCAATATAGGTAGGTTGTCAAATGTTAAATATTAAGGGGGTAAATGGGCCTAATTGAGCATCTGAGAGGATCGTGTCAAGGTGGAATTAAAATATAAGGGTGGTTTTTAGGATTTTCAAAGCATTAGCACATGATCTCTTATGACAGAGATCTCAACGGCTTCTCCCATATACATTTAATGATTATAACCACCCTGATAGTGGGTAATATTTTAATTAATAACCCATGGGGATCTCATTGCCTATAAAATCATGGGTCTTTTATTTTATAAAGGTTGACATTTCTTATGCAACCTAACATTTCCAAATTTTCCTTTTGAGATAACTTTCATTGGCTAGACCTTGCATTTTAATGGGAATTGAGTTCACCTCCCTTCATTCTTCCTCTATTCTATATGTTATTTGTGTTTTTTTATCTTTGTCTATGGGTAATGTTTACCCCTCCCATTGTATTCCATTCCTAGAACCTCTATGTGGAAGTTGGAACTCACTTTTAAGTTTTATCATATGTGCACTTAGGTCTATGTAGGCTTTGTTTGTGAATAACCTTCATCCTTCTCAATGTTGTAGTATGCTCCTAAAACTCTATACAAAATACTTAAGCATCTAAGGCACCTTTGATGAAGTTTATGTGATATTTTCTTGTTCTTAACAATTTTTAGTGTTTTCATCAATGTATTAAAAGTGTTCATTATATTCTCGATGATCACCTTTACTTCATATCAATATCTTACCTTTTCCCTCCCTTTCCCTTTGTCAATTTTTAGGTTTAGTATTGGCGATAGATTTCCATTTCTTCTCTTTGTAATTCTATGTACTAGTCTTAAAATAATTTACTTAGAATATAAGGAATCCAACATACTCTAGATGTTAATCCTAAGGAGTGAAAAGGTCGCACACCTTAGGGACATTCCCATCATTGTGATAAGACAATTGATGTTCCATGCATGTAGGTGTAGTGGTAACACCTCATTGCCCAACATTAAATGTTTCATCACTCTACACCCTGTTAAAAAACTTCCCACATAATGAACCATCCACGGGAACAAATTTTGAATGAAAATAATTACCTTAATGTTCTAACCATGTCTATTGCATTAAATGGATTCCATACATTCTTTGAGTGATTTCGATGAATTAATAGATAAATGAGGTAATATGTAGATATGAGCAAAAGACATATGAATGATGTGGAATAGGATGTTGAGAAGTCCATAAACATTCAAGAATTATATGATTAATCTCTCCAACACTTTTAAAAATCACCAATGTGCATAAGAAGCCAAAGAAAGAAGATCCACCCTCAGAATTTCAATCAAAATTCCATAAACATCTACAAGCATGTTATAGGTGAATTGGAGAAAAAATGTATTAGTTGATAAATGAATACATTGAGGTATATGAGAGAGTAAAAATGAAATATAAATTGGATTTTAAGGTGCTAATAATATTTACATATAGCTCTCAAGGTGATAGAATGCAATGAAATGACTAGGAAGCCTAATCAGGCCTAATGGGCCAAATGACCACCTATAGGAAAGAATATTGAGTTTGAGAATCATGAGGAATAAAGGTAAATGGATAAAAATATTTTGGAATGGGTGTGGTTTTATTAAACATAATATAATCACTGTAACCAAATAAATGCATTTTGAGAGATTTTAAGCCTAAAATCTCTCTCTTGGCCTAAACATACCAATTCTCCCAAGTCAAGAAGGCTATTTTTGTGCTTATAAATCCACTAAGAGTTTGCATGGGATACTAAAAAAATTTGAGGGGCATGGATAAGGTTAATATAATTATAATCTTAATGTTAGTTCATCCATTAAACAACACATCCTTATGAATAATGCTTAATAAATAAAGTCACTCAAAACCCTCCTACCACCTTATGTTCAAGAAACCTACAAAATTTGAATTCAAACTCCAAGGAGGATTTTAAATAATTAATATTTTCTATGTGGAATATGGGGAAAGTTTTGAACTCAACATTTGTGGCATTGATTTTTATCTCAAGGATCCAGGGTTTATGAATCCACCTTAAGAAGGTTACAAGTCTAAATTCCTCCTAAAACCCTCTCAGTGATCCAATGATTTTGTTTGTCTTCTAAATGACATAAAATGCATTTGTATGGATTTACAATTATCAAATTAATATCTATACATCTCATGATCACCTTTTTGAACTATTTATTGGCATGTGCAGATTGAGAAAGTATGAGAAATGACTGTTGTAAGTCTAAAAATGTAGGTTTTGGTGGTTTTCATGAAATTTGACTGATTGAGACCAATTGTATACCTTGAAATCACCTATTAAATAGATAATATAGTGTAATAGGTATATAAATACCCAAAATAAGGTTGTTAATGATGGTAACACCATTAAGAGGTTTCAAGACACCCAGTGGTAAGCAAATATGTCATCAAGAGATCCTAACAGACTTAATACACTTGTGTATCAGTCTTGGATATGGTTTTTAGATTGAATAGAAGTGAAATGATTTCCTAAATGGTGTTTGAGATGTATTCAATATATGATAATAGTCCTCAATAAAAGTACTAACCCTAATATGGAAAGATTGGTTTGTCATTGTGGTCATCATTTGAATCAAACAAGCCGTTTAATGAAATGCAAGTTATTATCAATTTGAAGAAGCTAAAGTCTATATTATCATCCTCACCAAGATGAGAGAGATATTGAAGTGGACTAGTATGTCATGGTAAGGATCTAATAATCAGGATCAAGAGTGCCACATATCAATACATAAACTTATAACTCGTAAACTAGGAATTAATAGTTTCATGAGTGAAGTTCATTAGTCATCCAAGAAAGTCAAGAGCTACTCTACACCACCATTAATAAAGACTAAGATCATATCTAGATGACACACATTGACGAAAGTTTCATGACTATCCTTTGGTACGTTTCTTCCTTGTAACTTGATTCTTCATGAGATGATATTTGTCCTAGAATTATCCAACATCCATCTTCTCTCTCCTCATTATCTTATATATATATGCTCACTTTTTGGATTTTAATACATCTATAGACATTAAAAAACCACACACTGCAATTCTAGCTATCAAAATACCCCTAGATGTTGAACCTAGCATTCACACTCTTTAAACAACTCACCTTCTAAACCACCTTGACAAAATTTAACCCTTTAACCTTTGACCCTTCAACCTTCAACCCTAAACTACTGATGGTCACTCTGATCACTAATGGTCGATAGTCTGACTATTGACGGTTAGAAACTAAACTTACCAACTTGATCCATGTGTAAGTTGACATGTCAAAATATTATCTAGATGTCTAACTTTTCCATTTTTTAACACACAATAATCCTTGAAATCATCAACCAAACCTCTTACATAACCTTCTCCCTCCATCTCTCTTCACCTATAAAAGGAGGGGAGCAGGAGGTGAAAAGGCATGAAAAGAGTATCCACAAACAAGTAGGTTTTCATTCTTCTAGTAGCTACAATAGGGACTCAAACCTCTACCAAAATTATTCTTTAGGAAAAGTACCATTACTCTATCCAAATCACTCTATACTTCATCAATCAACCAGTTGTTTCTCTACTAAAATTTCTCTAAACTCTTCAGCAAGTCAAACAAACTTCCATCATGAGCTAAGTATTTATTTTCATGTATTCATTTACCATGCTCCTATTTCCAACATGTTATTCCATTTAACCTATTGACCCATTAACTAACCCCCAAAAACATTTGTACCTATCTACCATTTTCCTTCTAACCTCTAAACCTATAGATCTAACCTTTTACCTTAACTAGACTTGTCAATGGTAACCATTGATGGCCATCCTGACTATTGATGGTTGACTGTCAAACTACCAACAGTCACCCTAACCACCGATGGTTGTATTTCAAACTAGTATTATTATCTTAACCAATGATGGCTACTCTAACCACCTATAGTCACTTTAACCACTAATGGTTACCCTGACCACCGATGGCCATTATGTGAAGCAAACCAACAAGCACCAAATACCCACCAACCTTAACTAAAACCCTATCTTATTGGTCCTTATCACCTTAAAAACCAAAAATAGCAACCTGACTTGACTTGAACCATTCTCTAACCATTTAACATTTACCTTAATGTTATTTTGTTATAACCTTAACATTTCATCTGTAAACTATTTATTTCATTAGATCTAGTACTTTTATGTTATAAAAAATTTATTTTCAACATTAACTTGTCTCAAAAGGTGGATTGATAGCCTCCTAGATAGCTCACACTTCTTAGATCTAGCTTGTTAGGTAATCCACCCAACATACCTAACTAACCAACCATTTTTTAGTTCTTTCTTATTGCAAGTCATCTTCCCAAGCCAAAGAAGAGTATCTACAACCATCTGGATTATGGAGTGCACACCACCTCAAGGTTATACCAACCTCTATCCCTATTTTAGTTTTACCTTTATCTATAAACAAAAAAGAAAAATTTGGTACAAACATTCTAACATACCTATTGGGACCTAGTTACATCTAGTCCACTTTTCCTCTTTATTTTATGCTCATACAATGCAATAAAAATTTCTTTTGGGTATAAAATTAATTTCATACCTTGATTTCTCACATGTTTAGATCATTTAGTTAAATTAAAAGTCAAGTAATTAATTTTATTTTCACTCTTGTTATCACACACTTTACCAAACCACATAATCAATCAACACATCAAAATAATTAACATAAAGCTCAACTAGGATTTCATCACCTAGTGGTAAACCTTCACCCTTTATCTATCTTACTTGGACTTCACTACCAAGAAGACAAACCAAAACTCAGCTCTCTGATTGAGTCTAAACTCTAGAAATTAGTATATACTAGCTAAGCACCTGACACCCTTATCATTGTGGTGTTTAAAGTGAGGGGGTAGTCCCCAATATCAAGCCATGTACTAACTTTCAATTAAAATTTTGAGAGACATAACTAACCTAAAACCAACCATGGACTTTTTTTCTAGTCCTCACTCTACAAACCATGTCTTCACATATTTTTTCTAACTTGAGGCATAAGCCACAAGATATTATAAAAATAAACTTAGGACTTAACATCCTTTAGTGTGTGTTTTTGTCTTTTTGACTTTTTTTCTTGTCTTCTCTTTGTTTTGAGTTATGAAAAATCTACCCTTCACCATCTTACCTCTATTTCCTTATCCAATGGAGAACCAACCTATATTCTCTCTTGGAGATTCTAACTTTTCTAGGATCTTAGAGAATAACCATCTCACTTTAGAGTGATATCTTGCATCATGAGCCACTTATGCTCCTAACCTTACCTATAACAAACATAACCTCATAAGCAACCAACACAAACTCACCCACAATCAATCAATCCCTACCTATCACCTATCAAACATCAATTAAAACCAACAAATAAACTATCAACTACCACTTGAGCTAGGTACAATGTTAATGGACTAGATAATCAAAGTAGACTCATCTATTTTCTATACCCATAACCAATCAACCCTTACCTAAAACCAATCAAATCTCAACTACAACCAACCAATAACCTATAAATGACTATTTAACCATCATCATACCTAACCAATAGCCCATTAACACAAACTTAAATATTATCATAACCAACCTCAAATTCAACCTATCCAACCTCATCAACCATTGGGTCATCTACCCCAACCATCATATCAACTACCCAACCCACTTTGAGGCAGCCCTCTTTGTCTCAATGCTAAGATTTGGTCTATCCTATTTTCCATCACACCAACAACTATCAAACCAACTTATCAACCTTACCTAACCTATCAAATCAACCCACCTTATCAACCTTACCCAAGCAATCAAACCCACCCAACCTATCAACTCAACCAAACCTATCAAACCAACTAACCACATCAAACAAATTGATTAGCTCTCAAACTCAAGAGAAGTCCATCACCTCTTTTTACACCCAGTATTATACACACCAATAACCAAAGCCCTAAACATAATGAGGTCCATCCATTAGATTTAGTTCTTAGTCAACCTATAACTAAGAAAACCACAATCCAACCCTTAGCCAAACCACTTTTTAACCAAATGAAACCTTCTCAACATTCTTTATAAATGAAAATCAAGGAAACCAACCAACCTTTTCCACTCACCTATGTGGAACCAACCAATTAACCTCTTCTACTTTCCCACATGGAACCAACCAACCTCTTCCACTTACCCATGTGAAACCAACCAATCAACCTCTTCTACTTACCCATGTAAAACTAACCAATCAATCTCTTCCACTCACCCATGTGGAACCAACCAATCAATTTCTTCTACTTACATATGTGGAACCAATCGCTCAACCTCTTCCACTCACCCATGTGGAACCAACCAATCAACCTTTCCTACTGACCCATGTGGAACCAACCAACCAACCTCTTCCACTTACCCACATGGAACCAACTAATCAACCTCTTCCACTTACCCATGTGGAACCAATAAACCTCTTCCACTCACCTATGTGAAACCAACCAATTAACCTCTTCCATTGACCTATGTGAAACTAGTTGATCAACCTTTCCCACTAACCCATGTAGAACCAACCTACCTACCTCTTCCACTTACCAATTTTGTGGAACCTACCATCAACCCAACCTTACCCACCATAAACTCAACCTTACCAACTATCAAACCAAACCAAAACCAACCCACCAAATAAAATAAGCCTTTACAATATACCCTTACCTCACCCAAGCTCCCTCTTTGGGACAATTAGACAATCTTGTCTAACCTACCTTAAATTTTGGATAGTGTTGTCAAACTTACCCTAACCTACCAAAATTAGGTCCAACATCATTTCCCTCACTTTAGTGAAATAGAGGAAATCCCACCTTAACCACCACCTAAAAAAATTACCTAATAACCAATAATAACTAAAAACCCCTTTTGGGAGGTGGATGAAGTCATCTTCACCCCTCCTAAACCATATTATTAACCAACACCTCACCTTGGGATTATTTTATCATCTTTGACCATCCATGAAAAGAGCAAAGTAGGGGAACTTTACCTCCATAAGGCTTTGACCATTTATCAACCCAAACCATACCTTAACAATTAACAAAACTAACCCTTGACATTTTTTTCTCAACCTATCAACCAAACCTATCAACCAACCAACCCTAAACTTTTATAGTTTACCTTTCTCCTTCACACAACTAAAATTATTGGAGAATCACCTTCTCCCCCTACCTAATGGAGTCACCTTCTCCACCAACCTACATAGCCTTTAGAGATTACCCTTCTCTACCTTACCAACCATTTGTGATTTCTTAGGATCACATCCTACCTTCGATACCCAAGAATAAACCAACCAACCACCTTACCTTAGTCATGGTAAGAATAAATCAACCAACCAACTAAAGGACTTTAACCTTAGTCATTTTGGGCCACATTTTCACATTTTTTGTGATCACCAAACATTTTGGAGTCACATCCTCCCCCAACCATTGGAGATTACCCTTCTCCACCAACCTATTTGGGAGTCACCTTCTCCCCAAAACTTTAGAGAGTATCTTCTCCATCAATCTAGCCTAAATCAAGTGGTATACCAAATTGGGGAGACCCATTTGGATGATACCCAATATATTTCGGAGTCACCTTCTCCCCCAACCATTGGAGATTACCGTTCTCCACCAACCTATTTGGGAGTCACCTTCTCCCCTAACCATTATATATTACCCTTCTCTACCAACCTATTTGGGAGTCACCTTCTCCCCCAACCATTGGATATTACCCTTCTCCACCAACCTATTTAGGAGTCACCCTCTCCCCAAACTTTTAGAGAGTACCTTCTCCATCAACTTAACCTAAAACAAGTGGTATAACAGATTAAGGAAACTAATTTGGACACCACCCAGCCTACTTGGGAGTCACCTTCTCCCCAAACCATTGAATATTACCCTTTTCCACCAAACTATCACCTAACCAAACTCACATTTTTTGTCAATCTAAATATTTTCTACATCTAATCAAGTGTCACAAAGTAACTGGGGGATATATACTCTCCTTATTTACATAAACCATTTAGGTAAGCAGGGATCTGGAGCATATCAAAACCTTAACCTCCTCAAATAATTTTACATTCACATATATTCATTGGTTAAACCAAGATCCTTGTCATCTTGTTTCTAACTTAACCTCATCCCTTATTTTCAATCACCTTCATCTCCTTATTTTAAGGACAATCAATTAAAATAGGATCATATGACTATCCATCACAAATCTAGCATAATCTTAAGCATGTATACCATGGCTCTACTGATGACATGATCCTCATAGTACTATTTAACCATTTTAAGATGGATTCCCATGGTTGTTATCACTTAAACAACCTCATTTACCCATCATCAACCTCCTTGTACTATGGATTTACCTCCATAAAGGAAAACCTTAGGCCTATATAGATAGTCTAGGTTTAAATTGGTATATAAATAATTTGAGATACTAAAATATCATTTGGGTCAACATATCTAGCATGCAGACTAATCCTTTAAGGGATAGCTACCCTAAAACTATCAAAATTACTTAAAAAGATAGACTTCTCCCTTGAAGGATAACTATCAGACATAAACAAATCCAAACTTAGACCATTCCCTTGAAGCATGGATAAGTCAAATTTGTCAAAATTAATCATTTAAATCTTCTCACATTAATCAGCTTCCCCAACATATCAAACAGATCAATAATAGACCCTATATCAAAATAAAAAACAAATAATACCAAGAAAGATATAATCAACATTCACAATAACACTAGTAGACTTCCCACATTGATCAATCTACACCTAGCATACAACATGGACTTGTCTATCATGGTTCATAAGTCACCTACAAAAGGGGCAAGCCATCCCCACAATAATATTACCCTACCTATCACCCACTACCTATCATCCATCTGCCCTTTTGTCCTTCAAAAATCAAGGGATTTTTGAGCTTACCGAAACCATGTAATCAAGATACCTTTTTTAACCATCAAACTAAAAATAAATTAAAATCATGATAGAGGTTTATTTTGATAAGCCCACCCATCTTTATACAATGGTCTTTGTCAATCAGAATGTTTAGCCTCTTCCTTAAACTTTCATGACCACTTAAGAAGATGTGTATTCCCATTTTTAAGTCATTAAAACCAACCCATCAAACTAACCAATTAATTAACCTTTATTTGAGTCACCTTCTCCACCCTTTTAGAGACTAATTTCTCTACCAACTAATTCATCTAACCATCAAACCTTGGAGAGCACCTTGTCCACCAAACCCAACCTTTGGAGACTACCCTTCTCCAACCTATACTTACCTTAACCATAAACCATTGGAAATTAAACTTCTCCTACCAAACCTAAACCAAGTGGTACATCAAATTAGGGAAACCCATTTGAAACACCACCCAGCCATTGAGGAGTCACCTTCTCCCCCAACCTTTAGAGATTACATTTCTCCACAAAACTTTAACCATTGGAGACTACGTTTCTTTGTAAACCTTCAACCAAACCAAACCAAGTGGTATAACAAATAAGGGAAATCCATTGGAATGCCACCAACTAACCTACCCTTACCTTAACCATGAACCATTGGAGACCACCTTCTCCATCAACCCCAACCATTAGAGATTACCCTTCTCCACCAAACCAAATGGTACATCAAATTGGTGCAGCCCATTTGAACACCACCAAACAATCCACCTTACCTTAACCATGAACCATTGGATATTACCCTTCTCCACCAAACCTTTTTGGTACATCAAATTGGGGTCACCCATTTGGACATCACTAACCAACCTTAAAATATAATGTATTATCCACAAACCAACCCTGGACCATTGGAGAACACCCTCTCCACCAACCAACCAACTATCTCACCACATCCACCTTAACATTGACTATTTTTTACTAAAATTATTCAAATATTTTATTATTACCTTACCTTGGTCCTTTTGACTATAGTGATTACCTTACCATGTTGAACATTTAAAATTTGCACCACCTCATACACAACCAACCATTTGATGTCTTCTTAGGAGCACTTCCTACCTTAGATACCTATGAGACATTGAACTTATTTAAGAGACTTATAAATTAACTATATCAACTATGCATAGAATTATGGCATAGTTACCTTATCACTTGTCCTTCTAATACTGCCCTTATTTTAACCAACTATGGAAACTAGGTATATGCACAATCTTAACTATCACACTTAGTCATATTTTTGTGTACATGTTTGTGCCTGAATTCCCAACCTCACCAACCACCCTTGCCACCTACCTTTTCACCCACATAACCACTCATCAAACCTATACCTAACTTTTATTCACCTCATCAAAACCTATTTTGATGGAGAACACCTCTTCCCATTATTAGGATAACCAAACCTTTGACCTGAAATATGATTTTATTTCATAGCTCATTGATACAAACTACATAAAAAAAGAGGTAAATTATAGACCCTGAAAAACTACACACTATATTTATAGCTATCAAAATAAATATAGATGTCCAACCTACCATTCATACTCTTTGACCAACTCACCTTCTAACCCACCTTGACCAAACTTAACCCTTCACACTTCGACCCTCAACCACCAATGATCAACACTTGAACTTACCAACTTGATCTATGTGCAAGATAACATCTAAAAATCTTATCTAGATGTCTACCTTCTCCATTTGCTAATACATCATAAGCCTCAAAATCTTTAGCCAACCCTCCTAAGGAACCTTCTACCTCCATCTATCTTTTACTATAAAGGAGGGGAGAAAGAGGTGAAAATACATGAAAAGAGGATCCACAAACAAGTAAGTTTTCATTATTCTAGTAGCTACAATAGGGACCCAAACCTATACCAAAATTATTTTTTAATAAAAGTACCATTACTCTACCCAAATCGCTCCAAACTTCACCAATAAACTAGTTGTTACTCTTCTAAAATTACTATAGACTTTTCAACAATTCAAACAAGCTTCCATCATGAGCTAAGTATTTTTATTTATTTATTCATTTACCTTTCTCCTATTTCCAACCTGTTATGCCCTCTGACCTCTTGACCCATTAACTAACCCCCAATAACCTATTATACATGTATATCATTTTACTTTGACCTATAAACCTATATATCTAGCCTTTTACCTTAACTATAAATGTCAACAATAACCATTGATGATCATCCTTACCATTGATAGTTGACTATAAAACTACTGATAGTGATCTTGACTACTAATGGTTAGCTATTAAACTATTGTTAGTCACCTAATCACTAATGGTTCATCTAACCACCAATGGTCACCCTGACCACTGATGGTCACTATGTGAACCAATCTAGAAAGCACCAAATACCCACCAACCTTAACTAAAACCCTACTTTTTTGGTACCTATCACCTCATAGACTAGAAACAATAACCTCACCTAACCTAAACCATTCTCTAACCATTTATCATTTACCTTAATGTTATCTTGGTAGAACACTAGTGTTTCATTTGTAAAGTATTTATTTCTTTAGATTTATTACTTTTATGTTATGTAACCTTTATTTTCAACATTAACTTGTATCAAAAGGTAGATTGGTAGCCTCTTAGTTAGCTCACACTTCTTAGATCTAACTTATTAGACAATCCACCCAACCTACCTAGCTAACCAACCCTTTTCTAGTTCTCTCTTATTGTAGGTCGTCTTCACAAGCCAAAGAAGATTATCTATAACCATCTAGATTATGGAGTGCATGACACATCTAAGTTTTACCAACCTCTACCCCTCTTTTAGTTTTACCCTCTCCTTTAAATAGAAAAGTAAAATTTGGTACAAACAACATCCTTAAACATGATCCAAAACTCAAAATTTTTGATTGACAGATATCTCAAGAACACAAAAATAACATGGTAACAATGATTTCTCTAAGAAGAGATGTTTTATTACTCAAAATTACAAATATAACCATATGCTTATCTCTAAGAAGAGATGTCTGATTTCCATTTTAGGTTACATCATAATTTATACACATTTTGAAGGTAGGAGAAGGATGTGGAAGGTCACCAATCTTGAGGGAGATTAAGTGGTTTTACTTCCATGATTTACAACAATACAGAATTTGAGGAATTACTATTTTTAGAAACTTACTATTTTTAGATTGCACTACTAAAATTAAAATTTGGGGCACTTATATTAGATTTTTGGGGGTCAAAACCCACCCATTAAATCTCATGCCATCTCACCACATTCTCTTTATTCTTAGCTTTCCAATGGTTCAAATGAGGAGTCAATCAGAGCTATGGTGCAAAAGTTATGGCTCCTAAAATTTATGTCATCAATTGGGGTAGGACCATCGCCTGAATTGTCACCTAAATTATTTCCCAAATCAAAACTAGTTATGGTGAAGTGATGCCAATTTTAAGACTTTTAATTTCCTTTTAAATCAATTAATGTTATGTTCTACTATTTTAATCTTGCATATAGTGATTGTTAGTTAATTTTTAATAAATGTTTTGTGATATTGAGATTACTTCATTACATTTGTCCTTCTCTTTCATGCCTTTATGTAATTTATTCTTATTACCACAAGCCATATGATGTGTAATACATGGTTTGTTGAGTTTAAGTATTATAATATCATTAGTGTCTACTCTTTGTCCTCTTAACTAATCACCTTAGTTATTTTAATAGCCATAGACATCATATAGAATCATTTATGTGGTAGAATTTATTTTGAAGCTATAAAAATTAGATTGTAGCTTGTCATTTCATAGTGAAAACACTAACAAGTAGATAACTCTATATTTTGTGCATCACTTACATGTTTTACTATTATTTATAGTTACTTTATATTCATTTTCCTTGCAAGTGAGGTAGATTAGATGTATTTTGTGTGAAGCATTAAGGGAGCTATCCCAATATATAGTTTCAATCCACTCATTAGGTCACCAAATTCTTCCCATGTTATCATCTAGTTAGGAAGGATTAAACAACCTTCCTATGGCTGTAAATTCGATAGATAATAGTTATGGCATGCCTGGTGGGAGTTCATTTAAAAAATCTTATCCAATATTGATGCTAGTTTTGGCAAATTTTTAGTTGTAACAACCTCCTTCATGTAGTACCTAATAACTCCAATAGGTTCTTATCTCTTGGTTGAAAACTAGCAAGATAATTTTCATAACAAAGGTGATAACAATGTCAAGGGCCAAAGGTATTGTTTTTGATTTTTTTTAATTATCTTTATTTTTAGTCAAGAGAAAGAGATTTATCCATAATCTTCCTTATACCCTGACACCTAGAAGAATGCTTCATTTCCAATATACTCCAGGCTCTCCCAAAGCTAGACATATGGATAGAAATATACCTTTTATTCCCTTCAATAGTGAATCTAATCTAAACCTTGAAAAATATGATGAAATACTATGGCATCCATCAACATTGTCCCATACTTTAGTGGATAAAACACTATTACTTCCATTGAACATAGAAGAGACATGGCTAATTTTTGCAATATCCATAATGTAACCCAAGAGAATGTAGTATTTGGGTTGTTGAAAATCTCATTCAAGGTAAAATATTTTTATTATTATAAGACTTTGGATCTTAATTTAATCAATTCATGGATGAATTGGGAGATAATTTGAGTAAGATTTTTGAAGATAAGAGTGTTCATTTGTCACTAGATGAACAATTGACTACTATCAAGAGTAATCCATGATAATTCATTTAATTATTTTATTATAGGTTCCAAAAAATATGGGATAAGATCCTAATTCTTATGAGACCTACTCCAATTGTGCCTTCCTCTTCTATATGAAGGAAATGAATAGTGGCATAACTATTATGATACAATCCATGGGAGTATAGACCTTACCTGAACCCTATGACCTTGCCATCAAAACTAAAAACAATATCATACAAGATGGAAAAATATATCCAAGGCCTCCCATTCCATTATTTCTTAATATAAATCCCAATAGTCCTACTCTTTCTCTCATTCCTATAATAATTGGTCTTGAGTTGGCTACTCCTAGTCAACAAAACAAAGAAAGTCATGTAGAAGGGATAATAAATAACCTCTTAAATTATATGGTGTCAATTAATAGGAAACCAAGTCATTCCTATAGACCTTACCGAGCCCAATATCAATCCAATCTCTCCTATCAGCCTAATAAGCAACCTTTCTAAGGCAATACTCAAGGGCAAGAGAAGATTACCAATGTTAGACCATATATTATCTACAATACCAATTATACCTCCACTTATAGAGCCCTAGTACCCACTCAAAAAAACTTGGTACAAAATCATGATTGGTATTCTCAATGGGATCAACCTCCTAATCAGTCCTCTAATCAAAGTGAAGTGTTTAATCAAGTTTGTATGGCTCAAAATGGATTAATTTCTTATATGCCACAAGCTAAAGTTCTAAATTAGGTTATGATTATTTGATAAGTTAAAACCAATGATACATTGGTAAATTATCAAGAGGAATATTGGTGTGTGGTCAATCAAATAGGAAGCACAAGTAATGTTGGTTGTACTTCTATACCAACCAATATAAGGTCTAAAAGGAGACAAATTGATAATGCTCAAGAGATGAGTAAAAGTGCATCCACTATGCCTTCTATGTCCCAATGAAAAAATATGTTAATTCAGATCATAAGTTCCAATAAAATTTAAAACATTATAATGTGAAAGGTGCTTTCATACCCCAAACTATGTAGCCTCAAAACAATATGGAAGTTCCTAAAGCACAACCATAATTTAACAATTCTTGTATCAACATTTTAGACCAAATGAAGAAGGTGAATGTAACCATTCCTATGAGGGATACATTGGCTCTTCCTAGACAAAGGGAGATACTTCAAGATTAATTTTCAAATCTCATCCTTTAAAAAACATCAATTAGGAGAGAGAGTTTAGTTTTCACAAATAATCCTACAACTACTAGTGGGCAGTCAAGCAAAGATGATAAGCCACCTCCTTTTTATCTTTCAGTGATAATTAGATATTACCTAATACATAATTTAATGATAGATATTTGGGTATGTATCTCATTTATTCCTAAACAAATAATTGATAAGTTAGGCCTAAAGTGCGAGCCTAATTCCAAATGTGTCTTGTAATTAGATAGTTTAGCTACTAAGAATGTGGGGGTGATTAAATTTTTGATATTTACTCTTAATGTATGTACTAATTTATATATTTATCAAGATGTTTTTGTAGTGTATTTTCCACCATAATTTTATCTTTACTTATCAAGAGACTTTACCACCAAGATTGGGGGTTACTTATCATCTGATTGGTCATACATGGCTCTTAGAACTAGATATGACACTAAGGTTACAATCAAATTTGAACCTATGTCTAATTTTCATCTTGATCCATACAATCCAAACATTTCAAATTTTAATTTCACCATCATTGATGATGAATATTATCCTAATGATCAATAACTAGTTGTTCTTCTTGAGGACATATTAGATCTTTTTTTTATGAGTGGCAAGTAGAAAATCATGAGTATGACCCATATAGAGGTGTTAAATAAGATAGTTTTGGTGTATATTGTTTGCATGAATAAGTTAAAACCATATCCCCTCTCTCTAATCCAAGTGAATATGGTGATGGCTTGTGGAAATCATTATTTGATGGCTTAAAAAGTAAGAATGGTGTTGGGGTAGGTACTATGCTAATTTCTCCTTCAAATGAAATTTACTATTTTGTAATTAAATTTTAGTTTAGTTTTAATTGTAATTAAATTTAGTATTAAGCTATTGTACATGGGGTTTAATGGGTAAGAAATAAAGGAGTGAAATAACTATAATTTTTTAGAGATAGTGAACTAGTAGTCCACCATGTAAAAGGTAGGAGTGCTAACAAGAATCCATTCTTGAATTCCTACAAGCATAGGACATAAAACCTTATTGAATATTTTGATTCCTTAAAAATACAATCTATTACAAGAAAGGACAATCAACATGTTGATATATTAGATAGAGTGGGAGATCAATTTTACATCATAAACAATGTCAAGAAATCAAGAACTTAGCCATATATCAAGGTGGTAGCAAGGCCATCAATACCAGATGATGATGTCAATTGTCAAGTAATTGAAATTTATAATAAAATATCATGTTTACTTTAAAAATAATCTAAGTTTTATTTTAAAAACCTGGCCAAATTGCATCACCAATATGGAGATCAAATTATACAATTGAGGTCTAATAAACTTACCACAGGGTTGGTAACTCTTGAGAACATATTCAACGAGAGTGATCAAATGAGAAAGGACAAAGTGAGAATTTATATCAAATAATAACATCATGGGAGAGTGGATATATTAACATACAAGGTTATTAATCTTTTAAAGGTATGTAATTCAACTCAAAGAGCTGAATTTTTTGAGTTATGTAGAGAATTTTCTAATGTGTTTGCTTGGGAATATAGTGATCTTAAGGGGTTTGATCCAACATTATCTCAACATACCATATATCTTAGTCTAAATACCAAGAGTTTAAGATAAATATAAACTCCTATTAATCCTAAAGTTGATATGATAATGATAAAAGAGCTAACCAAGTTGATATAATCAAGAATCATATTTCTTATTAAGCATTCTTCATAGGTTTCCAACCTAGTTATTTTCAGAAAGAAGAGTGGAGAGATAATATTATGTTTTTATTTTATATATTTGAATAAGGGTGTCATTAGAGTATAATTATCCCTTACCCTCCATGCAGTAAATTCTCTAAGTGGTTGCAAGTTCTCAATGTTTCTCTCTCTTGGATGGCTACTTAGGTTATAACCAACTCTTCATGAAAGAAGAAGATCAATATAAGATATATTTTACTACTAAATGGGGAACATATTCCAATAAGATAATATATTTTTTGATATATAATGTATGGGATACATTCCAAAGAGCCATGGATATGTATTTTCAAGGTTTGATCAATCAAATGGTGTTAATCTATCCTGATGGCATAACAATTTTCTTAAACAATGTTAGTGACCACCTATCTCACCTTAGATTGATTTTTGAAAGATGTAGACAATATGGAATCTATATAAACCCAAAGAAATATATTTTTATAGTTAATGAGGATAAGTTATTAGGCCACATTATCTGCAAGTATGGGTTTACTATAGATCTTGAAAGGGTGAGTGCCATATTGGCTTTGTCTATGCCCAAGCATAGGAAAGGTTTGAAAATTTTTATTGGGAAAATAATTTTTTTTATAAGGTTCATACCTATATTTTATAACCTTTTTAATCCTATTACACCCATGTTGAGGAATCATGAAGGATTTATTTATACTAAATAAGGAAAGAATAGTTTTGAGGCTATTAAACAAGCCATTGTACAATTAACAACATTGATCAATCCTGATTTATCCAAGGATTTCTTATCGTATCATTTTATTAACCTTGACACCATCTCATCCATGTTAATTTAGTATAATAATTAAGTTATTTCATAACCTATTTCCTTTTTTAGTGAAGGGATAGAAGAGTATGTGAATCAAGTGTTGTCAATGATAAGAAGCCTTAAGAAGCTTAGACATATGGTTTATAACAATAAGATTCTTGTCATTCTTACCTACCCAAGAATAAAATAATTAATTTTTAACAATTATTTGAATTATTAAATCATTAAATGGATAACCAAAGCTATGGAGTACAATGTGGAGATCAAAGCTACTAAATTGGAAAGAGGAAGGGGGTTATGTGAGCACTTGCTAATAGACCTTCAAGAAGAGGAAGAGGCTATTTTGGAATTAAAATATGATCTAATATAGTTTAAAATTCACTCTCCCTAAGTTGGACATAATATGTTTTAATATTCCTTCAAATAGGTGAATATCCTATAGGTTTAGATAGAGTAAAGAGAAGATACTTTAGATTACACTCCATCCCCTATGTTCTTATAGATGGATTCCTATTTAGAAGGGATATTTATGGTATGTTGTTTATGTGTTTTGAAATTTATTAGATTCATAAGCTATTGGAATAATTCCATGATGGACCAGTTGAAGGTCACTTTTCACCTAAAAACACAATAAAAAAGGTAATGAGGGATGGATACTATTGGCCTAGTTTGTCTAAGGACTCTAATGATTGGGCAAGGAGGTGTCAAAAGTGTACATTTATAATAGGTAAATAAAAATTTCAACCCTTCCTCTAAATCCTATTCAAGTGTATCAACCATTCATGCAATGGGGTCTTGATTTCATTGCATGATAAATCTACGTTCAAGTGTTACTCATAAATGGGTTATTAAAGACATTGATTATGTCAAAATGTGGGTAGAATCCATAGATCTCAAAGAGGTTACTTAAAATTCAGTTCTTGACTTATATGAAGGCCTAGTGACCATATTTTGTGTGCCTTTAACAATAATTTATGATAATGCATTGGAGTTTAGTGGTGCAAGAAAAATTAAGTGGGATCTCAAGCATGGAGTTTACCTAATTTCGTCTTCCAATTACTATCATTAAAGGAATGGGATAGATGAGTCCAAAAATAATAAATTGATCATAATCATTAAGAAAACAATTGAATATAATCAAAGAGCTTGACACACCAAGTTAAAGACATCTCTATGGTCTGATAGGATCACCCCTAAGAATATTATTGAAAACTCACCCTACATGATTGTCTATGGGAGAGAGACTAAGCTACTTATTTATATTAAAATACGATACCTAGAGTTATATTATCAACTTGAGATGATGGAGTGTAATCCTATGGAGATAATATTGATATAATTGATGGCCTTAGAGGAGACAAGACATAATTATATGCATACAATGAAGTACCACCATGTGAACAATACCTTTGATAAGAAAGTTCTCTCAAGATCATATCAAGAGGGAGATATTGTATTTAAATGGGATGAAGATAGGGCTAAACTTGATAATAATACCAAGTTTTATAAATTATAGAGTGGGCCTTATGTTTTCATTGGTTACAAAGAACATAATGCCTTTCAACTTGAAAAGTTTGATGGAGAAGAGTTAAGTATCCTAGTCAATGGGATACATTTGAAACCATGATACTAAGGTAAATTTTTTTATTTTTTACATGGTAAATTAGGTCTTTTTTCCCCTAATTTCTTAATGCACATGTTTTTTTTAGTTGTTGTCCTTCCTCCAAGTGTGTTGTGACACATGTGTGTGTGTGTTTTGAGTTAGTTCAGTTTTAGTTTGTTTCAAGGATATTTTCAAATCCATTATTTATTTTACATTCAATTCAAGTAACATTCATGACCCCATATCCCAATGGATTATCGAGGCCAATAGTCTAGATGCATAGTAAGCATGCAATCCTAGTAGGTCACCAAAGATGTTAGCTAAATTGGGCCACCATGAATGGGTATCACCCAAAAATTTGATGCATATGATATTATCTTTGTTTATATCCATTATAAAGGTCTTTTATTGGTAATTAATGGTATAATATGATAGGCAGTGTGTCTTTCTTAGAAGCTTTCAAAGACTTTTAAGATGGTCTAGTTGGTAGTAGGATCAAGTCACTTTGTCCTCTCATCAAATGGTCATTCATTTTAGTCTTCTTAATGTGTTTATCTTTTATTAAGGTAAGTTTTACAAAGTTAAGGATAAGTGTGAAGTCAAGTCAATATTGAATCATTCTCAAGGAGGAAATTTGGTGACCCTTCCAAGAATAACCATGATCTAAGCTGACCAAATCGACCAATGAGCAAAACTATTAAGTTTATCACATTGTATTTTTAAGAAATTTATAGAGATTAAGGTAGTTTTTATAAGATTAAGTTATTTCATTTACTTTAGTCTCATTGTATACTCCAATGTTGATATGATACTTGATAGGAAAGAGAAAATGTGAAGGTTTTATCATTAAATAGGGGTATTTCTAATTCATCTAAAATATATGTAATGATATCATGTTTGTACTTATATGTACATTTCCTCCAAATGTCTTAAATAACTTCTTTCCAATAGTGAGATCTCTTTGTAACTACCCATTCATCATTTTCTAATGTTCAAATGAGGAGATATTGAAAGAGATACAAAAAAAGAAGTGGGAAACATTTTGGAATACTCATGAAACTCCATATAGGTCAAGGGAAGTTTCATAATCACCTATTTTATCATTTATAGTAGTTTCAAAAGGCATAGCAAGAAAAATCTTGAGGAAAGCATTCTTTTGGAGGTATTTTATATAGGTTTTCCATTGATTGGAAATATACAAACTCCTTCAAGTTCCCCAATAGTCTCTTAATATCTAAATCCATTCAAAAAGTGGAGTTGCAAAGCCAAACAAGGAAACACCCCCTCCTTTTCTCCATCAAGCTTCTTGGCAACATCAAAATACCAACTGGTTTATGGATGGTACTTAGAGGAGAGAGATAAATGGATAAAAATATATTTGTCAAAGGATAGGATTCTAATTCCCTTCCACTTTATGGCATTAGTTTTTTGGTTAGGCTCCTTAACTTTATGAACAATCATTAAGAAGTTAAGTGTGTAGAAAGAGGACTCAAAAACCCACCAAGGTTGATTTTCTCCTGATAAATATTTCTTAAGTTTAATAATGCATGAAAAATATTGTGGAAGTTGTATTAAACAATCCTTGACCTTTGTAATAGAATTTTTCTTAAGGTTCTTCATTCTCATGTTTGGATCAACACCAAATAGTCTTGATTTGCTAGTTTAAACATGACAAACATAGTTTAAAGGAGTTATGAGGTGTTTCAGTGTATATAATGAATTAAATGAGTTTATTATAAGTTTATAAAACTTCCATATAATCCCTTTAACCTATTTAAATCATAATTAAATGAATGAAATTCAAGAAAACATGATAATTAAGCATGAAAAATTGAGTTATTTGAACTAGCAAACATGATTGAGTTAGGTATGGTCAAGTATGGGTGTGTTTTCGTTATATAAGACCCTTAAATATAATGTAAAATATTAACATGGCCTCAAATATCATGATTAGGATTTATTAAAAGTTTTAATCCATGGAATTCAAGGTTCATGTTGTCTTTATTCAAAGTGAAGTCCAAAGGAAGTTTTGTGAACCTACATGTCTGCAAACTTATAGGTCAACATTAGAATGAAAATGAGTGTAAGGAAGTCTATATTTAATATTTTAATACACAATATTATGTTCTCATTCCTTTCTTAATACTTCTATAATCATTGGGATCTAAACCTCTCATACTAATGGTGAATGGATACACTCCATGGTTATATTTATAAGGCTGTGTACATAATGTGAGTTAGTAAAGGTCAAGTCTTGTATTGGATTTTTCATTGGAAGGAATTTATAGGGTATGAAGAGTATGTAATAATTTTGGAGACCATTGATGATCCTTAACTTTAAGATAAAACATGAATCATCAATTCCTTTGATTGAGGAGATATTATGTCATATTAAAGTGTAGACTCTAGAATTATACACCATAAGTCTTTTATGATGTTCATTATGGCTAAGTATGATATCCTAAAACCCTTAAATATGTTAAGTCTAAAATATGGTAGAATCATCCAAAACCTATAATTTTCATTGTAACTCCTAGAGGTCTAAAACCACTCTCAAACATACTGAAAGTGTATACTTAAAATATAACTTAAAGTATAAGGAAGTAGATGTCTCTATGTAAATGTCAACTTTTACTTCTTATAGACATCTAAATATATACTTCTACTTCATTATACTTAAATTTTTATTTTATTTATATACTACCTGATTCACCCATGGTAATTACTTTTACTAATTACCATCACAATTGTCATAGCTACCCATTAATAATAAAAATATAAAATCATCTAAAAAATCAATAAAAAAACCATCCCAACAACTTACCCTCCAAATAAATACATTACTAACAACTTACCATCCTTTAAACCTAACTTATTCCAAGATTAAAACATATTTGTAACATGTTTTACCAAAATAAGTAGAATCAATAACAATCCATGATATCAACATCAATCAGGTACAATCAAAGTCAATTATTTATCTGAACCAAACAACTCCCATGGTTAATGGTTAGAATGCATGAAAAATACCAAGATGAACCTAAAATATTTTTATGCATGGGCACCCTATTTCTCTAATTTTTGGATCTATTTATTTTATGAATACACAACCCACAATCATTGATCACCATCTCCAAGTTTTCAAATGTGAATTCATTTTCAATAGTCCATCTCCCTACATCCTTATGGTGATAGAATCAACATCAATCACTATATGGTATAATGTAGTCCTTCCAAGACAAAAAAATAGTTATAAAATTGCTAGATATATGGTGTACAAACCTTTCTAATCATAGGTAGTCTTGTAAAACATTGTATCTTACTTTACATTTTTAGTAGTTTACTTTATATAAAAAAATAACAAAAATACTTTAAAATTTTGGCACACCTGATGGGACTTGTTAAAGGGCCTCATTATTATTGATTTCTTTATTTTTGTCTTATTTTTTTTTTATTTAGTGAAATTTATTGTTCATTAAAAGTAATTAAAAAATTCAAAATTCAAAAATATTTAGATCACTTTCCTTTTTAAAATAAATTTTCTTTTAGTTTGCCTATTTTAGATAAAATATAGTTTAAGTGGATTAACCTATCATTTAGTCACACTATTTTCACACAAAAACTAAACCATAATAATTATAAAAAATTACAATAAAAACAACTCCCACCTAGGTAGACCCACTTGGATTTCATCACCAAGGGGAAAGTTGACTTAGTGTTTTGGCCAAGTATAAGTAATTACTTGGTAGTATATAAGCTAAGTGCCTAACACCCTTATCACTATAGGGTCATGAATTTAGGGGGTAGGCCGCAATACCAAGCCATGTGTTACCACCAACATAGATTCATGCCTCACTATACTTTTGGGTATATTGAGGTTCCTATCCTTAAACTAAACCTAAAACTAACCTTAGACTACCATTTCTTAGGACCTTGTTTAACCCCTCTCTCCTTCACATTTTAAATTATATTTCTTAAAAAGTAAAAAAAATTAAGATCATTTAAATAGAGTGTGCTTATATTCACTAAAAGCAAGATAAATCAAAAAAATCTTATTCTTATTTGTGTCATGTTTTGTGTTTTTATTTTTCTTGGCATAAATATTCCTCAATGGAATATTTTATAATTCCCCTACATCTCCCAAATCCATTGTGTATATTCCTCCATAGTTTTATCTACAAGGAGACCTTGGGTTTGATAATATTCTAGATAGCAACCCAATAGCCCTTAACCACTATCTTACATAATGAGAAATACATATCCATATTTATCTTCTTCTTCAATATGATCTATTTAAACATATCCAACCTATAGAAGGGTTTTATAGACACTCAATGGATATGGTTTCAACCACGGGCCCTCAAACACCACCAAAAACAACTAGTCCTCATGCAATAGATAACACCACTACTAAAAACTAGTAGTCCTAATATTTCCACCACTAATGTTGAAATAAATCAACCACCCCCAATAAAATTTAATCCTTCCACAACTACTATTCAAATCCATAACACTATAAATTCACAACCTGTGTCTCATATACCACTTACAACCCCCTTAAAAAACCTAGTGATTTCCATACCTACAACATTACCGCCAACCCAGACACATGTGACCACCAATCCTCAAAAATATAATACCTCCACCATAATCCTCTAAAAAAATACCTCCAAAATATAAATACATATCATATTTCAATCCATCCTATCATCAATCCATACCCCGACAATATCATCCCTTTATCACCTCAACTCTATCAAAAAACACCATGACCATTGGTTATCACCCAGCTCAATCAATTACCATCTCATTACCTCTTTAGAAACATCTTTTATAGAATGACACCTCTCTTGACATCTTAAGTGGCCTTCCCACACATAATCCTCAATTGTACATCCTTTGCATTCTCATGGATATAATGGCCCATCTAGAAGCATCCACCTCAGGGAATAAAGGTATACCCTCTTATGAACAAATATTTAATGATCTTATAAACTTGACAGTCCCCATCTAAACATGTCTAGTGCAATGGGGAATTTTAAAATTTACCAAATTTAAAAATAAAGAAGACCCTCACTAACACATTAGGGTGTTCAAGCATGCATGTTACCTCATAGCCCATGATAATGCCCTCCTCTTTAGAATTTTTCCAATATCATTAGGTAAACTAGCTTTGGATTAGTATAATTCCATTTTCCAACATTCTATGTTTTCTTTTAGTTAATTAGCTCAAATATTCCTAGAGAAATTTTTGATAAAAATCATAAGGAAAATAACCATCACTAACTTATATGATATCCAATAATTTGAAGATGAATCCATTACTAACTTTGTTTCCTAGTGGCATAACATTGTCAATCAATTATAATTTTCTCTTCCCCATATAGAACTTATTGAATTTTTCTATAAGTCTTGTGCGAAGCATATCTCCTCTACACTTTAGATCCAATCCCTTAAAATTTTTGATGAAGCCTTAATTATGTCCCAAAAACTAGATATTCAATCCCTTGAGTAGGGTAAAGTCACGTTATAGAACCAAAATGTCAAACCAAAACCTTTTATGGGATTAAACAACCCTAATCCAAAGGACACATCCAATACTATTATTCTAAATGTTTCCCCTCCATCAACATCTAACCAATCTAACCCTTCCTCTTCCCTAACATAACCTCAGGGATCACCAGCATGATTTCCCCCTAAAAAGTACACACCTTAGGGGAATTATATGCTTCCATCCTAGATAATATTTTAAGGGCATCTGGCACTGAGCTTATTTTGATTGGGCCTACTAATAATTATTGTCCTAAACTTAGTTGGCATAAGTAAAATTATATTTTTGGCTATCATCATGTAATAAGTCATGATGTTAATAGGTCTTGATTCTTCAAAAGTTTAGTCAAAAATCTTATCAATCAAGGGGAACTTTAACTAGATAACCATAAAACTAATCTGAATCAATCTTTAGATATCCTTAGATAGCCATTTCCCAATCATCCCTCCCCATCAAACTTCATACACACACACATTGTATATCCCCAATAATAAGGGACTCATATGATTAATACTATCCATGACCAACCTCTACCACAAGAATTTTATGCATCTCCAGACTTATCCTTTGAACTAATATACTTCCTTATAGGAGATACCTTGGAGGAAAAACAATCTGAGCCAGTCAAAGCCATCCCCATCACTCATTTCAACCCCATTGATCTCACTATATTGGATATCCCAAAGTACTAATCTTCTAAATAAACTCACAAATACATTCTAAAAATAGAAGATAAAAGGCAAACCCAAATAAATGCCTTGGTATCCCAAAATAAAAGTCTCTCCAACACCCACCAATAAAATTAGAGCTCGCCTTGCCATCCAAAGGCAAAAACATTAAATCAAGTTAAAAAAATATACATATCATGTCTACTAGAATTAAAATGTTAAAATCTAAAACACCCCTAATCCAAAATAAGCCACGCATCTTAGGACCTCACCCTTCATCCAAACTACCTAGCACAATCATTGAATCATCCTTAAAACTGACCCTTTAAAATTCTCCTCCTCTCTTTCTGACTCAAAAAACTTTGACCAAACCTTCCACCTCTAAACACCTAAATATTCCACTTAAATACCAAAATAAAACACATCCTACTAAGCCTATCTTGATGACAAATGCTAAAGCCAAATTAGTTCAAAATTTCATACCTTAAAAGGTTGATAAGCCATAGTAAGACTATTAAGAGGATCATATGCTAGCATTCTCAACCAAATTTTTTAGACATATATAATTTCATTACTGCCCATAAAACCTTTCAATCTATACACCAAAAAACTTTCCTGGTATAGGGAAGATAAGGTGTGTGCCTACCATAGGAATCCTAGATATGATATTGAAAATTATAATGCACTTAAAACCATAGTTCATGATATTTTAGAATATGATGACCTTTTAAAGGAGTAATTTTACCATGATCCCATATTTTATTAGGAAACACAAGTCACTCCTATCTCTTCACAAAATTTATCAAAGAAAACCCCAAATCAGTCACCAACCTCAATATGCAAATCATTCCTATAGATAAACACCATCAATATGACTAAACTATCACAGACACAAGCTCATAAATCTCAAAATCCAACCAAGGCTAATACATCCACCACGGGGGATCATGCCTCTACATTACATTGATGCCTCAAATATAAATATGAAGGCCAAATCTACACTATCCCAATAAACCTCCATCCATTTTAATCCTAAAATATTAATAATGAGTCCTTAGATTTATCATTTTAGTAAATCTCACTAGGGGATTATTGCTTATTAACACTTGATACCCCTATGACTCCTAAAATGTATGGGTATCCTACCCTAAAACATGTTTATCATGCCACCCTTGAAACAAATAACTCCCTTTAGTTCTTCTCATCTCTGTACCAATTTAATCTATGGGGGTAGATCATTCTTCCTCACAAATCAACATGTCACAAGTATGAGAAAAAAGTAATTGAGGAAAGTTTTATCTTATTTGACTTAGATCATATGGATTTAGGGCATAATGTTTTCCATATCTTAAATACAACCCAAAATAAATTCTCTCATTGCTTTGAATTTGTGTTTTGTTTATTTTTAATACTTTTGGTTATCTACATATCAAATGCAGGCTTCCCATTACTTATATCTAAAAAACTTTCCACATGTCACCTATAATGATAGTAAATAATGTGGTCATTCAATAGATTTTTAATCATGACCTTAAATGTGAGCACCTTGGTTCTACTCATTTCATTTTTATACTAGATACGCTATACCTATATGTAGGATAAAGCCCCAGATCATTATTTCCAATAGTAAGGATCACAATATCACCTTGTGTCATAGCTTTATCTTAGAGCACATGACCTAGGCCAACTCAACTCAACCCATGTTTGATTTCATCCAAATCAGTAATTTGGGATCAAAATCAAGCAAAAGGAAGAATTATAAAATGTTCCCTTGAAGGAAAACTATTCATAAAAAGTATAAATGAATTTATACTACTCCCTTGAAGAATAGTTATTCATAAAATGTATATAGACCACTCCCGATAAGGATGGCTATCCAAAATTAAAAAAATAAAGAAAGCTTAATGCATTGATCATATTTCCTATCTTATCTAAAAGTTAGCAAGCATGTCCATAAAAAATATAAAATCAAAAGTCAAATAATGTCCTAAGAAATATTTGCACATCAATCAGCTTTCCAACATCTAGCAGACTTCCCTCATTGATCATTTTATGCAAAAAACAAACATGGGTTGGCCCTAATTTATACTATTATCATAATTACACTAAGACTTATCCTCTAAACTAAGTATATAGCATAATCTTAATTTCATATCCATATTTTCCCATATTAATATCATTTTCCATTTTTAGGAAGTGTAGGCTTGGTTGATTGGCGATCACCAAAGTGTTCATTAACATTAGACATGACTTATAGAGTGAATAAATCATAAAGAATCTCATGCTTCACCATGATCTCAACAAACTAAGGAATTAATTCAACCTCAGTTACTCTTTTTCTTGTATCAATAATATGCAATTACTCAACCATCAATTGTACATGTCAAAATCTTGAAGTAGTTTGATCATCCATCCATCCAACATAAAACATCTAAATTCATAAGATATTATTGATATTTGTCAAATGAATAAATGACATTTGTACTACATTATTTATTACCATATCAAAAATTTACATTGATCCCCTATGATCACCTTTAATCCATTATTTTTCATTACTTGCGTGCTTCATAACAGATAGTCTTGTACCCAATCCAAGAAAATTACACCCATTATGATTATGAAATTTTACACATGAAACCTTAGGTTAGTGTAGGATGACCCCCTTCTAGTCCCACAAACTATCTTGTCTCACCCTCTATTGGGAAAGAATCATCAGTACATCCTAAAAGAGCATGTTTCACCTTGAGACAATAGTCTATAAGATGTTCTCTAACTCTCAGCATAATGAATGATTTGGTTAAACCTTCCTATTATTTATTTTCATGGTATCCTAGTTAGTTTTCCACTTGTTCATAATTATGGTAATCTATTTTTTTCCTTATGACATTTCTATAGGGAGTATCCTTATCCTTGTACATGCAAAAAAAATTCTCACTAAAAAATCCACATCATTTGCATTCTCTTTTATCCCTTATATCCTCATCCTATCCTTCCATATACATCATTTAAAACTCATCACCACCTTGTCATCCCTTACTATCTCCTATTTTGAGGGGGAATGCTCATGACATAAAATTAGGGCATTGGAAACTATCTTAGTTTTTATTTTGTGATAAGTTATTATAAACTGATCAATAAAAAGGGGAAAATGTAGACACTAGAAGTCTACACCATAAGTATTTTATGACATATGCATTATGGATAACTTTTATATCCTAAAACCCTAAAATAGGTTAAGATTTAAATATGCTAAAATCCTCCAAAATATATAATTTTCATTATAACTCCTAAAGGACTGAAACCACTCTCAAACATCCTAAAAGTATTTACATAAAATATAACTTAAAGCATAAGGAGGTAGATGTCTATATGTAAATTTCAACTTATACTTAAATGTTTATTTTATGTATATATTACCTAATTCATCCATGTTAATTAATTTTACTAATTACCATCACAATTATTGTAACCACCCATAAATCCAAAAAATCTAAAATCAACTAAAAAATCAATAGAACAACCATCCCAATAATTTACCCTTTGATTAAATTTATTACAAAAAACTTAACATCCTTTAATACTAACTTATCCTATAGTTAAAACCTCTTTGAAACATGATTTACAAACATAATATAAATTGATAATGATCCCCAAAATTGGCATTAATTAGATATTATTGATATTGAATATTTATACTCAGTCGAATATCTCCCATGGTTAATGGTTATAATGCACAAAAACTCCCAGGATGAACTTGAAATATTTTTATGCACTAGCACCCATATACTCTAAGTTTTGGCTCTATTGAATCTATGTATACACAACCTACAATCATTGATCACCATCCCCAAGATTTCAAATGTCTAGTCACTTTCAACAATCCATCTCTTTGCATCATTATGGTGATAGAATCAACATCAATCACCATATGGTAAAAGGAAGTCCTTCCAAGACAAAATTAAGTTCTCACATTTCTAGATATATGGTTTGAAATCCTTTCTAATAATAGGTAGTTTCTTAAATACTTGTATCTTTAAATTTTTAGTAGTTTAATTTATATAAAAAACCAATAAAAATACTTTAATCATGAAGATTGAGACAATAAGGGTGATCTTGTCCTCCATCTTATAGAAACCAATATGGGAATAAATTTCTCATTCCCATAATGGTCTAAACATGTCTTATGAATTAAATGGAGCCTATAAATTATTTTAGTTTTTTGGATTAATAAATACATGCATGAGGTAATTTTTGACTTCTTTTTTCCCTTATGCCTATAAAGGAGTCAACCTATGTCTTGAGTACCCAAGTTCACCTATGGTTACCCTTCTCATATCTCTTAAGTGTCAAGGTAGTCCATAAGGGGATCAATAGTCATCATGTCAAGGCATCAAGTTTAAGTGTTTTGTCATGTCAAAGAATACCATGGTAATTATCTTCTACACACTGTTGAGCTTGTGTCAAATTCTCTACTTGTGATTAGTTGTGTCGAAGGACCCATAACAAGCCTTAGGGTGGTCTTAATGGTCCAAATTTATGCATAATGAAGATGACCTAATATTACATCTTATGACCCATCATGAATCAATCCAGTATGTTAAGAGACCACAAAGTATGGTGAGATCAAAGGAGTTAAATAATGTTATATAAAAATTGAAGTAACCTTGTTTAGGTCCTTAGTATGTTTTAAGGTCCTTTGATTGATATTAAAGTCACCTTATTTTAGACCTTCACTTGAGATGACATCTATTAATTTTAAAATGGGTGTTTTACCATAAAATGATACTATTTTTAACCCCAAAACACCACTAAAATAATGAATAACACCCTCAAAGGCCTCCTTAAACTCCATAATGCCATCATAAAATGGTTTCATATGTTAAGGGTGTCTTTTCACAAGTTAAAGGCTTTTATTTACCACTAAAGGGGACCACATGTGGAAAATAATGGCTCTTCAACTTACCCATCTATACTTTATTTTTTGAAATAAATTTTTACCCCTATTTTCCCTCTTCCTACCCACCATTAACCTTTCAAGGTCTAAAAACTTGATAAAATATAAGAAATTGATGTTTTTTAGGAGTTTTCAAGTAGGTATGGATCCATACAGTACAAACATGGTAAGAAAGAGTTAGGGATATGTATAATGGATTTATTATAGACATCAAGTGAGAGAATCCAAGAGTTTCAATTTAAGAAAGACCAAAAACCAACCTCTCCTTCCCATCATCCTCCTTGGCAACCATGGATAACACCTCAATTTTGTGTTCAGTATGGATAAGAGAGAAAATATGGAAACTTGAGATCTTGGCTAAAATAATGGGGTATAATGGAATTATAATCCTTGGCATTATTTTCCATAATGATCAACCATGATTTATGATAAAATTTTAAGGACTTAATATAGTCAAACTGGTCTTTTGCATCTACGCAAAGTCAAGAATGGAATAGTTTTAGTGTGTTTCTATCTTAGTTAAGTAAAATGGAGGTTATGTGTGATTTATACAACTCCTCAAGGTCCTTTCATTGTATTATTTAGACCTAGTTCACACATGTGATCATATGACAAAAATAAACATAAAAGTTATCACAATATGTAGACTACGGATCATGTTTCCTTGATTAGGAAGAGCCTCCAATGCATACATCTAAGAATGGAAATTGTTTTTAGGTTTGATGATGATTTATTGGAGTTATTTGGATCTTTCCTCATTATATCAAGTAGAGTGGTTAGATGGAATTTCAACTCTCCCAAGATGTTGCCTTCAAATGAGTATGACTATATAGTTGATCTTCCATGCCAATATGGACTGAATGTTCCATGATAATGGCTATTAGAGGTCATTAATACACCATAGAGGTATAATATATATTATATTCATGTATAAGAATCCCATTATCATAATAAACAAACTCCATTATGGCTCTCAAGGCCAAGGAAATATCAACTAGTCCTCTAATACATTCACATATGTGTTTATCAAAAGTTAAGGTTTATTATCAAAAGTTAATATTATTTTAGAATCCTAGGTTTCAAATCTTCCCTTCATATATATAAGTAACCAACTCCAAATATTTTACCCTATTGACTATGTGAGTAGGAGTGCCTATGGTCTTCATAGGTCATCTTGAGTATGAATCAACAATCCATATTAACCTCTCAAGGAACCTATTATATCTTATAGTCTCATCAATCAAATACACCTCATAATAGGCTCTGAGTTCCAAGTGAAATCTCCATTAATCCATATGACTATCACCTACATGTTCAAGACTTTCTACCGAATCCTAATGTTAATAATTTTGACCTCACAAGTTAAATTATCACCCCTACCACTTTAAAATTTTATTTTTAAGACATTATGTACTTATTTAATATTTAAAATATCCATTAGATACATTTTAAATCAATTTCATCAGATTTCTCAAGTGATTCTAACACTTTATTACCCAAAAGTCCTATTTTGAGGCTTTTCATACAATTCTTTAGGTGAAATTGATCATCAATAATCTTTAGGACCTTATTTATCCATCAAAAGTTCAAAAAAGTGATTTATAAGAGGTTTTAAGTCTTAAAATGAAGAAAACCATTTTATCTCTCATATTAACCTCCTTGACAACTCTAGAAGGGTAGTTTTCAAGTGCTCAATATGGATAGAGGAGAAAGAGAGTTAGGAGAATAAACTTTGGAGATTTTAATGGGTCTTATTAATATTAAAGTTATTGTAATTTATTTTAATATTTGTGTCATCTTTTTTATGAATAATTGCTAAGAGTGATAGTAGGTCACTATGGCCTATTCATCTAAGAGGTGTCTATTCTTACACCTATTTATCAATATTATAAATCAAATGATAGGAATGGTTTTTATTGATTATTTTATAGGTAATTAATTTCCTTTTCATTTTGGTTTCATTAGGTAACTCCTTATAATAAGGTACATATGTCACAAAATCAGTTTCTTATAGTATCCTTGTGAGTGGCCTATTTTGATCAGTTTTGGAGATTGTTTTGAGTTGTATAAAAGTATATTAATATTAAATGGTTTTAAAATCAATATATAATTCATTTAAAAACTCATTAATACAATTAAAGGTTCATAGGTCTCCATCTTGAGTACAATCTCTTTTGAGAGTTTAAGGTGAATTAGTCTCTTCAACAAGGTATAGTTGTATTTAATGAGATTAATTTTAGTGGTAAAGAGGTTATTAGGTAATGAAATATATTTTTAAGAACATTATATACCTACAAGAATTATTTAAGGGAACAAGGTGAATTAATTACACTCTTAGGATCAAAATATTTAGTTTAGAGCCTCAAATGACTAAAATAGCACTAAAGGATTGTATGCTACTATGTTTTCAACTGATGAGACCTTATAAAAGACTTTATACCCCTATGAATGTATTATGAGGGTGTACAAGAAGTTTTCAATTTGATCTAGGTTTTTTCAAGATATTTGAGTGATTTATTGATCTTTAATGTACATCAAAATCATAATGTTAACTTCCTTAGAACTTAGTTTAGCAAAGTTTAAGGTAAGTTAGAATTGTTTAAGGTAATATGTTGTTTCAATTTTCCATCTTATTCTGACCTAATCTTGGAAATTTAATTATTTATTCAAGATATTTGTGATTATGGAAGGTTAATTTAGGTTTTAAATCTTTATTTTTCCCTTGAGACCAACCTCCCACCTCTCTTCCGTCCGTACAATCATGATATCTCCACCTACAAGAGTCACCAATGAAGATGTTTAAAAAGGTGTTATTTTTATCATTGAGATAAGCAAATAATTGAAGGGTATAAGATAATATGGAAGTATAACTTAAAATTCAAATATGTTGGCTTGTTTTCATTTAATTATCCATATCACATTCTCCAACATGATGATCTCAGTTTGTACAAGCATTAATAGTAACCTAGAACCATATAGGTGGAAGTGCAATCATTTTATAGTATGTGATATATTATTTATGAAATGATGGAGTTTAGTTTATATTTAAGAGATACTAAGATGTTTAATTAAAATATCATAGACCTTTCTAGGTCTCTTTTCATCTTGAAAGATACATACAATCAACGACAAATCACCTACATACATATGTTCTAGTATAGTTGAGTTCAAGGTATAATATGAATAACAAGGAAGAAGAACTTATATTATTTGAGTAAGGTTATTTAATAATTTAAAAAGATATAAGAATGTTTTAATTCATGTCATTGACCTTTTTAAGGTCTTGTTTCATTCAATTCTCCACCTTAGTTTGTATAAATAACCTAAAATGTCCACATATAGTCATCAATTGACTAATAGATAGTCAGTCTAGTGAATAAAGAAGTTGAGATGTTTGAAAGTTTCAAAACCTATTTTAATTTTCAATAAAGTTAAAATAAATGGAGGATAATTTATTTAAACATGATTATTAAACACAAAATCACATTATCATCACCCTAAAGGAGATATCTACATGCTACAAACTTAAGGGAGATAGACTCATCTTGGGATTAAGGAAGAATGGACCTTATAAAAGATATGAATCCTAATTAAAACCTAAAGAAATATATGAGATATATAATTTATTGGGTAGTGAACAAGAGGTTATTGATGAGTTCCTAAACTCACATAACACAATCAAGGAACAAAACAAATACACATACAACCAAGTACTTGCAATACGTAGTCCTTGTGGATAAATAAGAGTATGAGATAGGAGTTTATAGGTAGAAGTCATATAATGAGTTGATTTCAGTGTTAGAGATAATTTTCATGAGTTTTTAAATTAATTTTTAATGGATTACACTTCATTGAAAGTGCTTATAGGGAAAAACATAGTCAAAATATTGTCAGTTAGACATAGTCTAGTATGAACCTAAAAGGCCACCCCATAACCAAGTATGAAGAGTGTTTCCCTTACCAAAAGGTATAAATAGGATATTCATGATGATATTAAGAATAAATATCCAATATTTAACCATTAAATTTAATAATAATAGTAATTTTGAGAAATCTAGGGTTAGTAGGCATAGTTGGCTTAGAAACTCTTGTTGGTGAAGAACAAGGTTCTAGGGCTTGTTTGAGTAGTAAATGCTTATAGAGAATCATCATGGATCACTTTAATAGGTAATTTAATACATATTTAAGATAAATTTATGATTAAATTTTTATTTTTTAAGTCTTAAACCCAAGATATCCTTCATAGGATCTTCTCACATAGGCCTATAAGCTAGTCTTAAAGGAATTTGATGTTTTGAGACCTCTACAGGCAAATCAATCTTTAAAATTTGAAATTTGTAGTTATGAGTATATTTAAGTTTCCATGGTCTCTATAAGTTCATAAAAATAGTGCACATATTAATTATTTCATCTTATGTCTTGCCCATTCCTTGGGTGAGGGCAACCATGAGACCTAAAGATCCGTTTGAGCTCTAAGGGCACGAAACAAGTTATCAAACCTCATAAATGGATCCTAAGGGTAGTAAATAGTCATAAAATAGGTATATATTAATTATAAAGTGGATAAAATTTTAATTTTTCACTCAAATAATCTTGATATATATCAAGAGAGAATCTTAAAGCCCAAGTACTCTGATCAGTGTACCAGTTGCATATATAGGGGTAAAAAGCATTTCTAGAGCATGTACAATCATGTGGGTAGATGATGTAAAGGTGTTTAAACTCCTAAAATTAGTAAAAATTAGTTTCAAGACAAAAAACTTATGTTATACCTCTATTTAACCTCAATAATGCTAAATAAGCCACCCTATGAGCAACTTCAAATGCTTGTACTATATCTCAAAATTTGAATGGAAGTCTGAGATACTTCAGATAGTTGAAGGGGTATATCAAGAAGGTTTTACAAGTGGAAGGAGTTAAATTATATGTGAAATTTTTATTAACACTATTTAATACCCCAAATAGGTCTTAAGCCCTCCTAAAACCCCAGTTGTAACTATTTTGCATTGAAAGACCACAAAAACACATCTCATGCCATAGTTTGATCCTAAAACATCTTGGATGTTGTTGAGGACTCCAAGGAGGTTACCCCCATATATTTTGATTCTGATGTCTCCTATATGGATTGATCCAAAAACCCTATTTTTGATAAAATATTTTATGATTCCATATCCATAAAATAACAAACAATAATTTTTAGAAGAAACTATGTTTAGTTTTCAAAACTAAACACAGTTTCTTCTAGAAAAGATTATCTACCTAATTTTCATACTTTTTGTTGTTTTCTAGGTTTATAATAATGTTATAACTTAAAAATCATGGTATGAGATCATTTGGTACTTTTACTAGCTACATAATATCAAAATTTTGCATTGGAAATTTTGGAAGTGGCTAAACCAAGCTCATTTTTCAAGGCAGTCCCAAATAGGCTCAAAATAAGCCTAGGAAGCAAGGTGGCCTCTTGGTTTGCACACTTCCACAAGGTATTATGGACCAAAAATTAACATGGATTTTTGTGATATTTTGGTAAAAGTGAATCAAATTATCTAAGAGATATTGACACGTTTGAGAGCTCCTAACTACAAGTTTTCCACTTTCTAGGACTATGAGGGCTAATTACGCCTAATTTGGGAGAGAGAATGAGATGGAAAGTACATATAAACTCAAGATATGATCATAAATTTTTTTGTATATATTTAAGGGGATAGTGGATGTCTAAAATTACTCTTATTTTTCCATAGTCTCTTCCATATTCTCCCAAGAAAAGAGCTTTCGCTATTTTAGGGCTACAAGGATTTGAGAAGAAATTCATGGTTTTGATGCAAAATTAAGTATTTTATGTCTTCAAAGGAATTGTTACAGATATTATATGATATTGGGATACTATCCATGGAGTATATTTTTAGTATTGAAAACAATATCCCCTTTTCCCTTCTTCTATGTCATGGTGATAATGATCTTTTCAAGGAGCCTAAAATAGTAAATCATGGAATAAGACTTATAATAGACTTTTAAAAGTATAATTAAAATTAAGCATGTAAAAAATGAAGATATAAAAATTTAATTATCAGTTGGTATGATTTTTAAATGTTAGAAAAATTCCAAAGTCTCCAAAACTATCTTCTCTCCTAATGCCTAAGCTTGTTGAAGGAGTCAAACTTGCACTTGAAGGATTATAACAACCCATGGATCATGGAAGGACATCATAAATGTCCTATAATAATTTTTAAATGAATAAAAAATGGGGACTTAAATTCTTATTTCCAAAAGGAAGGACCAGTTCTAAAATAAAGACACAAAACCTAGTAAATAGGGTTCTTGAGCAAGGATTTAGGCATTGTTATTGGTCAAACTCCATTAAATAGGGTTGATGACCTCTCAATACTCCTTTAAATATTCAAAACATATCTCACCTCAAACCCTATGAAAATTTTTATGATTAAAATATATTAATCAAATAATTCTACATTGGATTTTGAAAAGGACTTAGTAAAGGTCATATTTCCTAGTTTTATGGGCTCTTGTCTCTTTCTCTCTTCATTCCCATTATGGTATACATTAAGGCTTTTAGGCCTTGATTTAGATCCTTATCTTGGATATGAGGATAATATTCCTTTATTTTCACTTTATAACCTCTTAAGCTAATGAAAATGACTATTTTAGATTCTTTGATACTGGCTTAATGTGTTTTTATTAGTTTGATTTACACAAATGGTAGCTTTCCTCCCTTGGTAGGTCCTAATCTCACCTAGTTATTAGTATATGGTCTTATGAAATTAAAATATAATGATAAGAGGTTTATTTTAGAGTATATATTTAATATTTATCTCCTTGATCTAGGCCTTCCATCATTACCCTCATGTTTTGATCACTTAGTATAACCTTTATGTGAAACACTTTTGTTTAGAATTTCTTGAAGTTAGAAGATTCAGTCAATTATATTGATTACTAGTTTTTGTTGAAGCAAAAATTAAGTGGATGAATGATTTTATTGGCACATCACCACCCCTTAGATTATATTTCTTTTATACACTTTATATCCCTTTTCACCCCAACAATAATAGGTCTTAGAAAATGAGCCAAATAGATGCACCAGGGTAGCTAACACCATAATCTAGAGGTCTGGTCTAGTTATAAGGTCACTCAAAACCTTTAGGCCATTTCCATGTTAGTATAGGTATGAATAATAAGTGAAAATTTTCCTTTAAAGGGTGAAACTTGGGTTACTAATAATTCTGGCATGCTCGATGAGACCAAATTCAAGCATTAGAGCCTTCACAGTAGCATCTTGGCCATCACAAGTAGTTTTAAGAACTCAAATGTAGGTTTTTAGTCATAAATTATTGATAAGTTCCATCACAAGGTCATAATATCAAGGGTAAGATTAGTTCTTGTTCATAGTTCATTATTATTCATGTTCATTTTTGTGAGCTATGGCTATTATGGGGTAGATTTATATCATTCACTTATTTATCACTAGCCCTATGATCCATCCTAATTCCATTATGATCCCCATCAATATTTTTCTAACCCATATCAACCTTACATTCGCCATTTTCAATAATATGAGAGCCCCTATCAGGCCTATGATCCTTTTTAATACCAAGATTAGCAGCCCCATTGTGAGCCTCATCCACCTTCTTGTTAGCCTTCTTATCAACCTAATCAGCTATGGTAACCTCATGATGTTCTTTATCAGCCCAACCTTGCCCCAAAATAATATATATCAAGCCTCAAAAGGTCCTTATTAAGCTATGAAAAACACATGGTGAGCATTAACACCCTAAGAGTGTATGGCCAAGAAACACCTAGGCATGTGATTGAGAGAATGAAGACTTCATTACAGTAGGCTAAAGAAGAGTGAGCATTTTTCATGAGATAATGAAATTCAAGGGTATGCAATTACATGTTAGATATAGAGCGTATATTTTCAAACATTAAGGATAAATTAGTAGCATATAAGGAGCAACAAGTTTACCATTATCAATAGTATGTACCCTCTTTCATTCCATACTATTCCTTAATTAAAATTCCCTTTCCCCATTAAGAGTCTCAAAAAAATGTGTTTCATTTACCTCAAATTTCCTCACAAACTTGACCAACTTTTCCTACTTAGATGTCTTTCCAAGAGAAAGCTCAAAAGGGGAGATAAGTGTGTGTTGAGAATCCTGAGTTACATGTTTCATGACAAAATTTTCAAGGCCACTCAAATTTTGATGAGTAGGACGAGACCTCCAATTAAATGGTAATTGAATTTGAGTCTCACATTACTAAATAAATTAAACTTTAAAATCAGCATCTACATTTTTCAATAGCAGCTGCATGAGCAACACAATCCCAGCTAAAGATACATTAGTGTCTTCCCCAAGTTGTGACACATGTGAAGGAAACCCCTATATATAAGTTTCCAACTTTAAAATAAATTCAACAATCAATATGAGTTATAAGACAAAGTGTTAAGGTGGAAGATTAGTTTGATATCATTCAAGAGTCTAAAGCTTTCCCATCATGGAAGTCTATTCAATACAATGTGTAGTATAAAGAGGAAGTGATGGTTGTCAAAGATGGGAAAATCAATGAGTATGATAAATCCTATACAACACCATTATATTTGAATCATATCATTTATCTTTTTCAGGGATGCACCATGCCATTCCTTGAGAATGAGCCTATTCTTTATGAGATAAATGAAGGATATCTGGATGTAGTGCTAGAAGATGAATATGATTTGAGTAAACAAGAAGAATACACTTCAATTGGATGAGAATAAGATGATTCCCAAGAGATACTTGATGTAAATACAACCACTCTTTGTCATGAAAACCCTAATTAGTGTGAGAGTGAAGTATCTATTTAACTTACACCAACTACAAGGCAATTAGGTAGCCTTGTAAAGTCTTCAAACATCCAAGAAAAGGTATGTGTTTAGGAAGATCCTAGTTTTATTAAAGATGAAGGACCAATTCTTGGACACAAAGATGAGTTTGTTTATGGGAATGCGACCCCAATGGTTGATGAAATTTTTAATTATGATCATGATTTCATAGAATGCAAAGGAGATGGTTAAGACCTTTCACAGTAATATATGAGCATTTATAATGAATATTAGACCCTCCAAAAACTCAAACCTCCTATAGAGCATGTTGAAGATGAATTAGCTACTGACCCTATCAAGATTTATGTACAAGATAATGTAAGTAATAATTAAGTGTTTTTTGTATTAGTACATCAGAGTGAAAGCACCAACCAAGACATGGTATATCAAGAGTAGATCATGACTGAGGGAAAATTAGCATTGTTTACGCAAGGAATATAAGTGTGAAATGATTATTATTTGGTTTTGGACTCATATAACCAAATAATTTACCTAAGAGTGGATCAAGGATGTCCAACTACTTCACCAAGAGGCCATGAACATGCCAATGCCCCCAGTTGGAAGTGGGAGTCCTCACATAGTGAGTAATGCTTAGTTAGACTCAACTCAAGAAATTGAAACTAGACCTCATGGTGCCATAGTGATCAAAAAAGTTTTTAATTTTATCTTGGAGGAAATAATTTCATCTTAGGTTAGTTGTTTATAGTGTTTTTGTCTTGTTTCACTAAGTGGTCAATACAAGTATAGTCTATTGATTTGTTATTTTGTTGTCTTGTCTTATTGTTTTCCTTAGGTTAGGTGTGCTTCTTAGTTTCAAGTGTTGTTTCTTTGAGTCTTGTTAGTTTATTTAAGTCTAGGAATGGTCATAAATTCTTACTACCATCTATTAGTCATCGTTGTCATGAAGATGGGTGGGTGCTCTTGACCAGAAAGCTAATCAACCCCTATGAGTCACTAAAATGTTGACAATTTTGACCTCACAGGTCAAATTATCACCCATAACACTTGAAAATTTTATTTTTATGACATTATGTACTCATTAAATCATGAAAAAATACATTGGATACATTTTACATCAGTTTCATCAGACTTCTCAAGTGATTCTAGAATTTTTATTGCCCAAAAGGCCTATTTTAAGGCTATTCATATAGTTATTTAGGTTAAATTAAGCATCAACCATATTTAGTACTTTATTTATCCATGACAAGTTCAAACAAGTTATTTTAAATAGGTTTTAGTTCTTAAAATTAAGATAATTGTTTTATCTCTCATATCGACCTCCTTAGCAACTCTAGAAGTGTAGTTTTTAAGTGCTCTGTGTGGATAGAGGTGAGAGAGTTGGGAGATGAAACTTTGGCCATTTTTATGGGTCCTAGTAAGCTTGAAATTAGCTTAATTTTCATTTTATTTAGGAATAATTTCTAAGAGTGATGGAAGGTTACTATGGCCTATTCATCTAAGAGGGGTCTATTCTTGCACCTATTTCTGAAGCTCAAAAATCAATGGAGAGGAATGGTTTTTAGGGATGATTTTATAGGCCATGAAGTTAATTTTCATCTTGGTTTCATTAGGTAACTCCTAGGAATTTACATAGGTAAAAAAAACAAGTTTCATATAGTATCCTTGTGAATGGTTTGTTTTGATCAATTTTGGAGCTTGCTTTGAGTTGTATAAAAGTGTCTTCACCTTTAAGGGTTCTCAATTGAATATATAAGTTGTTTGAAAACTTGGTCATCAAATAAAAGTTTAATAGGTATCCATATTGAGTGCAATCTCCTTTGAGAGTTTAAGGTGACTTAGTCTTTTCAATAAAGTAAAACTATATTTAATCAACTTAATTTTAGTGGTAAAGAGGTTATGAGGTAAGGAAAGAGATTTGGACGAACATGAGCTACCTCCAAGATTTATCTAAGGGAAAAATGTGACTAAATTCACTCTTAGGACCAAAATATTTATTCTAGAGCCTCAAATGACTAAAATAACACTAAAGGATTATATACTAATGTGTTTTCAACTTATGAGACATTTTAAAAGACTTTATACCCTTATGAATGTATTATGAGGGTGCCCAAGAATTTTTCAAGGTGATATAGGTCCTATCAAGAGATGTGAGTGTTTTATTAAGATTTAAGGTACATAAAAATCATATTTCCAACTTCCTTAGAACTCAGTTTAGTAGAGTTTAAGGTAAGTTAGCATTGTTTAAGGTAATATGTTGTTTCATTCTTCCATCCAATTCTAACTTCCTCTTGGTAAGTTAATTATTTATTCAAGATATTTGTGATTATGAAATTTCAATAGAGGTTTTCAATCATTCTTTACCCCTTGAGACCAACCTCACATCTCTCCTCAGTCTGTACAATCATGATATCTCCACCTACAACAATCACCTATGAAGATATTTCAAAAGGTGTTATTTTGAGCATGGAGATAATAAAAAAATTGAAGGGTCTAAGGGAATATGGAAGTATAAATTCAAAGTAAAATATTATTTATTATTTTCATTCAATTATCCATCTCATATTCTCTAGCATGATGATTGTAGTATGGACAAGCATTAATAGTAACCTACAACCATATATGTGGATGTATAATCATTTGCTAGTATGTGAGACCTTGTTTATGAAATGATGGAGTTTAATTTCTATTAAAGAGATAATATTATGTTAAATTAAAATATCATATACATTTATAGGTCTCTTTAAATATTTAAAGACACATATATTCAAGGAAAAATCATCTATAACCATATATTCTGGTACAATCAAGTTCAAGGTGCAATATGAACAACAAAGAAGAGCTTATGTTGGATGAGTAAGGTTATTTGATACTTTAAAAAGATAAAAACATTTTATAATTAATTTCAATAAAAAATTTAAATCCTTATTTAATTCACTTCTCCACCTTAGTCTATACAAATAATCTAATATGTCCACCTACAATCATCTATTGACTTACATGTAGTCAGTCTAGTGAATAAAGAAATTGAGATATTTGAAAAAAAAACATAATTAGATTTTAAATAAAGTTAAAATTAATGGAGGATAAATAATTAAAATATTATTATCAAACACAATCACATAATCATTACCCTAGAGGAGATACCTACATGTTGTAAACTTAGGGGAGACATATTGGTCTTGGGCTTAAGGAAGAATAGACATTATAAAAGATATGAGGAATAATTAAAAACTAAATAAATATATGAGATGTATAAGATATTAATTAAGGACCAATGGGATAGATATTATTTCCTAAACTCACATAGTTTAGTCAAGGAACAAGGCACATACACCTACAACCAAGTACATACAATAGGCAGTCCTTGTGGAAAAATAAGAGTATGTGACATGATTTTGTACGTATAAGTCATATAATGAGTTTATTGGATTCTTATAGATAATTATAATGAGTTTTTAAATTAAATTTTAATGGATTACATTTCATTTAAAGTGTCTATAGGGCAAAACACATTTGAAATATAATCAACTAGACATAGTCTAGTATGAACCTAAAAGCCTACCCCATAACCAAGTATGGAGAGTGATTACCTCACCGAAAGGTATAAATAGGATAGTTATTATGATATTAATAATACCTCACCAATATTTCATGATTAAATTGAATAAGAATAGTCATTTTAAGAACTGTAGGGTTAGTAGTCCTAGTTGGCTTAAAAACCCTTGATGGTGAAAAACAAAGTTCCAAGGCCTATTTGAGTGGTAAATACATATAGATAATCATCATAGATAAATTTAATAGGTAATTTAATACATTTTATAGAGAAAAATATGATTATAATTTAATTTTTTAAGTCTTAAACCCAAGATAGCCTTCCCAAGCTCTTCTCACATAGGCTTACAGGATAGTCTTAAAGGAAATCAGTGTTTTGAGACCTCTACAAGCATGATCTAGATTTTAAATTTGGTAAAATTTTTGGTAATGAGTATATTTAAGTTTCCATGGTATCTAAAAGTTCATACTAGTAGTGAACATATCCACTATTTCATCTCATACCTTGCCCACTCCTTAGGCAAGGGCAACCATGAGACCTAGAGATCCACTTGAGCTCTAACGGTATGAAAATAGTTATCATACTTCATGAATGGATATTTAGTACATTAAAAATTAATTTAATATGTATAAATTAATTATCATGTGGAAATAAATTTCATTTTTCACTCCAAGACCCTTCAAGTCTAGTAAGAGAGAAACAAGCTTAAACCCTAAGTACATTGATTAGTGTGCCAATTGTATATAGAGTGGTAATGAGAAATTATATAGAAATTAATTTTTTTTTGGATTTATATAAAGGTATTTTAACTCATAAAAATATTAATAATGAGTTTTGAGGCCCAAAGCTTAGGTTAGACCTCTCTTTAACCTCAAGAATGCTAAGCAAACCACTCTAAGAACAACTTCAAATGTTTGTACCATCTCTCACACTTTGTATGGGAGTTTGAGACAATTTATATAGATGTATGTGTATATCAATAATTTTTTAAAAGTGTAAGGATGTTATATAGATGTCAAATCTTTATGAGCAATTGTTAAGACCTCAAGCATGTCTTAAACCCTCCTAAAACCCCAATTATGACAAGTTTATGGAGAAATACATCAAAATAACATATAATTACATAGTTTTATCCTAAAAAATATTTAATTTTTTTTATTAATATAATGAGGATACCCCCATTTGTTTTTATGTTGATGTCACTTGTATGGATTGCTCCAAAAACCCTATTTTTCATGTTTTTTTGGTGTTTTTAGGTGCTATAAGAAGGAAATAAATTCCAAATCATGGTATGAGGTCATTTTGGAATTTTAATAAAAACTAAAGTTCAAAAAAATTAATTTTATATTATATAAGCATCAAAACTAGGCTCATTTTTCAAGGTAATCCCAAACAAGCTCAAAATAAGCCTAAGAAGCAAGGTGGTTTCTGGGTTTGCACACTCCCACAAGGCATCAGGGCCTAAAAAATGACATGGAGGTTTTTGAGAGTTTTTTTAAATTTAATTAAATGATTATATATATATATATATATATATATATGTATATGTATATGTATATGTATATGTATATGTATTCACATGTGTGGGATATCCAAACATCAAGTTTTCTACTTTCTAGGCCTAGGAGGGCTAATTGGGCCTAATTTGGGATAGAGAATGAGCTAGAAAGTACATCTAAACTTAGGATCTGATCACCAAATTTTATTTAGAGATGTAATGGGATATATTATTTATAAAAATACTCTTATTTTTACATTTTATCTTTTATATTATCCTAGGTATGGAACTTTAGTTGTTTTAGGGCTACAAGGATTTGAGAAGAAATTCATGATTTTGATGCAAAATTAAGTATTTATGAGTGTTTTATTTCCTTGAAGGAATTTTTATAGGTATAATATGATATTGAGAGACCACCCATGGAATAAATTTTTAGTATTGAAGACAATATCCACTTTTCCTTTCTACACCATGGTGAAAATGACCTTTCCAAGGAGCCTAAAACACTAAATCATGGAACAAGACTCATAATAGATGTTGTAAAGTATAATACAAATTCGCCATGAAATAAATGAAGATATAAAACTAAATAATAAATTGGTATTGTTTTTAAATGTTTTAAAAGTTCCAAAGTCTCAAAAAATATCTTCTCTCCTTTCAATGCCTAGGCTTGTTGAAGGAGTCAAACTTGCACTTGAAGGCTTATAACAACCCATGGATCATGGAAGGACCTCATAAATATCCTATAATAATTTTTCAATTAAGAATAAATGGGTACTTAAATTCTTATTTCCAAGGGGAAGGACCAATTATACAATAAATACATAGGACCTAATATATAGGGTTCTTGAGCAAGGATTTAGGCATTGATATTGGTCAAACTCCATCAATCAGGAATGATGACCTCTTAAAGACTCCTTCAAATATTAAAAAAATATCTCACCTAAATACCTATGCCAATTTTGATGATTAAAAGATATTAATCAAATAATTCTATGTTGGAGTTTGAAATAGACTTAGTAAAGGTCATATTTCCTAATTTTGGGAGCTCTTATCGTTCTCTCTCTCCATTCCCATTCTGCTATATACTCAGGCCTTTAGGCCTTGAATCAAATCCTTCTCTTGGGAATTAGGAGACTCTAATTATATTGGAACTTTGTAACCTATAAAGCTAATGCAAATGACTATTTTTAGACTATTTGATACATGTTTAGTGTGTTTTTATTAGTTTAATTTGCACATGTGGTAGTTTTCCTCCCTTGGCAGGTCCTAATCTCATCTAGTTTCTATTATATGATAGTATGTAAGTCACATATAATGTTTTAATGATAAAAGGTTGAGCTTGGAGTGGATATTTTATTGGTAAATTTATTTATCCAAGACTTCCATCATTAATCTCATGTTTTGACCACTTAATACAACCTTAATGTGAAACACTTTTACTTAGAAGTTCTTAGAGTTAGAAGATTCAGTCACTTATATTTCTTACTAGTGTTTGTTTAATTCCAAAATGAGTGGATGAATGATTGTATTGGTACATAATCATCCCTTAGAGTAGATTTATTTTATGTACATTTTATCTCTTTTAATTTCAGTAGTAATAGGTCTTAGAAAAATGAGCCAAATAGATGCACCAAGTGATCTAGCCCCATAATCTAGAAGTATGGTCTGGTTATAAGGTCACCCAAAGCCTTTAGGCCATTCCCATGTCAGTCTAGGTTTGAAGTAGAAGTGAACAATCTCCTTCAAATGGTATAACTTAGGTTTATAACACCTAAAACATGGAACCTAGGTCAAATGATCCATAAGGATATCAAGATCCATTGATACTTCTAATAAAGGGGGCCTATTCATGTGTAAGTATTATTGAGAAAACATAAAAAGTTTAGGAGCCCAGCTTAGAACCAACCTTCAAAGGGTTTAAAAACCATCATATCTAACTAATTTTCAAAATGCAAATAAGGGTCATAAAAAGGTCATGATGGATATATTAAAGGAGTATGTTTTGGATTCAAGTAAGACCAATAAGGTCTCAAGCATGACATGGATACATTAATCTTTCTTAGGATCCTTCTTAAATAAACCCTTGACAGTCAACATGCCTAGATCACCAAGCTTAGAACTTTAAATGGTCTATCTCCAAACTTAAATATGAGATTTAGTATTACATGGAGGAGAGAAATCAGAATAATATTTTTGTTATATCATAGAGATCATGTTACCAAAGACAAATAATTTTAAGTAATGACCAAAAAAATTGACTCAAGCATGTATAGTGATCTAGGTTTACTTAGTATCTTTGGAGTGCATAAATAACGTGAATGGCAATGCCAAAAAACATGTAAATGGGAACCCTAGGGTGATTATGGAATATATACCCCTAAATATCTCACATGATGGTGTTATTTAGCAAGAGAGATGCTTGGTCTAAGTTGGGTACCTATAACACATAGGATTTAATGAATGACTATATGAGTGGGATTTAATAGCATAATTAAGGAGTCCAAATCCAAGAGGATGTGGTAATATTTAATAAAATATTATTTGGGATCCCAAATACATCAACACTAAAGAAGGATAGAAATAGATACTTAAACCCTAGGCCTCTAACACAGTTGACTCTAGACACTCAGGCTGGTCAGTGACATTCAAGATTAACCTAAGAGGGAAAATACCTAGGATGGTACTTAGGGTAGTCAAGGACAAGTTCACAATATGGAGACTATATTTAAAAGGATTTTATGATAAAATTGAAACTACAAATGCACCTATAGGTTAGTTTAGGTTTTAAATCTTAGTCTAAAATAAAAGGCATAAATACATCGTTAGGTCTCCAAAATCTAAAGTTCACCTTAGTAGCAGATCCAAAACCCTAAATAGACTTAAGGTCATGATAAAGTGTATGATTTTCATATAGGTCTTGAAGGAGGTGTTTGGAGTAGAGTAATATAAGGAAATAGTCAAATTCAATCTTAACACCCCTCTCAAACTCCACAGTGCTAATATGCCATGTCGAGCTACCAACTTAGTCACTTATATATCACATCACATGATGAATAAAAATAAGTTATCTTAAAGATATTTTAGGACCTATTTTCACTCAATATCTATGGAGTAAAGAGTGGAATTCATAAACCCAACTATATAAATAATCCCTTAGACTATTAACCCACGTAGAATGTTTACAAAGAGCATGAAGGTCACAAAATTTCACTCAGTACTCATCATATAATCTACATGAAACTAAGAACCATTCAAAATATTTAAAGTGATCTATGGGATATACATACATGGAAAATGTTTTGGTTTTGGGGCTTGTACTCTATGAACCATCATTAATATGGTAGGCCACTAAAACCCTCTCTAAACATTGATTGAGACCAAATGAGTAAATTTCACCCTCAGATGCTTCTAAATGAGATGGTTAGTTCTTGAAAAAGTCTTAATAGTATCCTCAAGTCACATAATCACCTAAATGGTCTACTTTTTGGCATGTGTAAGATGTGTAGTGTATGGATTAGGTCTAAAAGAGATACTTCAAGCATGTATACAAGAGTGGGGAATAATTATACACATATTATATGTTTATAATGTGGGAGAGGGATTTATAGGTCTAAAATAATTTCTTAATAGCTACCTATAGTGGCCTTCATGTCTAAAAGTCACTTCCAGGCATGCCTAGGTGACGAGGTAGAGGACTATGTGTAGAGAAAGAAGAATTAAGTGGATTAATCAAGTCAATACTGATGATATAAAGGTTATAAATGATGTATTTCATATTATAAAGGGTATCTAAGTTCAATATATATCCATTTTGGAGTCAATATACAATAAATCTACCTTTATGCTTATTGGTCTAACACCTCAAAAAATGAATTCTTGAAGACTAAAATAAATGACAAAATGGGATTAGATAACACCTTAGACCTTTAATAGGTTTAATAAATATTATTTTGTAGAACAAGGACAAAAATTGGTTATTGTGGCCGAAAAATTCCTTAAGACTACAAAAAATGCACAATTCTCACTTGAGGAACAACTTGATGAGATCATAACTATAAATGATACTTTCATGGGAATCTAATAATTTTCATAGAGTTGAGGGACCTTGTTTAGAATAAAACAGTGGCACTATTTCATAGGTTAGGGTCCTAACACTTATGAACCATTACTAAGAAACCAAACCCTGTTAACCCTCCCTAAAACACTAATAATGAGCCAATAGATAATATCTTGAATAAATTTCATCCAAATGAATTGGAATGAATATTAAAGGCCTAAATTTAATAATAAACTTTGAGGAGATCCCTTCTATGGCATAAGTATTTATAGATAGCTTTATAGACCCATTTGAAACATGTTTTTTGTAATGTTTAATGGTATTTTTAAGGTGTAGAGTGACATGATGAGTTTAAAACCATGAGAGAGGGTAGTGTGAGGCATATTACACCTTTTAAAACCAAAAAACACTCTTATTTCATCTTATAAAGTTTTCTACAAGGCTACACCAAAAGTCTAGTCTAGAAGTGTTAGTGGGAGGTGACTTAGTCACTCAAATGAACAAAGTTGCAAGTGTATACTACTTGGAAAACATAATTCTTGGTATATTATGTTAGTTTAGACATGAAACATTCTCACTCAGTCATATTGAAGGTTTCATTAAATCCTCATATCCATCCAAGTAGTGAGCAATCAAGATACTAGGGTAATTGTCTAATAGGCTTAATTAAGAAAGGAAGATGTGCATGGGCATATAGGGATACTATGGAGTAAATTCATGGTCATGAAACTTTTTTAACAACCTCATGAGGTGATTAAATGCACTTACTATCCATTATGAAGGTTAGGGCAGTTTTAGAAGTCATTTTGGCATGAAATAAGGAGGTGGTTACTAAATGCTTCATGTAAGGGGCCTAATTGAACCACTTTAATGTCTGTAACTATAAAAAATCAAAGTTGTTTAACTATGCTTGACATTCACATATCCTTCATGGGTTAAAATAAGTTTAAATTATCCTCCACCAGTCCACTTTAATTCCCAAAATTCTCATTAGAGACCACCAACCATGAAGGCAATACATGAGAGAGCATCGAGGGATGGTGAAAATTGTGACCACTTCATGCCATTTTCATGCCACATTGTCTTCTCATGCTTGTTAATTATTATAAACATTCAATTTATAAGGAAATTATATTCATCCCTTAGTTAGGTATGATGAAACTATGCCCAAATTATATCTTGTAAGCCTTGTGAATCAATAAAAAAAGATTGTTTTTAGAATCCTTTACTAGCATAATGTGTCATGTTTTTGTTAGTTTATATAAGTGTGAAGTTTCATTATCCTTTTTAGGTCCTTTACTTCACCTATTTTCTATAATTCTATCTTATACAGGTTATACAATGTGCCAAAGTTTGGTAGTTGTGTTTAAAAATAAATCTAGTTGATAGTGTCTTTGACATGCCTCTTATAAATTACCTTCAAGTTGTAGATATCCAACATAGAATTCACATGAAATAATTATGTTTAGTAGGTCATTGGAAAACTTATTTTAGTCACTATTTCTTACTTGGTAGACAAAGTGTTGATTAAATATCAGTTACAATGGATAGGTCAAAATTAGTGCATCACCTCATTAGATTAGGTTTATTTCATGCATTTATTTATCTCCTTAGACCCCAAAAAATTAGTAGGTCTTAGGAAGTGATCTCAAATTGATTCACCAGGGGAGATATCCCCATAAAATAGTGGTATATCCCATTCATAGGTCACCCACAAGCTTGGGCTAATCCCATGTTACCCCAAACTTGGAGAGGTCTAAATTATCTTCTCTAAAGGGTGTAGTTTGGAGAGTTACTAGTTATATCACACCTAGTGGGACTAGGATTTAATTAAATTAGATCATGCACTTGTAGACCTATAAGATATCAAAGATATTTAAGTACTTGAGTGGTAGATATGAAATCAAGTTTCATGCCAAAAGTGGTCAAAAGGTCCTCATCAAAAGGTAAGGAAGTTGAGTTTATTGAGTTATCTTTGGAATTTTTTAGTAGAAAGAGATACTCTAGGTCTAATCCAAATCCTACACCCCCTAATTATCCTATTTTTTTCTCAATAAATCACTCTTAAAAACCTTTCACCTCCAATATCTAGGCCTAAACTTCAATATTTTGTGCCCTTTAATGGTGGCATCCCCTTAAATCTAAACCAATTTGATGATATACCCACTGTTGCATTTTTTATGCTTCCCTATTTCATAGGATACAATTCAATCACCTCTATTGAACATATTATATATATAATTTATGTTTAGTTCATTATGTTACCTAAGAGAATGTGGAAATGAGGTTATTGGCCACTTCCTTGAATGGTAAGCCAATTCAATGGTATAGGGACTTAACACCTACTTCTATCAATACTTGGGATGAATTTGGGGAACAACTTTTCAAACATTTTGATGATAGGAGTGACCATTTGTCTTTATTAGAGTAACTTAGCACAATTAAAGGGGCTCCCTAAGAATTTGTGATATATTTCAATTATAGGTTTAAAAAAACCTAAGATAGGATCTCCATGGTAATCAATCCCACTCCTAATTATGCCTCTTTTACTAATTGAGAACCCTCAATTATAATTTGGTAGTCATGATATAGTCCATGGGAGGGAACACACTACTGGATGATTATGAGGTAGCTATAAGGGTATAAATTTGTATAATACAAGAAGGAAAGCTTACCCAAAAATATACCATGCCCTTGTTCCCATAGATACAATCCCTTATGCCTACCATTGCTCTCTTACCAACACCAACCAATCATGATTAGGCATATGCCAATCAAGCAAAAATATTGGAAAAGATTGAAGGGCTATTTAAGGCCCAAAATAATAGGATAGTAGACTTGGAGAGGTAGAAAACTCCATGTCATAGACCTTACTAATAACCCTATCAAGCCCCATACCATCTCTATCAATAAAATATACCTCCATATCAACCTAATCCACAAAGTTAAGGTTATATTTCTCAATCAAATCCCTATAACAATTTCAACCCTAATTTTGCTAGCACTTTTATAGCACTATTCCTAACTCAAAATAATTATGCTCAAGAAGTCCAATGACCTACACAATGGGGGAAGCAACATGAGATGGAAATCAATCCAAGTGGAGATGTTTTATATGCTTCTTTCATGTATAATAATCAAACTCCTTCGACACATGACACTCGACCTCCTACACAACACAAAGAAGGTCATTCTATGTAACATGGAGACACTCCCTTAATGACTCAAGATGATATGCCAAATCAAAAAGGAACAAGTTTACTAAGGCACCATATAATAATAATTTGTTAAACTTTCAACAAGGATAACATTCCTTTGAGTAAGTTACAGCTAATAAAATTGGAGGTACAACTAAGGTAGACAATACAATTGTAGCCCACATAAGGGATAAAATAAGGGTAATTAGTGATGAATTACAAGTTGGAAGGGCAAACACTCCACCATCTCAACCACCTCAAGAGGATACTAGTCAAGGTGTAACTCCTAAGACTGTACCAACTCAAAAATTTCAAGATGGGAGAGGGCAAAATCATAGAGGTCCATTCATACCTCAATTCACAAAAAATTAAATTGGTACTGCTACTTCTGAGTTGTAACCAAAGGCTGATAGTCCTCATATTAGCATTGAGGATTAGATAAAAAAATGCCCATGTTACAATAACTATGTGGGAAAACTTTCTCATTTTGCAGTAAAAATATATCCTCCAAGAAGAGTTATCCAAACTCCACATCTTAGATAAGTAGGTAAAAAAGGTAGGTGCAGCCCTAACCAATACCAATTAGCCTCATGATTCTTAAGAACCAAATGTAATCAAGCCCCTTCCCTTCTATCTCTCTATCATTATAAGTGATTCTTTAGTATAGAAGTGTATGATAGATAGTGGGGCTAGCACTTCTATCATTCCTAAGTCTATATTAGATAAGTTGGGGCTAAAGTATGAACCTAATGCTAAAGGGGTCTTAACACTAAATGGGTCTACTACTAAGACTATTGGTATCCTTAAGGATATGAAAATTATCTTGGTTGTTTATCCTAATTGCACTATATCTCAAGATATGGTGTATTTGACCTGCCTCCTTACTTTGCCTTATGCTTGTCTAGGGATTTCACTACTAAGATAGGGGATATATCTCTTTTGATAGATCTTATATGGTTTTTAGGACTAGGTATGAAACAAATTTCTCCATAAGTTTTGAACCTATCTCTAGGTCTAATTTAGATCCTTACATGCCTAACTTGTCTAATGTTAGTTGCACTATCATAGATAAGGATGAACACCCCAATGACCAAAAGACCATTGAACCACTTGAAGGTATAACAGATTTTCTCTTTGATGAATGGGGGGAAGATAACCATGGATATGATCCATACAAAATCATTGAATAGGTAGGTTTGGGTGTATATTATATGCATGAGGAAGGGGCTATCAGACCAACTTTCACTAGCCCAAGCCAAGATCATGAAGGAGTATGTAATTTGTTCTTTAATGTCTCTAGATCCAAGAATGGAAGTGGTGTAGGTGTCATGATTGTATCTCCTTCAAAACAAAATTACTTTTATTTCTCAAGGTTTCAATTCAATTATACTTTCAAAATAGAAGAGTATGAAGCCCTCATCCATGGGTTGAATGGACAAGAAAGAGAGGCATCGAGCTCCTATAAGCTATGGGAGATAATGAGTTAGTAGTGCATCAAGTGAGAGAGAAAAATGTATTGATGAATCAACTCTTAAATTCATATAAACATAGGATTTGGGAACTCTTAGAATACTTTGCATCCTTTGACATTTGCTCCGTCCCCCAAGAGAGTTCAATCAACATGCATAATGATTGGTAGCCATATGAACACAGTATGATATTCCAAATGGGTTCAAGGACACCAAAGAGTAGTATAAAATTAAGGTAGTGTGTAGACCTTCATTCCTTGAAAATGAGATTAGTTTTTAGGTATTTTATAATGACAATCAAATAGCATACATCTTACATCATGAGGCAAAATTCTACTCAAGGAACCAAGGCAGATTACGCCAATAGTATGGGGACTAGATTGTCTAATTGAGGACAAAAAAGTTTCCTAGGGGATTAGTGACCTTTGAAAATATATTCAGTTAATATTATTATTATCTAATGAAATAAAAGGTTATTATATCCACTAAAGAGGAGCACTATGAGAAGGCCATCATTTTCAAGGATATGTTGCTCAAACTAGAAAAAGTGATCACCAAGGAGGAGAAGGAAACCTTCATAGATTTATGTCAAGAATTTTTAGACATGTTTTCTTGGGAATATCATGATTTTAATGGGTTTTACCTTATTTTGGCTCAACATACCATCAATTTAGAGATAATTTTTAAGACTGCAAGATAAAAACAAAGACTAGTCAACCCCAAGATTGAGATCCTTATAAAGAAAGAATTGACCAAGATCATTGAATCTAACATCATATTTCGTATAAAATACTCTTCATGGGTGGATAATATTTTACCTTTAAGGAAGAATATTGGGGAGATAATATTATATGTAGACTTTAGAGATATTGATAAGGTGTCATTAAGAGACCACTGCCCCTTTCCATTAATGGATCAAATTTTTTGAAAGGTTTCAAGTTCATAAAGATTATATTTGCTTGATGGATACTTAGGGTACAATCAGGTGTTAGTGAGGAGGAATATTAACACAATACTACCTTCACAACTAATTGGGGCACCTATGATTAAAATAAGATACCCTTTGAACTATCTAATTCAAGAGCCACATTCTAAAGGGCAATGGATGTAGCCTTCGAAGGAATTATCAATGAGATGGTGCTTATCTACCTTGATGAAAAAGGACCCATAATATCATTTGACACACTTGATTCTGGTGTTTGATAGGTGAAGGTAGTATGGGGTCTCCTTAAACCCCAAAAAGTGCATTTTTGCAGTCCTCAAGGCCAAACTTATAGGACATTTGTCAAAAGCAAGCCTCTGTATAGACCCCGAGAGGATAATTGAAATCCTTGACTTATCACTACCCAAACATAATAAATTATTATAGAGTTTCTTTTGAAATATCAGCTTTATCATAAGTTTCATACTCAATATTTGTAGAATTGATAAGGTCTCTAACCCACATGCTCAAGAAACACAAAACGGTTTTCATGGACTTAGGAAGGGAAAATAATATTTGAATCCATTAAGTAGGTCATGAAACAATATCCTACCCTCATCAACCATGATTTTTTAATGGAATTATTTATTTATTCATTCTCTACCAATGACACTATTTATTCCATGCTTATGTAGCAAAATAGTGAGGGTCTTGAGTAGCCCATAGCCTTCTTTAGCCAAGCATTAGAGGGGTATGAAGAGAGGTATAATATATATTTTTTAATTTAATTTTATTCAAGATATGTCTCAATTAGTTTAGATACATGGTGTATAATAATAAAATCCATGTCATATTAGTCTACCCTCTCATCAAAGACTTCATCCTTAATAAAGACATGAGTGAAAAGAGAGTTGGTTGGGTGAACAAATGCATGGAATAAGAGATAGAAGTGAAGGTAACCAAGTTATTAAGGGGTAGGGGATTGTGTGAAATCCTTAAAATATATGTGAAATAAGACAAGGAAATGTTTTTGATAATGCAAAGTGATTAACAAGCAGCCATACCTACATCTCCTCCTAGCTAGACTCAAGACATGGTGAGATTACTCCAAATGGGAGAATGTCTTATAGGAACAAAAAGGACAAGAAGGAATTAGTTTATACTAAAATAAATTACTTATGTCTTGATTCATGGGACACTATTCAAAAAGTACCTTGATGGCATGCTCTCAAGGTGTGTACAAAGTAGCCAAATTGACAAGCTCCTAGACTAGTTTCATGATGGGATTGTAGGAGGATACATTGAAACCAAGACCATTGTAGTAAAAATCATAATAGAATGAAATTTTTGTCCAAGTTTTTTCAATGACTCACATTATTAGGTTAAGAGTTTTTGAAAATGTATTATCTTTAGAGGGAATAAAAAACTATCTACCTTATCTCTCAAGCCTATTCAAGTGGAACATCCTTTCATGTAGTGGGGCCTAGAATATGTATGTATGATTCATCCCGCATATAGTGCAGGACACAAGTGGGTATTGAATTATATATATTACTTACTAGGTGGGTTGAGGTAGTTTCACTTAAGGAGGGAAATGGAAACTTAGTTTTGGAGTTCTATGATAGTCTAGTGATAAAATTTGGGGTCCCCTCCACCATAATATAAGACAATGCATTGGCCTTCAATAGTGCAAAGGTGAGTGAATGGGATATTAACCATGGCATATACCTTACTGTTTCATCAAGTTAGTACCGACAAGGAAATGGACTTGTAGTGTTCACTAACAAGATTATAATTAGGATCATAAGGATAAATATGGAGAATAACCTTATGGGTAGATAGGATTACTCCAAATAGGGCTACTAGACATTCATAATATCTTATTATATATGGAAAATAGTTAAGGCTACCCATATTAGTTGAAATTCTAGCCTTGTAACTTACACACCAACTTGAACTTATGGAGAATGATGTAATGGAGGTGAGAATGAATGAATTAAGGGAGTTGGAAGATACAAGGGATGGTGGTATGCATGTCATGTGGTATAATAAATATCAACTCAAGAGATAATTTTACAAGAGAGATTCATCAAAGACCTTCCAATAAGGTGACATTATACTCAAGTGGGATGAAGACCCTACCAAGCCAAGTAAGCATTCAAAGTTTGATAGTCTTTAGAGTAAATACATATCCACATCAATGGGGTGTTCATAAATTAGTTTTAATAATAATCAAAAAATTATCTTTGTATATATTAGTTTATGTTTCCTTCTTCTAAGTGTTGTACCACATGCCTTATTAGTTGTTTATTTTGTTGTATTCATGTTGTTTTCTATTGTGTGTCATTTTTGTTTATTATGTCTTTTATATCTTGATATATTACTTTAAGTGTGAAAATTATTGATCATGATGTGATAGTTTATTCAAAGAGTCTTCATATAGGCATGCATGATATGCAAGAGATCCTGAGTCTTCTTGACTAGTAGGCAAGTCAGGCCTTCAGAGTCACCATTAATGTTTAATTATTTTTTCCATTAGGCATATAAAGGAGTAAAAATATGTCTTGAGTACCCAATTTTACATGTGGTCACCCTTCTCATACACCTTAAGTTTCAAGAAAATCCATAAGGAGACCACTAGTCATCACATCATGGAAGCAGGTTCAAGTGTTTTGTCATGTCAAAAAATACCATGGTAGTTATCTTATACACCCTCTTGAGCTTGTGTAAAATTATTTACTTGTGATTATTTATGTATAAGGATCCATAACAAGCCTTATGGTGGTCTTAATGGTAAAAATTTGCCCATAATGAAGATGACCCAATGTTGCAGCTTATGACACATCATGAATCCAACCAGTATGTTAAGAGCCTGTAAAGTATGGTGAGATCATAGGAATTAAATAATGTTATAACAAATGTGGAGTAACCTTGTTTTTGTACTTATTATGTTTTAATGTCATTTTATTGATATTAACATCACCTTATGTAGACCTTCACTTGTGATCACATTTATTGCTTTTAAAGGGATGTTTAACCATAAAATGATGCTATTTTGACCACAAAAGACCACTAAAACCATAAATTACACCCTATAAGGCCTCCATTAATTCCATAATTCCATATTTAAATATTTTCATATGCTAAGGGTGTCTTTTCACAAGTCAAAGGCTTTTATTTTCTATTAAGGGAGCCCACACATGGGAAAAAATGGCTCTTCAACTTCCAAATCTCCACTTCATGTTTTGAAATTCATTTTGACTCATATTTTCCCTCATCCTATGTATAATATTTATATGAGATTTAGTATAGACATTAGGTGAGAGAATTGAATATTTTTAATCCAAGCATGATAAAAATAACCTCTCCTTCCTGTCATCCTCCTTGTAAGTTATGGATAATACTTTAGGTTCATGTTTAGTATGAATACGAGATAGAATATTATGACCTAACATCTTGGACAAAGGAAGGGGGTATAATTTCATTTTTATCCTTGAAATTATTTTATAGAATGATCAAACATTTTTTATGAACAATGTTCAATAACTTAGTGCAGTTAAACTAGTCTTTTGCATCCACATAGGGTCAAAAATGGAATAATTTTACTATGTTTCTAGCATGGTTAAGGAAAATGGTATTTATGTGTGCTTTCTAAAAGTCCTCAAGGTCCTTCCATTGTATTCTCCACCCTTGGTTCACACATGTGAGCCTATGAGAGAAATAAACATATAATTTATCATAAGTTGTGGACTACTAACCATGTTTCCTTTATGAGGAAGAGCCTCCAATTCATACATCTAAGAATGGATAGTGGTTTTAGTTTTGATGATGAATCCATAGATTTATTATGATATTTTTGACTCATTATCTCAATTATAGTGGTCATATGTACCTTTAACTCTCCCAAAATGCTACCTTCTAATGAATATGACTATGTAGTTGACCTTTAGTGCAAATATGGATTGAATGTTCTATGGTGATGGCTATTAAAGGTCATTAGGACACCATATAGTCAATAGAGATATTATAATCATGTATAATAATCCCCTTATCATAATAACCAAAATCCATTATGGATCTCAAGGCCAAGGAACTATCAACTAGTCCCCGAATAAATTCATAGACCTATTTATTAGAAGTTAAGGTTTATTATCAAAAGTTAAGGTTTTTATAGAATCCTAGGTTTAAAATCCTCCATTCATATCTCTAAGTAACCAATTCAAAATGTATTTACCTATTTAGTATGTTATTAGAGTTACCTAAGGTCTTCATAGGTCATCTTGAGTATGAATCAATAGTCCATATTAACCTATCAAGGAACCTATGGTATCTGATGGTCTCATCAGGCAAATACATCTCATAATAGGCTAAGTTCCAAGTGAAAGCTCCATAAATCCCTATGACTACCACCTATAACTTCAAGCCTTTCTTTCCAAGCCTAAATACCTATGATCCATAAGGATATCAATAGCCATTGATACTTGTAATAAAGTTGGCCTATTCAGGTGTAAGTCCTATTGACAAATCATAACAAGTTCAACAGGATAGATCATAACCAACCTTAAAAGGGTTTTAAAACCATCATATGTAGCTAAGTCTCAAAATGCAAAGGAGGGTCATAGATGGTGAAGATGGATATCTTAAATGAGTATGATTTGGATTCAAGGAAGGCCATTAGAGTCTCAAGCATGACATGGAATAATTCCTCTTTCTTAGGAGCCTACTTAAAGAACCCATTGATAGTCAACATGACTAGATCACCAAGCTTATAACTGTAAATGGTCTACCTCCAACCTTGAATATGAGACATAGCATGCCATGGAGGAGAGAAATCAAATTGAGATGGTGGTTAGAGCATATAGATGTTGTTGCCAAGTAAAAATAATTTGAAGGAATGATCAATCAAACTAACTTAGGCATGTACAATTATCTAGGTTTACTTAGTCACTTTGGAGTATATAATTGAGTTGAATAGAAATGTCAATAAACATGTAAAGGGGAACCCCATGGTGATGATGACATATATACCCCTCAAGATATCACATTATTGTGTGATTAAGTAAGAGAGATGCCTAGTCTGAGTTGTGTATCGATAAATCACAACCTTTGATGAATGATTTTATGAGTTGGATGTAATATAAAAATTGAGGATGTTAGATCCTAGAGGATATGGTCATATTTAAGAACATGTTACGTGAGTTCCAAACTCCATCAATGATAAAGAAAGAGAGTAATGAATACTTTAGCCATAGACCTCTAACATAGATGAATTCATCTACTTAGGTTGGTCATGTTAGAGGTAAAATCACTAAGGGAGGGGATTTTTGATGCCAAATAATCCAATTCAATTCTGAATTCTTAAAAATTTAGTACATACAATCATGATGCATACAAATTAACCATTACAATAAAGAAGGAAGATATAGCAAGATCAAGCACTTAACACATGATATATGTGGGAAACCCTCTTTGGGAATAAAATCCAATAAACCTTAAAATATATAATATAGTCCTATAAAGACATGATTCAAAATTTAGACCAACACCAACTAATCAAAAAAATACCCATCCCTTAATTTAGTGAGACACCCATCCCACAAAGAGGAACCAACCCCCTAAGAAACAAATCACCAACCCATATAACTTGGTCTGATATACACATATGATTTTATGTCTTATACACATGATTATGGACTTCTCTTACTTTCTCTCTTTCCCTTTTACACTCTCATAGACTTGTGCACACAAGCAATGCATCTAAAACATCCTTTTGGATCACTCTTCACTTCTTAGAACATACACAATCAAAAAACCTATAAAAAATCTATCACAACATTAAAAATATGACCTATAGGTCATGTACACAATAACAAACCTACTCTTTTCTTCAATTCATCCACTAATCATACTCACTCAATCAATCTCTAGGGTTTACTCTATCAATCTAGCACACTCACTCAATCTTCCTCTTCTTGGCTCATTAGGTCCAATGACCTTTGTTTGCTTTTGCATCACCTTGATCAGATAAATATTTTTGATATTTATCACATTTTTATGGTCCTAACTGACCTATACCTTCTCTTTAAAATGTTCTCTTTCTTTGTTTGACTCTATATAGACACCACTAACATAATTAGTCTAGTTAGACCTTGTACTTATACCACTCTCTTCCTTTCACCCATCTTGGTCAACCAAGATGCTTAACATATTTGAATAAAATTTTAAATATTTCCTCATACATGTTACATGTAATAACCACACACTCATTATGTCTACCAATGCCTCATTATCCCCAAACCACCATTAAGTCTTGGTGATACCTAAAATAATTAGGCCTTCATAGTCACACATTATATGTGAGACTACTTGGGTAACCTTAATCATTTACAAATGCTTTAATTACATATAAAATATCTATAATATACCCTTTATTACTCCTTCATGGGTCTATTCCACCTATAACACCAAAACAACACTCCAACTTACCAATTAGGTCTCCTTGCTCTTCAGGTCTTCTATACACAGTCTCAAACTTATAAAGAAAACACTCAAATATTTCACATATACATATGATTATATCACATGTTTTAAAACTTAAAGACCTATAAAACACCTCCATGTGATTTAGAAATTTCAGCATAAGCTCTAAGCACTTAAATCAACTATCTCAAAATAACCACTCAGACTGGTCACACATAGTCAAATTATAGTCAAGCTATTTTGACTCTTCATATCTGATCATGGGAATATCATGAAAAATAATGACTTATTATAGTCATTTTTTACTTATAAAAAATTTTCATACTCATTTTCTTATTCAATTCTACTCAAAACACCTTCAACTCACTCCTGTAATATGGTCACTCAATCTGCTAGTGCATTCAACAAACATAATCAACTTTTAAGCCTTTGTTCATACTGAATATATGTTTTTAAAACCTATAAAATAAAAAAATATGGTCCTCATGTATTCTATAACATTCTCCAATAGATATTTCATCTTGAAACATTAAGACACTATCAATAAATCTTCAATTATCCTTCTTGAGTCACTTGTAAAACATGGTCAAACACATATTCAACTTTAAATCTCAATAACTTTAACTATAGTAAAATTAAAACCTTATATCTAGATTATATGGATGTTCTTTGAAGTCCTTTAAAAATTTTAGTTTTACTACATCAATAAATTCATTATAGATTAAAAGATATAGCTTAAAAACTATAGACTAGTTTTTCCTTGTTAATTTGAATATTAAAATTCTAATGGTCACTATGTTAATTCTAAACATCAAACACTTTAAAATCATCTTGTGATCCCTAAAAAAATTTAACAAATGCACTCCATCAATCTATAAGAGGTACAATCACTGATAGGGGTGAATCAGTGAGTCTAGATATTTAAATTTCAATTCCAATCCTTTCAAACTACTAATCAATGAACATGTATCAACTTTATCAAGAAACATTAGAAAGAGAGCTCATTCATTCAATGTATACACAAGCTAAAACTCCCAACACATAATTCCTATGGGAAAACTTCATGGGGAATAAAACCCACTCTTAAGCCTATAACACATTGACTACTTGTCCTATAAGAGATTAAAAACAAGAGATTGGTTGAGTCCTTTAGACCATAAACCTTGATCAAGTCCTCCTAACCAAAGGCCTTCAGTGAAACACCTATTTCACAAGGAGAACTTCCCCTAAGGAATATCAAGTCCTTTAGAACCTCTTTTGAAGTGAACACCTCCACCTTCGAATTGATGTCTTCAAAACTTGATGATGGATCTCTAATTATCTAACCCCTACACAAACTCCCTTTCTATCTCATACAAACCTATCATATAGGCATGCCATAAACTCTCTCCTTCCTCACTCAAACTATCCTCATATGCACATTCAAACCTCTTTACATATCCTCAAACTACAAATATGTAAGATCATTTTTTTTCATTATAAATATGACCTGTAAGTCATACACTTAATCAATAAACTACTCTGCACATCAACTCATCCAACTGGCACACAACTTATCCTCTATTATTCAATTTAACGTATACTCCACACCTACAATCTTATCTCAAGTCTAGAAACCATCACATTTGGTTTCAATATTTATACATAATTCATGAATTATCAATTCCATAATATTCTTTATCAGCCACACCACATGATTTCACCCTTAAGGCATCTTACATGGGTCACACTTAAGCACAACACTCTTTCAAATAAGCCTAAGTCACCCTTTAGGTCCTATGACAACCAATTAACCTCTTTTATACTTTTATAATAAAATTAAGAACATAGGAACACTTTTAAATACATGGTTCCACATCTTATGCCCCCTTATACATCCTTAAATGATCATAGTTAACTATGCTTACTTATTCTCAATCAACTCAAATTGTGAACTTATACACATGAACACCATGAACCAACACATAGTCAGCTTAGTAATCCTTATTCATAATAAATATAGATTTATCACACATCCAAAATCCATATATAGTATCCTCATAGAGTCTAAAACACTCTCTAATAGCTACGCCATTATGAAACTTTGAAACAACATCAATACAAGATCAATTATCCTTCTCGGGTTACTTATAAAACATGCACAAACACATAGTAAAATTTGAACATCAGAATCATTGAATATACATAGTTTTATATCTTAAAATCAGGTTCACTAAATTTTTCATGGATTACTCTTCAACTTTTATTTTTATAACACCTTCAAATTTGTCCTGGATCAAAAGTTATGGATAAAATACAAAGCACTAGTTTTTTCCCTTTGCAAAATTCAAATATTTAAATGCCAATGGTCACAATTAAACTTCACTCACTAAAAATTTATCTCATGATCTTTATACTTATATCAATCATGCACCATCTATATTTTGTAAGGAACTTGACCTTTACCTTTCATTGCTCATCATTGGATCTTAATTATGATTAGTTGACTTAATGTTCTCTATTGATCTCTATGGATTAGTCAGGTCTTTATCATGCAGTGCACATTATTCAATCAATCTATATGAACACCCACTCACCATTATATCCTTATCCTTTACCTTTAATCAACATTAAACCTCTAACACTTGTTCTCATCTTGATTTTTCCTGACATTTTGGAATGAACACTCTTCATTGATCCTTTGTCAGGGACTCAATCTTTAACTTCATTAACCAATTAACACTTTGACCAATTTGACTTACTACGCATTATAGATCTAGATGTAAAAACTCTTATGCACCATTATATCTTCATCTAGTCCTGATCTTTAAAATCATGCAAAAATTACTAAGTATGGGGACCATTTCTTATCTACGTGGAAGGCTAACGTTGAACCTTAATAACTTATGTTGTGATTAAATGCATGATCTAAAATTTGGACCATATGATCTCCTTACATAAGAGGATACAACCATGTGTTAAAATAATCCTAAAACCTTCAAACATGTGAGATATAATTCCATGAATCTGATCACTCATATTTTCCTACATAGATCCAACTATGCTAAGAACTTCTTTGGAAGGCCAACTTTGCACATGCATATCTTTTGATGTGCTTCATCACATGATTTGAAATATAATTAAAATAAACTAGGCAAAAAAATGAACAAACCCATATGATCATTTTATCCTCTTAGATTCACACATGAAAAATATAACAACCTCAAAAATGCCTACTCATCTTTTCTTGCCACATTGCAAATTTCATTATAGGAAAAGATTGTCAAACTGCCTGGGAGCCCAAATTTGCACTTGAAAATCTTATGTTTCACTACATCACATGACATTAAATTGAGTTCATATAAACTAGGCACAAATGTGATCAAAACCATATTAATAACTCCCCCTAACTCATCCAAACATGGTAATAGTGACATCAACAAACTACCTACTCAAATTTTCTACCACTAGACCCAAATTATCTAGATGAAAACTATAGACTACTAGATGAATTCCACTTATGCACACAATCTCTCTAGTCATCCTTGAATTATTATAAGACCCTTTACACATGCTCAAATCACCATAATCATCCCTAAACATGTCTAACCATGTTAAAACTAAAGATCAACCAAGCCTCCTTCAAGCATACTAGGACAAGAATATTGTACACTTTGTCATTGTCGCTTTAGACTATCAATGCACTTCATCCACTAAATTGGATACCTCCATGACATCACCATGACATTATTGACAATTTTCCAATAGGATCTCCTTGGGATTACCCTACTCTTTACCTTGTAATGCTCACCATCAATCTTTGACATAGGCATCCATGATTATGCCACTTAATAACTCTATGTGCCTTCTATGCATATTGAGTATTTGACTCAATGCACTCCATTGATCTCCATCTATATGAATACTTGTACACCATTGATCTTCTTTCCAAACTCTATGATTGTGACACAAGTTACTAACACATTCAATATTGACTATTTAACTTTGAACCATGCCATTGGATCCTTATCTAGTTAGATTAAACATTTATCATGATATATGTGATCCGATTTAATGCTCACCATAGATCTTTGATAATGAAAATTTGGGTAAGTATGGGAACATAGTAAAATTTATCTATAAGGCCAAATTTTTATCTTAATAAATTTTTCTATGCTCAACCTCATGACCTAAAATTTGAACCATATGATATTTTTACATAGGTGAATCCATCTATGTATCAAACAACTCCTAAAACTTTCACACATGTGAAATATTAAATCATCAATTTTCTCACTCAGATTTATCTATCAAGATGACTACTTGAGAGTAAACATTGTTCTAATTTTTCTAATGAATTCCATTCACTTAAGCACTCATAATAACCCATAAGGTCTCTACAACATGTCCATACCATAAACATCATCTATAAATTGCTGATCCAAGTCAAACACTAAAGAGACATGTAGGAACACTGAACCACATTAAATCACACTTTATTATTGTCAAGCTAACACACATGATACATCATCAATAACCTTGGTCACCTTAGAGACATCATTGACAAACCTCCAATAGGTCAATGACATTGAGGGCAAACCTAAGAGGGAGAATACCTAGGATGGTGCTTAGGGTAGTTGAGAATAAGGGTAGAAGGTGGAGACTAGATTTAAAATAATTCTATGATAACATTAAATCTATAAATTTACCTATAGGTGACTTGAGGTTCCAAAGCTTAGTCTAAGATAGAAAGACTAAAGATACCCTTAGGTCTCAAAATCTAAACCTCCACTGCAGTATCATATCCAAAACCACAAACATAATTAATTTCATGAGAAAGTGCATGATGTTGATATAGGTCCTGAAGGAGGTGTTTGAAGTAGAGGAATACAAGGAAATAGTCAAATTCATCTTAACACCCCTATTAAGCTCCACTACCCCAATATGCCATATTGAACTACCAACTTAGACATTCATATCTCATAGCTCATGATGAATCAAATGTAATTCTCTTAAGGGGATTTTGGAACTCCTATGAACTCAAGATCCATGGAGGAAAGAGTGGGATTTAGGATCTTAACTCTATCACCTAGAATGCTTGCCAAGAGAATTAAGGTCACCAAATTTCACTCAATACTCATCGTATAGTTTACATGGGACCAAGAGTATTTCAATATATTTTAATGGGTCTATGGGCCACATCCATGGAAAAAGTTCTTGGTTTTGGGGCCTATACTCTATGAACCATCATTAAGATGGCAGGCCACCAAAACCCTCTTTAAACCTTTATTAAGCCCCAATGAGGAAATTACACACTAAAATTCTTAAAAATGATACTATTGGGTCTTCTTGCAATCTTAATGGGCTCTCTAGGTCACATAAGCACCCAAATGGTCTATTGGATGGCATGTGCAAGATGTATAGTGTATGGATCAGGCCTAAAAGAGCTACTCCAAGACTATATACAAGAGTGGGGAAGAATTATACACATCCTATATGTTTTTAAAGAGGTAAAGGGATCTAGAGGTCTCAAATAATTTCAAAATGGCCACCAATAAGGGCCTCCATGTCTAAAAGTCACTTGCAAGCATGCCTAGGTGCCTAGGTATAGGACTATGTACACCCAAAGAAGAGGTAAGTGGATTAATCAAGCCACCACATATGATATAAAGGTCATAAATAATTTATTCCAAACCATAAAGGGTGTCTAAGTGCTCCATATCTCAATTTTTGTTTCAATATACAACAACTCTACCTTTAAGCCTATTGGTCTAACATCTTCTTAAAACATTATTACTTGAAGATTAAAATATAGGACAAAAGGTGATTAGATAACACCTTAGACCATCATAGAGATGTTTTCCAAGGATTTTTATAGGTGCAATAAATAGTGGTTTCTAGAAGAAGGATACAAATTGGTGATTGTGGCAAAAAAAAGCCTTTAGATTGCAAAGAATGCATAATTCTCACCCGAGGAGCAACTTGATGAGATCATAACTGTATATAATAGTTTCATGAGGATATGAACACTTTGGGATATTTTAAGGGATTTTTATAGAATAAAATAGTGTAATTGGTTCATAATTTAGGGTCTTAACCTTTATGAACCATTACTAGGAACCTAAACACCCTCAAACCTCACTAAAACCCTAATAATGATCTGATGGAGAAGATATTTAAATTGCATCCAAATTCATTTAAATGAATTGGGAGAGACCCAAATATCATAGTACACTCTAAGGAGATCCAATACATGTCAGTGGTTTGAATGGATAGTTATACAAATGCATTTGAAACACTATTTTTTTCAAGGTTTAGTGGTATTTTCAAGGTGCAAAGTGACATGAGGAATTATAGACCATGGGAGAGGGTAGTGTGAGGCATATTACACCTTTTAAAACAAAAAAACAATCTCAATTAATCTTGGAAAGGTTTTTATAGTCCTTCACCGTAAGGCCAATCTAGAAGTGCTAGTGGGAGGTGATGTAATCACCTAAATGAACAAAGTTGCAAGTGTATACTACTTGTAAATCATAAGTATTGGTGTAGTATATTAGTTTAGACTTGAAACTATGTCCATCAGTCATCTTAAAGGTTTCATTCAATCCTGATACCCATCTAAGAAGGGAGTAGTCAAGAGACTAGGCTAATTATCTAATAGGCCTACTTAATCAACAAAAGAAGTTGTTCATAGGTGTAAATAGCTACTATGGATTAAATTAATGGTCATGAAACTTATATAATTACCTCATGAGATGAGTAGACCCATTTCCTATCCACTCTAAAGGTTGGGGAAATTTTATAAGTCATATTGGCATGAAAGAAGGAGGTAGATACTAAATGCTTCATAAAAGTGGACAAATAGAACCACTTTAATTCTTGTAACTATAAAAAATTAGAGGGATTTGACCAGTATTGGCATGCACATGCCCTTTATTATTGGAACAAAACTATATATTGAGAGGGGAGATGAATTAGTAGATTGATTAAATTTTTCCTTTAATACTATTAATTCAAATTAAAAAGTATATGCATATATCACACACACAAAAATATACATAACACTCAATGTACATGGAAAACCCAATATGGGGAAAACCACAGTGAGAATAGCTACTAAAATCTAATGTTCTAATCTAGCCTAATAATCAAAACCTCATTGGTTATGATTTTTGGGTGCACCAAACTTAAGGAGACATCAATCCCTTAATTTTAGATTACCTACTCTAAGGAAGTATCTACTCCCTAACTAATCACCAACTCATCTCTTCTGATAACACCTACCAATCAAATATATTATGGAGATACAACTCTTGATTATAAAATTGATTCATAAATGAATCCAATTCTATGTTATAGACCTATTCTATAACTTCTCATGCTCTACACTTCTCTCTCTTATATGAGACATATATATATATATATATATATATATATATATATATATATATATATATATATATATATATATATATATATATATATATATATATATATATGCATTAGATCTAGGTCTCACATCTTTTGTATGTTCACACTTAGTTGTTAACACATCATTCTCCATTCTTGGATTTAGTTCATATTTCTTTAATGATAGGTTTCTTTCTTCTTGAATTCATACACCTCTATTATAATTATTGAATTCATACACCACTGATATAATTCTCTATGTCATATAATGCATCTTTCCTGAGTGTTCCATCACTTGACTATTGAGATGAACAAATATTTCAATACTAATCATTGATATTTAAATTTCATACCATGATATTATGATCATCATTTAATTGAATCAACTTTAAAACACAACCATTAGATTGGACTTTGACAGGATCACATGCTCCACTAGATCTTTGTGAGCTTTTGAAATTTAAAATTTCAACTTTACAACACATCAATTGATATTTGATCTGAGCTCCTACATGCCATTATATATTCAAAAGTAGCATGTAAATTACCTCTTTTTATCATTAAACATCAATCACTTGATCTCATCTCACTGCTTCCTAATCATTTGGAGCACATATGCACCATCGATATCCTTAAAGTAACTTGGTCTTTAAATTTATAAACATCAGACACTTTGACCTCTTTGACTCCATGAGTTTAATTTATTTTCATTGCATGATAACACACTAAATATTAGATCCTTTGATATATTAATACACTCATTAGATCTATGTTTTATAAGCTCCCATGCATATGACACATGTCACTAGCGCATTCAATCTTAGGTACCTTTGACATATTGACTTCACTACACATCATTAGATCTACATCATGTGATTAAATTATCATTGTTGATCATGATTGGACAAATCTTAAGTTTAGGACTTAAGAAATATTAAAGTCTTTGAACACTGCTCCAAGATGGTAATCACTAGGTCAAAGGGGATAGTTATACAATGATAAGGAAGGCTTAAATTATGACTTAAGTGATTGGTTATCACCTATATCTAGTCAACATAAAAATATAAATTCTTATGAACACTATGAATGAAACCCATAGGGTTTTACTGAGAAACCCTAGTAATGGCTGAGAGCTAGAATAAATCATTTTTTGTCTCATTTCTCTTCATCTAAACCTATGGACCATAAATATGAGATGTACTTGAGAAATAAATAATAGATCTTCTATAAATGGCTCTATAAATGGATCAAAAATGGTCTCTGTAAAAACATGACAACTTTATATGATAATATTGTAGCTTATATTATGCAATTGTAAAACATGATCTTATCTCCATCAATATTTCCTAGTCCTCTGACATCAATGACATCCATAATTCTAGCAATCTCCATTTCGACATCAATGAAAATAATATTTCCAATAATCTCCCCATATTTAATTGATGTAAAACTAAATACTTTGATCCTGTAATTCATGCTCTACTCCTCTAGCATTGACTATACTTGTAGTGCTTACATTGGCTTCTAATTAACATGAGTTGAAGTTGTTCATTCTAAACTTTCTCCCCCTTGTACAATGGAACATTTTCCAAACACAACTTGGAAACATGATCTACTCCTCCTTTGATAATCATAAATCATTTGGAAAACTTTCACAGAGAGCATTTGCACTTTTTCTCCCCCTTTGACATCAATGGAAAAGGAACTCCAACTTTCTCATTGTTTATCCAAATTTTTCTACCCCTTTATCAGATAAAGGATTTGTCCAAGAATCTTCAACCAAAAAATCATTATAAATTTATAATAACCATATAAAAATGAGGAATACATGGTCATAAAATTTCTTTGTGCAGGATGAGGAGGTCTTCTTAACTTTGTCTTCTTCAATTCTCTCATCCTTATGTAACCATCTGCATCAGCGACCTTTGTGTTCTACATCTTCCTTGAGTTTGTAGATATTGATTCATTATTATTCATCTTTCTTCAATCTTCTTTTCTCCTTCAGATTTCTTCACATCAACAGTGTTTGTGTTTATCTTTGTATATCTGGAGGCATTCTTGCAGGATTTTTCATTCTTTGTTCTTGATTCTCCTTTTGCTTTGAAGTTGTCATATAAGTTTGCATATGTACTAGTTATGGGAATTTTCCCTATTTCAAAACCAAGACCAAATTTATATTTTGATGGTAATTAAGATTTTATCAATTCATCAAGAATTTTTTAACCTCCTTTTAGATTTAGACCTTTGTCTATTTGTTCTTTATCTTTTTCAAGTTTTTTTCTGAAATTCATTATTTCTGATTCTAAATTCATGTATTAATTATATTTAGATTTTAGTTCAAATTTGACTACATTTTATATTGTTGTAGCCTATTCCACTTGTGTCTATAAGATAACTACCATCTGATCATATTTTTCAAGACTTTTGGATACTTTTTCAATATCCTTTTGTGTCTGCTTCTACATTGAGTTATCTTTTCTCAGCTTTTCAATTCATCTAGAGCACAAATGAGTTCACCCTATAGATCCACTTCTCCTTCCTATTCTTCATATAAGTCATCAACTTATTATTTTTATTGATCTATAAAATATGATTAAAATGTCATGAATAGGATTTGATTTACCTCAGCCACAAAGCCACAATCATGGTCATCATTTGAACTATTACTATCATCTAATGAATCACTATCTTCTCTTGTGTATAGGCCATTATTATTTTTAAATAAGTTCTTCTTCTTGGAGTAGTGAGGTTTCATATTTTTATTATCCTCTTATTTCTATGAATTATTCTTTTTATTATATGGGCATTTAGCAGTAAAATGTCCTACCTTACCATAGTTAAATCATTTAAAGGGTAACTTACATTTGTATTTTCCAGACCCTCTTCTAAATTTTTTTTTATCAAATTTGGCTTCTCTTTCATCAGTCTCCTTAGATCCAGATGTAGGTGATTCTACTTTTACTTTTTTTGATGCTTTTAATGTAACTTATCTCTTGAAAGTATCTACTTTTCCCATTCTCATCTCATAGGCTAGGAAGGTTCCATGCAATTCATCTACAATGAGCGTATCTAGATCTCTTGCTTCCTCTATTGTAGATATTTTAGAATCATAACTAGATGGCAGAGATCTTATGACATTTTTAACAATGACCAAATATTTCATCTCTTCTCTAATTCCTCTAATTGTATTTACTATTTCATCTACTTTGAGGAGGTAGTATACAATTTTCTCTTCTTCATTGATTTTAAGACTTTCAAACTTTCTTCTGTATTTTTGTAGCTTGGCCTAATTTACCTTAATATCACCTTCATAGATGCTCTTTAACTGGTTCTAGACATCATGTGTAATTTAAAAATGCATTACTTTAATAAAATCTAAGTTAGATAATCCACAAAGGATATAATTATTTACTTCGGCATTGCTCTCATATGCTTTCTTGGTAGCTTGATCATTAGGAGTTGTATAAATAAATTTATATCCATTTACAATATAAATACATACATCAAACCCTAATGAAGATAAATATGTTTCCATTTTAATGCTCCAAAATGCATAATTTGATCCATCAAAGAGAGGTGATTTGTTTGAGGAAGAGCCTTATTGACTAACCATTTGTGTTTACCATCCAAGATCTACCTAACCTGATTAAGCTTCTTCTAAGGAACCATGGCTTTAATACCAATTATTGGAACACAAATATCTATTGAGAGGGGGGTGAATCAGTAGATTTATTAAATTAAACCTTTAACTTTTAGTGAAATTAAAAAGTATATGTAGAGATCACACACACAGAAAGACACAACACTCAGTGTACATGGAAAAGCCAATATGGGAAAAAACATAGTGAGAATAACTGCTAGAATATACTATTATAATCTAGCCTCATAATTAAAACCTCATTGGTTATAATGTTTAAGGGCACTGACCCTAAAGAGACACCAATCCCTTGATTTAATAGCACCTAATCTAAGGAAGCACCTACTCCCTAACTGAGCACCAACTCAACTCTTTTGATGGCACCTACCAATCATTCTATTATGGAGATACAACTCCTAATTATAAAATTAATTCATAAATGAATCTAATTATATGTTATAGACCTATTCTATAACTACTCATGCTCTACACTTCTTCTGTATCTTCTCTTCCACTCTACCCCTCAATTAAAATTAATTCCACACTTTGTGTGTATCCTAAATGACACATATATGCATTAGATCTAGGTCTCACATCTTCTATGTGTTCACACTTGGTTGTTAACACATTACACTCCATTCTTGGACTCAGTTCATATTTATTTAATGACATGTTTTTCACTTCTTGATCACACACCACCACCATAACTCTCTATATTTTACTATATTTAATAGATATCAGGATGTATTTTTGATACACATTTCATATTACACATTTTTTATCAATCACAACAATCTATATCTTTTTTTATGTCATATAACGTATCTTTACTAAGTGTTCTATCACTTGACCATTGAGATGAAAAAATCTTTAAATACTGACCATTAATCATTATGTTTTTCACCATGATCCAATGATCATTATTTAATTGACTCAACTTTAAAATGTAATTGTTAGATTAAACTATGATAGGCTTACACACTTTGTTAGATCTTTGGGAGATTACAAACTTTAATGTTTCATCTTTAAAACACATCCATTGATCTTTGATCTAAGATACCATGTGATGTTAGATCTTCAAAATTAACATGAACTTTACCTTTGTCTTTGAACATTTTTCCATGTTGGTAACCACTAGGTTGAAGGGGCCGATTACAAAATGATGAGGAAGCCTTAAGTTATGACTTAAGTGAGCAATTCCCACCTATATCTATTCAACATAAAAATAGAAATGCCTATGAATTTCATGACTAAAACCCATAGGGTTTTACTTAGAAACCCTAGTAATGGCTAAAATAACTCACTTTTGGTCTCATTTATCTTCATATGAACCTACAGACCATACATATGAGATGTACTTGAAAACCCATAATGGATCTTCTATGAATTTCTTTATAAATGGTATATAAATGGTCTTTATAAAATCATGATAACTTTATATGATAATATTACAATTTATATTATGCAATTATAAAACATGCTCTTATCTCCATCAATCCTACCTGATCCTCTAACATCAATGACATCCATAATTATAAAAATCTCCATTTTGACATCAGTGACAATCATATATCTAACATTCATGGGCTAAACTAAGGTTGAATTATCCTCCACCACTCCACTTCAATGCCAAATAATACACATTGAAGACCACCAACTATGAACCCAATACATGAGAGAGCATAGAGGGATACTTGTAACTACTCATTGAGTGAATGGTGACCATTATGACCTCTTCATGCCACATTATCTTCTCACTCTTATTCATTCTTCTATAAATCTAGGCCCTAAGGCCATTATATTCATCCCTCAATTGGGTGTGATGAAACTCTACCCAAATTGTATCTTGTAAGACTTGTGAATTCATAAAGAAGGACTATTTTTAGAATTATTTGATATCATAGTGTTTTATGTGTTTTTTGATTTGCATGAGTGTGAAGTTTCATTCTTCTTTGCAGGTCCTTTCTCTCACCTAGTTGCTAGAATGTTATCTTATGTAGGTTATGTAATGTGCCAAAGTGTTGGTAGTTATGTTTGAAGAGAAATCTATTTGATAGTCTTAAACATGCCTCTTAATTCATTACCTTTAATTTACATAAATCCATCATAGCCTTCACATGAAATACTTATGTTTAAGATCTCATTGGAAAACTTATTTTAGTTGCTAGTTCTTACTTGGTTCAGAAAATGTTGATTGAATATTATTTAGAGTGGATAGGTCAATATTGGTGAATAAAATCATTAAATTAGGTTTATTTCATGCATTTATCTATCTCTTTTCACCCCAATAAATTAGTAGGTCTTAGGAAGTGAGCTCAAATTGATGCACTAGGGGAGATAGCCCCATAAACTACAGGTTTAGTTGATCTATATGTCACCCACATCTTTGGGATAATCTCATATTACCCCAAAATTGGAGATTTTTGAACTATCTTCTCCTAATGGTTTATTTTGGAGATTCAACAATAATATGTGTTCAGGCATGAGAAATAAATATACCCTACCAAATGGACTATGTGAGCTTACAGGAGGAATATGAGAGTTTTAAGTGAATGTCCAAAGTGATTTGAGCCCATTGGAGGGATGAAGAATATCTCAAAATAAAGATTAAAATTTTCCATAATGTTATCATTATACAGTTAGACTTAATAAGGCAAAACAAGGAAAATGAAGGTTTTGGGCCTAGTGATCACCTACATGCCTGTCACAGGTAGTAGGAGAAAACATCATGTTGATGATGGTTTTTAAGGAACCAAAAGGTTGTAAGGGTCAAAATAAAATGTGATTAAAGTTTTCATCTATACAAAAACACTCAATAAGGCTATACTAGTTTAGGGAGCTCCGTTGGTAAGTCTAACAACCAAGAAGGCCTAATGCCCACCTACAGGTTACTTGTAGGTAGATATGAGCAAAAAACATATGTGTGATGTGGAATAAGGTGTTGATAAGTATGAAAATATTAAATAAGGATATGAGAAATTTATCAAACACTTTTCAAAATCAAAACAAATTCTAAATAATCCAAAGGAAAAAGATCCACCCTTAGAATTATAGTCAAAAGCACATAAGCATATGTGGGCCTATTATATGTGAATTAGAGAAAATGTGTATTGGTTGTTAAATTAATACATTAAGGTATATGAGAGTTTAAAATGACATATAAATTTGATTATAATTTGATAATTATATCTACATAGAGCTTTCAAGGTGATAGAATGCAATGATAGGACTAGGAAGCCTAATCAGGCCTAAAGGCCTAAATGACCACCTACAAGCAAGAAAAATAGATTTCAAAATTTTGAGACCTCAAGGTAAATGGATAAAAATTTATATAAGTGGGTTAGGTTTTTTTAAACCTAGTAAAATAAATGTAATAAAAAATCATTTTAGAGATTTTAAGCCTAAAAACTCTTTCTTGGCCTAAATATACCAATTCTGCCAACTCAAGAAGGTTCTTTCTATGCTTGGAACTCTGAGTTTACATGGGATAATGAGCATAATGATATAGGTGTAAATGGTTACTAAAATCATAATCTTTGCTTTATTTTTTCCATTAAATCATAAATCCTTATGAATAATGCTTAAGAAATGAAGTCACTTAGAACCTTCCTGCCACCTTGTGAAAAGTTTGAGAAGCCTATCAGATTTTCATTCAAAGCCCAAGTAGGATTTTAAAGGATTGATATGATATATGGGGAATTTGGGGAATGCTTTTAACTCAAAATTTATTTCATTATTTTTTATATCAAGGCTCTATGGTAAATGACTCAACCTTAAGAATGTTACAAGCCTAAAACCCTCCTAAAACACTCTCAGTGACCCAGTGTTTGTGTTTGCCTTTTAAATGACTTAAAATTCACTTGTTTATATTTGAAATGATTATATTGATCTATATAAGTCTCATGAACACATTTTTAAACTATTTTTTGGCATGTGTGGATTCATAAAGTATGGAAAATGACATAGAAATGACTCTTGTATGTCTAAAAATGCAAGTTTTGGTGGCTTTTCATGAAATTTGACTAAGTGAGACGTAATGGGATATATTGAAATAAATTATTACCTAGATAATATAGTGTAATATTATTATGAAGGCCCAAAATAATGTTTTTAGTGATTAAACACCATTATAATTTTTCATGACACCTATTGGTAAGTAAATATGCCATCAAGAGATCCTAAAAGACCTAATGCAGTTATGTATTAGTCTTAAATATGGTTTATGTGATTTAATAGAGGTGAAATTATTACCTATGGGGTGTTTGAGAGGTATTAAATATATTATAATAGTCTTAAAGCAAAGGACTATTCCTAAGATGGAAAGATAGACTTGTCATTATGATCTTCATTTGAATCAAAGAAGTCCTTCAGTGAAATGCAAGTTTTTATTAGTTTGAATAATCTTGAGTCTAGATTTTGATCCTCACCAATATGAGAGAGACATTTTAGAGGCCTAATATGGAATTTTAAGACTCCAAGAAACATGATCAAGTGTGCCACATGTTAAGATATAGACTTATAACTCATTCTAAATAAATAATAGACAATATGATGAATGAAGTCGATGAGTCATCCAAGAAGGTCAAGAGTAACTCTATGCCAACATTGATGAAGAAAAATATCATATCAAAATGACACACATTGAGGATATTTTCATGACTCTCACTTGGAAATTTTATTTCTTGGAACTTAATTCTTCATGAGATGATATTTTTCATGGACTTCTTCGATGTCCATCTTATCTCTCATTCTCATTCTCTTCTATATATATGTCTGATTTTGGCATTACAATGCATCCTTAAATTAGTTATGGTGAATCCCTACTAATTTTAAGACGTGTAGTTATCTTTAAAATCAATTCAAGTTGAGTTATACTATTTTCATCTTGTATATAGTGATTTTGAATGAATTATTGATTAATGTTTTATGATAGTGAGATTACTTAATTGCATTTGTCCTTCTCTTTCATGCATTTAAATAAGTTAGTCTTATTTCCATAGGTCAGATGATATGTGGTACATGGTTTGCTAAGTTTTTGTGTTAAAATATGAGTAGTTTCTACTCCTAGGCCTCTTGACTAATAAAATTAGTTGCTGCAATAGACATAACCATCATATAGAAACATTTATGTGGTAGGATCTATTTTTAATTTGTAAAAAATAGATTATAACTTTTCATTCCATAGTGAAAATAGTAACAAGTAGAGAAGTCTATATTTTGTGCATCACCTTCATATTTTCCTATTAGTTTTAGTTTTTTATTATCCCTTTTCCTTATAAGGTAGATTAGTTGTAGTTTTAGGTGAAGAATCAAGGGATCTAGCTAAATCTAGAGGTTTAATCCACTCATTAGGTCACCCAAAACCTATGATTTTTTCCATGCTATAATCTAGTTGGGAAGGCTTGAAAAACATTTCTAGGGGTGAAAATTAGATATATAACACTTCCACAACTCCTCCATTTGGTGGAACTATTTACCTTCTCTCTATTGGATTTACTAGAAAGTTAAAAGCTATTTAACAAAGATATTTATACTTTTAAAGACATTTAGAATTCCCTAGTTATGGAATGTCTATATTGAATAATTATTTTTATCATTCTCAATATGATAATATCTTCATTAATTTTATTATAGCATTTGTCAATGAATATCTTCTTATTAAGATGTGATTTATAAGGAGTTGTTTGTTGGCAATAAACTTGGGGATTTTTCAAAGGGTTTAAGTATCGTGACCTTTCTGTAATAACACATCAATTATTATGCATACATTTTGGATAGGTAAATCAATTTCATACAAGTTAAAATGTGATTTACCAACATTATTCACAAGAAAATTATCTTGTAAAAAATATCTTCTTGAAATGTGATTATTACATAGTGTGATTTTTGAGACATTTAGATAGATTGTAATAAAGTATATTTGAAAACATAGATGTCATTTATGTTTATTTAAAATAAATATGTTAGATTATGGTTTTTATTTATACCCATATTTATTATAAGATTTTTTTCCCTCAATTGTAATTTTCCTACTTTCATGGATAATATTTCTTAGGTGTACTTGAAGTTACATTTTGTTTGGATGAATATGAACTCCCTTGACTATCTATTCTTGGTATGGGATTTTTTTTTATTGGCTCTCTAACTACCTTTCTTAGATGAGTTACTCATGCACTCCTATTTGTACATATCTCTTAGTGAGATATTGTTCAATGGAAGATTGGTTTTTTCTCTTATTTTATTTATGCAATATTCTCATGTATGTGATTTCATTTAATTAAGAGTATTATATTGTATACTTGCTTGACTCATGCTTATCAAAAACATGTCACTCACTTGATCTAGATATCTTGGCATCCATTTTGATATGGTATCAGATTCACTCTAGTAATTATGTGTCTAATTATTCATTGTTAGATATTTTTAAAATCATGAGATTTTCATTTGAAAAATAAGTTTGCTATGCAATTAATTTGTGGGAGTTGTCAGCATTAGTTGAGTCATTTCTTTGAAGATTTAGTTCATTAGAAACTATCACAACATTTTTTGTGGTTTCTTTGTGACTATGTGTTTCATGCACCTTAATGTGTTTTCATTTAAAATACCTACATACCTCTATACAACCTCAAGTTTGGTCTCCTATGTTTGGTATCAACCTATGTATTTGGACTTAACTTGGCCTCTGATGGTTTTGTGTTTTTAGGAGATTGATTGACTAGTTCTGCATGTTCAAACTTGGTTTTATATTACTTCCATGTGACCTTTGACTAAAAAAATTTCACCTATTGAGTCTATTCTAATTGCCACCCAATCAAGTCCACCATTCTATGCAGCCTCTATGCTAAAATCACTAGAACAAAGGAATCTTATAGTTTTAAAAGGCTTGAAAGTTTCTTATAAAATAAGATAAGTATATTCAATGTTTACCTTAATTTATTTAAAATGTAGCATATTATATTACCTTTTTTTAATAGCTTGATTTAAAACATAGTCAAATAGACTAATTTTCCTTGAATGCACATGTAATGCATAAGAGGATTGGTCAAGTTTAGCATTATTAGTGGATATTTTTTTACTATATTTTTATAAAAATAATATATTATGTGTAATATTTAAAAATAAATTATTATTGGTTAAAACCACTCCATATTTTAACTTGTGCACTTTTTGTACTCATCCTGGATGTATTTTTAATTGAGCCTAACATCTTTTCCTAGTCTTGTAAATCGTGTCTTTAATAAATTTTCACTAGTTTATCTAGACACATTCTCTATTGTGCTGAAAATATTTTGAGCATGAATGGTTTAAAACATTCCATGGGGGTTAACCATTTCATAGTTTAGGGTGTGTACTATGTTTTTGGTTCACCTTCCATTCTACTTTCTCTTTCATTTATATAACAACAAATACAACCATTGCACTTAATTTATACACAAAATTGATACAAGTTAAATTAACATTTTAACACCATTTATTTATCATTAATCAAAAATAAAAATTCAAATTATTCTTAAGATTAAAGGTTTACATCACATAATAATGGGGTTATAAACTCAACCAATTGTAGATAAAAAAAAATTAAGTGGTATAATCATAGTGATTAATCCTATGGGTTTCTATATATTTTTGTCTCCTTATCTCCTTTATCATATATAACCTAAAAAATCAAAAAATGAAGTGTGGACCATTTTGGAAAAGATCTTTTGGGAAGAAAGATGTGATGAGAGGTCATGAACTAGAAAATGAACTTATCAATCTAAGTCATAAAAACTTTAACACCCTTTATAATATCTTCACCAAGTTTAAGTATTTGAGATTGCAATTGAAATAATGTGTAATATATAATAATTATGACCAACTTATTCTTTCTATAATGTCTAATCTAGTTCATGGAAAATTCCCTCTTTCTTCCATGCCACTAAATGTGCTTTAGGCACTACATGGAAAATTCCCTCTTTAGATGCTTTCATTTCTGACTTAACTAGGGATCAATAAAAGGTAATATATATGGTCACATTAAAGTCATAAAACCATTAATCCCTAGTTTTTGGGAATGGAAAATAAGAGACATCAAACAAAGAGAAGAAGAAAAAGAACAAGGATCAACAGAATAATAAAGAATTGACCTCTGTAAAAACAACCACAAAAACCTCCTCTTTTAATGATAAACCTAAGAAAGAGAAGGTTAAAAATTCCTATTAAAATAAAAATTGGAATGATGAACATAAGTGCATGAAGAAAAAAATTGATCACCTAACTCATTTTCTATAAAATAATAACATACTTGTTCATGAGTCTATCAATCATAATTTATCAACTCAATATTATTCTAAGGCAAAAGGCAAAGGTAAAGAGAGAAAAAGGCAAGTATATTATAGTAATTTAACCTATAACCTCTTCATGGGTTATTGAATTAGGTACTTCTTACCTTATGGGATCTTTAAAAGTTGAGTTTTATTCTTTAGAGCCTTGTAGCATGTCTTATATCACTTTGGGTGATGAAACTTTAGTAGAAGTTTTAGGGAGATGATATATTGAAATGGATGGAGGAACATTCAATAATGTTATTAAGTTTCTAATCACTTTAAACTAATCTCCTATTAGTGTACCAAACTAATCACATCAATAAGGGCATGAGGGTATAGTTTTCACCAGATTCAATCATAATGAGAGATGTGCACAATGATTTTACAATAGTAGTGGGTAGGGTAGAACACCAAGATATGTTATATACCTTTTTACATTTTTCACCTCATTCTTATATTACTATATTTTTGACTCATTCAGATGGATTAAACAAACTCTGACATGAATAATTTTTCCACTTCCACTACCATACCTAGAACAACTAAACAAAAATGACATGGTCACATGCTTATCTAAAGTAAATTTATATAAGGGTATTTGTGAAGTATGCACCCTTAGGAATAATATAGAAGATAAATTTGATAAAGGAAAAACATGGAGGGATTCATATGAATTGGAGTTAGTACACAGTGATATATTTGGTCCTTTTACCAATCTATATTTCATAAGGGATACGTATGTCTTACCTTCATTGATGATTTCTTGAGATACACATGGGTCAACTTCCTTAGGTATAAACTTGAAGTTTTCAACAAGTTTCAAAACTTCAAGGTTATTGTAGAAAAATAATATGAGAAATGCATCAAGGTTATTTGAACTGATAATAGGGGTGATTTGGTCAACAATAGGTTTGAGTAGTTTTGCACAACATAAGGTATCGATATGTGGTAGACATTTCCTTAAATTCCTTGCTAGAATAAATTTGTAGAATGAAAGAATAGGTCCTTGAAAGAGATGTCTAAATATATGATTCACTCTAAGTCACTTTCATCATAGTATTGGGCCAAAGTAATCAATTGTGATTACTACATTCAAAATATGGTTTTCTACAAAGATTTAAAAGGAATAACTTCATTTGTAGCTTATTGCAGTAGGAAACCTATAATTGATCATTTTAGAGTGTTTAGATCTCTAACTATGGCCTGTATACCTAATAATAAGTACAAGTCTATGTAAGCTTAGATTAATCATTGCATCTTCATAGGTTATCCAAATGGTGTTAAGGGGTACTGCCTTATTCATCTAAGCACACATGATATGCTCATCAAGAGAAGTGTTCACTTTCAGGAGAGTCTAATAGACTCAACACTCTATAATTATCCCAGTTAATTAGACTCACTTGGATTTTATTCAGATGATTCAAATTAGCCTAAACACATTTCATAGGTTGAGGATAATTTTTCTAGTTCTGATAGAAAGAGTAGTGATAGAGACTCATATTCATCCACATTTATCCACAATTTAAAGGATGATGTTTCTCTACCTAACTCATCACCTTTTGGTCCTCTTTGGGATAGGAAGACACTGTAGAGTGTGTGTGCATGGGTTGAGGATGCTTTAGATGATAAGAAGACAGGTTCATAATTTTAGAGTGGTCCACATTCTTTATATGCCTCTACCTCAGATCCATAGACTTTTTGGGAGAAATCATGTATTCTTGACTAGGATTCTACCATGCATGATGAGTATAAATCCTCAATCAGGAATCACAATTGGGATTTTACACTTCTTCCTAAGGGAAGAAATATAGTTCAATTTAGATGGATATATCAAACTAAGGATGTAGTATATGGGTTTATTGATAAGTTTAAGGTTTGGTTGGTCACCGAGGGTTTATCACAAATGCCTAGCATCAATTACATAGATAATATTTCACTAGTTACCAAAATCAACTCTATCAAATTCAAACATGATATCATTAAAGATAATCATTAGGATTTTCATTAGATGGAAATGAAGAGTGCCTTTTTCACAATGATATTGAGGAGGAGATTTACATGGTAAATGATTTTGTATTTTTTTAGGATTATTATTTTGTATGCAAACTATGGAAATCCTTATATTGACTTAAAAAGGCCACTCAATCTTGGTACTCCAAGATGGATTCATTTCTTCTTCATCAGGATTCACTAGATTCCATTCAAATTTAAATATCTATCTCTTATGATACGATGATTCACTCTTAATTCTGGTTCTTTATGTTGATGATATATTGATCACTAGTAGCTCTTACTCATCTATTTCAATGGTGAAAATGGATCTTTAGGACAAATTTTCCATGAAAAACTTAGAATTTTTGCACTACTTCTTTAGGATTCAAATTTATCAGTTTGATTGAGGAATTATTCTTGCATATCCTATGTATGCTCTCGATCTACTTGTTTAGTTTCACAAGATTGATTGTAATCTAAATATGACTCCCTTTATATCTAGAGTCAAGAATAAGGAATATTTTACTTCAAATTTTGTTGATTCTAACTTATATAGAAACATTATAGGTAGTCTATCTAATTGACACATACTAGACCTAATATATCATATGCAATGGACCTAGTCTCCAAATTCTTACAGGAACCCCATGAGTTGTACTAGAAAGTAGCTAAGATGATCTTTCACTACATTCAAAAAACACATAGATTTAGGATTCACTAAAGATCTGGTATTAACATAAAATTTATTATCTATACTAACTTAAATTGGGCTAACAATATTTAGAATCATAACCCAACTTCAGGGTATAGTTTCTCCATTGGTTCAGGTCCAATTAGTTGGTCAAGCAGGAAGTAAAATACTATTGCTTTATAATATATTAAGTTAGAGTATATGGGGATTTTTGATGCTACCATCGAGGCTATATGGATTTAAGGGATTATTAAAAAATTTAGTATCTAGCTCAGATGACTTACCATCATCTATTGTGATAACTAGAGTACTATTCAAATTTATAGGAATTCAGTTCAACATCAACATAACAAACACAAATTATACATAAACCTCATCAAATAACTCATTAATGGGGACATAATTAATTTTATATATTTATATATGATAGAGCATATTGTAGACATCTTCACTAAACATTTCATGGAGAGAAAATATATTCACTTAGAGGTTTGAGACACTACAACATCATATTCTTGGGGGGTTAGCATTTTTATTATGTCTCTATTTTAGGGGAATGTTTTCCTAAGGATTTTATCCTTTTCTCTACTTTTTTAGAGATTGATTTGTACATGGGTAACTCATTGGCCTACTTTTTAAGATCCTTTATTTCTACTACCCACCTAAGTTATGCTTATTGGGGGTGTTATAATAGGGTTTATATTTTTTCCCATATTTATTATGGTATTTTTTCCTCACTTGGAGTTTTCCTAATTCATGGATATGATTTATTATGTGTAATTGGAGTTACATTTTGACTATATGAATAGGAAGTAACTCCCTTGACTGACTATTCCTGGTATGGGAGTTACTCTTCTATCATTGAATCTCTGACTGTATTTTTTAGAGTAACTCATGCACTTGTATTTTTACAACTCTCTCAGTGATCTATTATTAAATGGAATATTATTTTTTTCTCTTATCTTGTTTATACAATATTATCATTTATTTTATTTTATTTTCTTGTAGCTATTATGTTATGTACTTGCTTGAATCATGCTTATCACAAACCTATGCATTTGCTTGATCTAGAGATCTAGACATCCATTCTGATAAAATATATATCAAGTAGTAGCCTTTCCACCAACTTTAATATCTTTATTTAGTTATCCTCCATGTAACATGGCATGCAATATACACTTATTGCTAATGAATTCATAGAAAAATAAATGAAATAACTCAAATCATAGTTGAGGCAATTTATAGATAATCATGAAAAATTATTTTAAAAATTTGAGAAAAATCAAAACCTATTTAAAAATAATAAAAAAGTCAATAACTATACAAATTTTTTCTTGAAAGGCATTCCAAATTTTATAAATCTAGTGAGGTTACATGTCATGACCAACAACTCTTTAGATATAAAGTTATGTACATATTATTTTAGTCCCTACCAAAGTAGGGTACTATAGCTTTTAGCGAAAGATATATATTTTTTTCAATCTAGATAATCAAATGGCTTGAATTTAGTTATTATTCAAACAACTAAAATTTTTATCATTTAAAAATGATGGAATATTTTCTAGGTTATTACTATGGAATATTCAATTTTTTAAATGTTTGGATGAATTTTTTTATAAAATTTTGTATTTTTTGAATGATATTTTTTTTGATAAGGGTAAAAAAGGGTTTTGGAAGGACCTAAAACCTTTTACAAATAAATATAAAGATGAATTAGTTATCACATAAATGAATATAATCCAGAACCATCCACAATGCACAAACAACTACACATCAAAAAACCAACACCAAAAAATAATTTGGATAGAGTATAATAGAGATACAAATAAATAAAATAAATATTATATGGTCCACAAACAATAAAGACTCAAATATAAACTTTACATATCTTGTTATTACACAACAAAAAACATTACTAAATATTGGTCCTGACAAAACACCAAGCCACCAAAATAATCTAGAATTCAAGAGAGAGATAATTTACTTCTGACAAATATACAAATGCTCAAAATTAATAAATAGTTGAGTATTCTGATATAAATATATAAATATCTTTAAATTTTCTAATCCTTGTTACTCTAAAAATTTATTGAATTATTCTCTTATATTTGGTTTTTTTGTTTAGAACCAAATTCCAATTTCGTTCAACCTCTCCACCGTTGTGGATAAACTCCATATCGAATCCATCCAACTTCATTCTAGAATATTTATCATTTTTAAATCCATTATAAAAATCAATAACCCTTAGATTCTTTACATTTAACTTGGTATTAGGATATTGAGTTTTTTTAATCTTTGGAAGTAGAGGATCATTCTTTTCCTCTCTTTTTTGTTCTTGATCATGATCCTAATCTTTCATGTCTTCAATCTTTCTAACCTTAATAGATGTATCATTTCCTTCCTATTACATCATTGTATATTATAGGGTACCTTCATTATCCTCATAATGACACTAATCCCAAGCTTCCATGTCTCTAATTTCTCCATCCTCAATACCTTTTAAATAAACTTCTAGATCAACTTCAACCCTATCATCTTCCTCCTACTTGTTATTAAAAATAACTCATGGATATAAATCTTTTCCAAGGAGTTTAATAGTCGAGTCTTATAGGTGATCCACTGTACTTATCCCTAGATGAAATGAAGGGATTTGGTGATATTTTTATTCTACCTTATATGGGGAATATCTAATTTATTCTCGATTCTTTTAAATGTTGTGGTCTTCATTTTCTCCCTCTAGTGTTGAAATAATGGTATCTTCCTCTTGGGTTTTCTTGTGGATAGGTTATTGAAGTCCTCATGTCTCTTTCATACAAGGTTTATTTACTTTTTATATGACATAATTTAGGTTCATGGCCTAATCTCTATCACATAGAATAAAATGATGGCATATTTTCATTTTCTATCATCTTAGACCAATCTCCATATTTAGACAATGACTTGATAAAAGATGGGATCTCCTTGTCCAAAAATATGTTAACACAAATTATAGTAAATAGTAATCTTTTTTTGGTTATTGTGATTGGATTGAAGGTAATAAACTAAGAAAAAGATATAGGAATATCCATTAAAGTTTATTCTTCCCTAAATTTCAGTGGAAGATTAGACAATTTCATGTATATGGGTAGTTTATATAAGTTTTACTTATCAAGAACCATCCTTGGTTTCCATTTTTTAAGCGATATTAGCTTTAGGGGTTTCCTTCTATTTAATTTGAGTATTGGATACAATCACTAAATCCCTTATAAAATATGAGGAGGAGGGGCCTACAAAAATAGAATATTTAAACACCTAAAAAGGATCCCATAGATCCAAAAAAAATGGATCAAAGAGATTATAGGATATCCTTTTGAATAATCTTGGAATGATGTACATTTTACAACAACTCAAAACTCACACACTAGAAATGAATCTTTTTTTTGGAAATTTTGTTTTTATGGGTGTCATAGAAGAATGAGTAACATATAGTACTTAACGGGTGATCTTAACCAACACACACAAACTTAGTTGTATGTTAGTGTGATTCTAGGTCCTACCACTGGTGACAAGTTTTACTAGTGATTAATTTCCAAAACTTCTAAATGTGACATTAAAAAAACACTGTATATGTCAAACATGAAACTACTATTATTAGGACCACTGCCACATAACACTACCCTATCATTAAGGATCAACATTGGCATTGAGTTAGGTAAGGCATTAAATATTAAAATCCACCAACATTTTTACTTAATTTCCCTTATTTTACTATAGTCTATCCTATTTTTACCTCACTTCATTGTTTAGAGATTATTTGATGATTTTAGAGTTCAAATAACATAGGTAAGGAAGAGTTTTTATTGTGCATAACATCAGGCTCACTACAGTGCCATGATTATAACCCCCATATTACCTTATCAAACTATTTAAATTTTTTTAATTGAGGGTACTTAGGAATATTATGGTGATTTTCAATTTCATTCTAGATATGGAAACACAAATTAAAACATAAGAGTTTTTCTTGTTTATTACGTCTTTCATATTTTTTTAATCCATTTGTCATGCTCCTAAAAAATCGCATAGTTGGCCAATTTAATCTCTTTGTTATATTTTTTTCTTGATTGTTGTATCCTAGTAATAATTTTTATTTATTTATATTCATATTTTCATTACATTTTTTATCACTTTAACACCTACTTATTATCAGTGGTTTATAAATTGATGAATAGAGTAAAATAAGTCCATATAATAAATTTTTTTAAGTCTAATAGTCAACAAAAGAGGTGGATCCTTATCTAGTTTCAACTTGTAGAGCACTCAGTTTGAGAAAAATTTATTGGATTTGATTTTGATGTAAGAGATAGTGAGCATTTGGAAGATTTTTGTAACCAAAATGAACATGTTATTGATTACAAGAGTATTTTTTATATGATAATAGTGAACATATCCTGAATATGAGTAGGGGGAGAAATTGAAGATTTTAAAAATAAATACAAATAGACATGAATTTCAAAGAAAAAAACATTATGGATCATTTATTATCCCATTATCTAGACTAGAAAAAACATAGAAGAGAAAAAAAATGTAAAACATGAAACATCAAAAGGTAAAAACATTCCAAAACTCTTCTTGGCTTCCAAAATAAGAATAACCAATAGAACTTGCAAAACAATAGAGATATAAATGATTGTTATGACCTTTATCTAGTTATTTTCTTACTAGGAAAGGCATTTTCTCTTCTACCTTTTGATTTTTGTACTAGGAAAATCAAATACATTTTAAATATTTCATTTGATTTTCCATTCTAAGCTATCATTTTTTAACATTGAAATAAGAGATTGGATATTAACTGACTAACCAAGATACCCCAAAGACCAATTATTATTTAGATTATAAGAAAGTATAATTTATTTTTGGATTCAAAATGTTTTCCTTAATGATTCTCATCATCAAAAAATTCATTAGTTAGAAGAGTTCACCTCTCTCATCCTTATCCAACAAATAATATGAATCTTCCATGGATCACCTTGAGACATTAATTAATCAAGGATCACCTTGAGGAGACATTAGTTAATTAGAGAATACATTAATGAAAATAATATATTATTGTTTTTAAGTGTGGAAAAAACTCTTTATGACCATGAGGAAACTAATAAATTTTTCTAAAAAACTCCAAAAGATAACATGCACCTTTCATTCCATGGAACACCTCATTGACACACTATTTAATCATGGAATGTTAAGGAGAAATTAATACAGTGAAGCTAGACTAACTCTCTTGATAAGAATCTACCAATTACTTGACTAAAATAATATCCTCTAACTACAAGAAAAAAAATCCAAGTGAAGAGGTTGTAAGGTCACAAAGTCCTTTTTCAAATAGACACATAAGTTTTTACCAACACATCCTTTTATAATTGTTCTCTTTGGTTTACAAATTAAAAAGCATGCAATATCCATGAAACACATGTTTTTGATAATTGTTCAATTTGGCCTCCCACATTATCCATTTCTATTTCCCATTATAATAGTTAATATCTCATTGAATTGTCAATGTGTTGGGTTATTGCTTAGGTCATGGAGACACATTCTTTGATCTCCCATATAAATAATAATTAGAAATGTGTCTCTATCCTAATTTCCTTCACAAAAAATGAAGTTTATAACTTTGAGAAAAGGCATCAGGCATTTTATTGACTCTTAAGAGTCTTATTTCTATGATTAATTTTGAATTAGGTTTTGTAACCCCTATTACTTTAGCATTGAAGAAAATTGCAATCCAATTTTTTATCTTTATTTTAGTTGATCCCAAATAAATATTTAAAATATATTTATTTTCTTAGATAGAAAAATAATTTTTTCTTTAAATACTAAATCTATATATTGAACCTCATCCATAAATATTTCTCCCTTATTATATTTTAAAAATGAAATACACGTGTATATCCACACATCCCCAAAAAATCAATTATCACAATATTTAGGAAATGAAACATGTATTCTTCAATAATATTGGAGAAGTATTTTAATAAAGACATGATCTAAGTAATTTTATTTAGATACAACTTGAAATTTTTTATTAAATGATTTATTTACTTTCTTAGCATTGAAAATCTAAACCAGTAATTCAAATAATGGCCTTAATTCTTCATCAACATTTTATACAAGTTCTTGGGGTATAAAGGATTTAGTTTGAGTCTATATCCTCTTAATTTCCTATTCCATTCCTTTGACTATGTTGGATGCTAGTTCAATGGGATCTAATATGAAGGAAATGAGTTATTCTATGTATTATAGGAGATGGTATCCTCTACTCTTCCTCTAATTTGTTAAAGATAACAATTTATATTCAATCATGTGCCATATTAAGGAATCCTATGTGGTCTTGTTTTTCCTAACCATACATCAAGTGACACAACACTAAAAATTTGAGTAGATCTGAGATTAGGAGAGTGTGTTACCTCAATGGGAGGTAGTTATATAGAAGTAGTGGCATGTACAAATAGGTTTTGTACATCTATGCACTTCTTATACATACAAAATTCAAATAACTATGGTCAAAATGTTCATTGTAGGGATAAATTTAATAACTTTATAATTATCTCTTGACTATAAGCATATATGTTTGTCATGGTGAATGTGAATTTCATAGATTATTTTTAGTATTAAAAATAAGTTAAATGGAATACTACATGCAAAAAATAGTATTTCAATGTGAGATAAAGGAAATGAAGCAAAGGGGGCATTGTCATGTTTCTTGATTTTGATGTGTATGACTAACCATTACATGCATATAATTTAAGTAGTTTAAATTACAATATTTTGATGTGATATGTAGTTATTTTCTAATATTTATAGTATGTGTAAGCAACACATGCACTTATTGGTTATTTTCCAATAGAAAGGAAGGGTATTTATATCAAAACCATATTATTAAGTCCTAAAAATATAATCATAAGGCAATATGGTATATTGTTATCCAATGATATTTATTTAAATTTTGCTTCTTCACTTGATTTAATAGATGAGATTGGATTATGTTTTTATTTTTGAGATGAAAGAGGTGTTTCTAGGGAGGTTGATTCACAAGATGTTGTTATAGAGATGAAAGGGGAGAGAGATGTTCTCGAAGGTATTCTCAGTAAACTACAGGAGGACATTAATTTCATGTATGGGTTTTTTTTTAGATATTGACATCCATTATGAAAATGAATCTCTTGAACAAGTAACATCATGGGAGGGAAAAAATTAAATAAGGGAAATGAGTATAGATGAGTTAGGCATGCTTTCTTTAGAAGACGTGGTTATAGAATAATATTATGATATTGTGTCTAATTTTGGATTGCATGACATTGTCACTGATACACAACCATTTTCATTTATTCATTGTACAATATTCAGTTTTTTGGTTTTAGTTGTACTCTTTAGTATTTTTTGTGAAGCAATGTAAATTTGATTGAATGCCAGAAAGATTATTTTGGGTTTATGTTATATTTTAGTCAAAATATAACAATTTTATTTTTACTATGCAAAGATGAGTATATGTTGTTTGAATGATATTTTGATTACCATGTAATTATGAAAGGATGGATACATGTTGTAATGTTATGTTTATAACTATCATGGGATAAATTATTATTACATAACAATGAGTATGTGTTATGATGATAATTTTATTCTATTGACGTTGTGAATCTCTAGGATATTCCTAATTATCATGTATTTGATGTGTAAATGATGTATAAAGTTGTTTAAACAAAAATAATGTTCAAAATTATTGTACTTGTTAATAATTCATTTTCATTCATATATTTCATCATTCACAATGTGTAATACATATTGGTTAAATGAAACATTGTTTTTGTAGGTTTCAATAGATGGTAAAAATATGGGATAAAATTGTACAATTCCTACTATAGAAGCCAAGCAAGGGTCCATTTGACTATAGCAGTGTCAAGTGAAATTTTTTTATTAACATAAATGATGAATAATTATGGGTCCCTTGGGTGGATGGTGATAGGGTTGAAGACTTCATGAAAGGATAATCAAGAAGGGATTAATTTTATATAAATTTTTGTGTTTCACATTGCATGAAAAAATTACCCATTTCTAGAAAGTAGAGTAAGATCAATGCTACCTTTGAATATGTCACACAAGTGACCTCCTATTTTATATAAAAAGTAGGTATGTATTCATATGTTGTTATGCTCCACTCGTATGCCATCTATGATTTGAATTATTAGTTTTCATACACTTGATATGTTTAACATATCTATAGAAATACTGGTATTCATATGGGCCTAGTGATTTCTAGGAAATTGATGCCTTATCAAAAGACAAATTTGTACTACCATAGATATGAAATGATAGATGGTTAAGATAAAAACATATAAGGTTTTGATGTTAGTGTAATTTTATCACATGTATAATTGTAATTACAATTGATCATGTGTTTCTTACATAAAATTAGGAAAAACACAAAGATTGTGAGTGGAATAATTGCTATAGCCAATAATATCGAATAGTTTAAGGGTGAGAAATCATTTTTTCTCATTACATTAGCCTCAAATTAATTTAATATGTTTATAGGATACTATTTTTGGGAATTTTTACTTATATTATCTATTTTAAACACTACAAGATTGTGTACAAGAAAATTGTATTATTTAATAGTGAAATATAATAAGATGGTTTCCTAAGCAAGGATGATATATATAATAGAGAATGTCAGATAAAGGAGGAAAAATATGTATATAATCCAAATGATGTAAAAAGTGTCTATGAGTAGGTGTTGGAAAATCCAAATAAGTGGTTTGTCTACTAGGGGGTATGTGTACAAAGTTGGGGGACAATTTTGTGGACATTTACCCTAATTTGTATGCATTATAAGAACTAAAACATACATGTAATACCCAAAAAATGTATTAATTATATCATTTTAGGCTCAAAAACATTGAAACATAATGTGTATATGTTATAAGATGTACATATTATGTAAAGTATAAATAAAATGTAAATAACCCTCTATCTAACCCTTCTAACCCTCTAGCTAACTCTCCTAACTCTCTTAGCCATGTTAGTCCTCATATAGTTCCACAATACCCCCTAGGTAGTCAATAATATTTGGTTGCACACATAGTGGAAAATACAATAAAAATTGAAAAAACAATTAGGATAATAAGGGACCCCATATTGACCAATACCCATTGCAAAAATTTGTCAAAAACCCTAGAGTTAGTATTAGGTCAATTTGGATTGATAATAAGTTAATTTTATAGATGGAAAATATATACAAATATATGTAAGACTTACTATGTTAATAAATTATCAACATTTTAGGTGAAAAATAAAAATTATCAAAATACCTAATATGTTCCTTATTTATTGAGCCAATAACAAATGCACAATTTTCATTATCCATAAAATGCTTCTTGATACACCCATACCAACATAATTTGATTAGAAATTTTTTTTGGGATCAATGGTGAATGGTGTTTGATTACCTAATATGTAATAAAAATGAGGTCCCATTGTATTTTTTGAGGAAATTCTACTTCTAGTTTTTCATCAATGATATTCCCAACTATTTTGACTATTATGAGTTTTAAAGCTAAGGGAAAGGTTCTATGTAAGATAGAATAGGTGCACATTATGATCCTAATCAACCTATAATGGTACTTAATTAAAATACATTTTATCATGAGATTCCCTCTATGGTGAAAAAAGTCATGGATATTGACACTTTGGATGCACTTAGTGTGTTTATTAACACACTCATTCAACATACGAGTAGGATATCTGATACTAAAGCTAGAAATAATCCATATAGTATGAATACCTAACCTCATCATTATAGATTATATGGTGATTTATAAATCAGACCTTCAAATGATTATAGTGGTTCTTTTGAAGTCTTAGATAATATACTTTTGAGTGATGAGTTTTTAGCACATACATTTGGTGTGCACACATTGATCACTACATATCCACAAGTATATTTTATATTTTACATGTTAAAATTAAATTATATTTGTATTTAAAAGATAAAAATATATTTAAAAATAAATTAAATAACATATATGTAATTATTTATGCTACAAAAGGAAACGATGCCATAATCTTCATGGTCCACTACTGCATTTTTGGTTCAGTCTATGTTTACATATACACAACCAATTTTTGGGCCATATAATAGAGCATATGTTAATGTTACTAGGCCAATGTTCACATATAAGAATTTAATTTTAAGTTAATATTATACTCTGTGTACATGTTTTTATTTATATATATGCCCTTGACTAATAATCATACATGTTCAAATTAAAATTTGAGTGATAGTGATCTGTGAATGTAACTTATGTGTAAGAATAAATATTTTATAGAAAAATAAATGAGATTATTTGTTTATTTGATGAATAATGTGGATAATCCTCCATATATATGGACTGAGATAGGCACAAGTGTTGTTCTTCCAATTTCATTTGTGCAAACAATCACCAAGGTACATGGTAACTTGTAATTTTGAATTGTAAATATAGTTTTCTATTAATAATGTTAATAGATAGTTGAGACAATATAAATTATGTGAACTTATTATGTATGTAGGATTTTTTTTATGACATTGATAGTCCCATTTAGAGGATTAATATGGTATCTTCTCATTTTATGTCCCCATTTCACATGTCTATTTCTGCAACTTAATTTATCACTAATCGTGTTGAGTGTCAGACATAGATTGATCATGACCATGAGATTACAGTAAGTGATGTTTAAATTATTTTTGTATTCAAATTTAAAATTAATTTCTAAACTTGGTTGCATATATGGTATGTAAAATTTATAATAATATTTGTATTTGATTAGGTTCATCTAAGGCAATTTATGAGCATAGAAGGACCCATAATGTGACATTGAAGGAATCCAAGGCATTTGAGGGATATCCATCTACAAGTAGGGCATCCAAAGGAGAGTATTATTTAAGTAAGAAAATAGAGTGATACTATTTGATGATTAATATGTCTTAGATGATGTACTTATTTGTATGTTTATATGTAACTGTATGCAGTTTTGGCAATTTATGTATATATGGCATTCACCTGACATTTTATTATGTTATTAAATGATGTAATTTTTTGTATGCCTATATGAAAATTTATGTGTTATTTGAATTATATGTCTATATTTAATTCACCCAACATACTATTATGTTCTTATTTTCTATGCCTTATTGGATTTTAGGGATACATACATATGTTCACATTTTGTGGTGATCATCTTTCCATCTATAATTTATCTCACATTATTATTTAAAAACTATATTTTATTATTTTATGGCCATATTTAGATATGATTGTCTTTAATATTTATTTTATGTAACTGATTAAAATTAAGATACAATCTTTTAATATGTGTTGCAATTAAAACTATATGGGAGAAAATAGTATAATCTTTGAGATAGAATCATATGCTAATGTCAAGTGCCTCTGATGATTGGAATACATAATTTATCACTATTATAATATGGATACCCTTAAAAAATTGGTTTAATATCATTTGGGACTTGATATTCACAATTTTTATTCATTGAGTTTATAGACATACCACATTTTTATTGTAATTATAATTGGAACAAACAATGGAATACTCATCTCTTGCATACCTTTTTTGGATGACCTTATACATTTTAATGTTTGATGTGTCCACTTTTATTGAAAGGTTTTAATTTTATTGGAATCAACTTGAATTCACCCATGTAAACATGAAGTGATGTTGTGTTATCTTTTAATCCATAGAGTTGTTGCCCTTGTTTTAGAGAATCTTCTTTGGCCCTTTAGAATAGTGCAAAATTGTAATTCTCATGTCTTTTAAGGATTTAGAACATTTTGGTGGTTATATATATTTTTATTTGCTTCATAAATGTTTTTCTCTCCCTCTCCACTACACTCAACTTTTCCATTTCTTCTCTTCTCATCATATATATACTCCACTATTCAAGAGCACATAAATACTAGTAATAAATGTTGTCAAAGTTGAAGCAGTAGTTGGAGAACTCTACCTCTAGTGCTTCATGGATATAAAATGGAACTAAAATAATGTATGAGGTGGTGGATATGTCTAAGACCAAGTTATTGGGATTTTACCATGTCTGTTTGAAAGACCCACCACCCATTATAGCCTAAAGAACATCCTTCCCAATATAAGAAAAATATAGATTTTTAGCTTGTCTTTAGGAATGCATAAAAAAAAACCATAATTATTTGGAAAAAAACTAAAGAAACCTAATTTTCATGTAAAATCCATGTATTTTCACCTTCGATCACACAAATGGAACATTTAGGACTAATTTGTGGCACAAGTTTTACTAGTAGGTCTTGAAATGCAATGTTTTTACAGTGAAGAGACAAGTTCTTGACCTCCAACTAACATTTTGACCTATAGGACCTCTAGGTGAATGTTTCTCACTTTAAACACATATATAAAATAAAATTACATGTTTTACCATGACATTAATCTCCAAACCCCCTTGAATATGTGTTTTCACTACTATTCAGGAACATGGTAATTAGAGAACTCCACCTCTAGCACTTCATGTCTAGAAATTTATCTACCAACATATTTAGGGTGAAAAATAACACCTAGGACAAGGTTCTTAGATTTTGATCATGTCCACTTGAGATAACCACCACCCATTCTAGCCTCAATAATGCCCTTCCCAATGTAAGAAAAATATAGTTTTTAAGACTAAATTAAGGTGTGCATAAATTAAAAACTATAATTCATTGGAATGAAACAAAAGAACCCAAAAAACTATGTCAAATAACTCTAATTTTACCCTTAAAAACATTTATTTAACCTTCAAGACATATCTATGGAACAAGTTATAGTAGTAGGTCCTGAAATGTAACTTTGTTGCATTGAAGAGAGAGTTATTGTCCTCTAACTGACATTTCTAGAGCTATAAATTATAGTTGAAAGTTTATCACTTTGAACACACACACACACACACACACACACACGTGCACAAACACACACACACACACACACACACACACACACACACACACACACACACACACACACACACACACACACACACACACACACACACACACACACAGAGTAAAATTACATGTGATCCCAAAAATTCAACTTGTAAACACAATCAGATGCATGTTCTCACTATTGTTCAAGAGTGTGGAAAACTGATAACAAATGTTGTCAAAGTTTAAGTGGTAATTAGAGAACTCCACTTTCAGTAATTTTTGTTTTATAACTAGCACTGAAAACACATTTAGGGTTATGGATAATGTATAGGAAAAATTTCTTGGCTTGTGATCATGCCTGGTTGAGAGACCCACCATCCATTTCGGCCTCGAGAACTCCCTTCCCAATTTAAGAAAAATGCAATTTTTAGCCTATCCTCAGATGTGCATAAAATAAAAACCTAAGTCACTATAATGAACTCAAATAATAATCATGTGTGTTTAAAATACATATAATTAAACCTAGAGCACATTGATAGAACCTTCAGGACCAATCTATGGTACATGTTGTAGTAAGGATTCCTAAAATGTAACTTTTTTATAGTGAAGAGACAAGTTCTTATCCTTCAACTAACATTCTACCAATGGGACCTCTAGGTTAAAGTCCATAAATTTGAACATATATTGAAAATATAATGACATATTATCCCATGTAATCGACATAAAAACCCACCAAGATGCATATTTTTACCAATATTTAGGAGTGTGGAAACACTGATAACAAATGTTGTCAAAGTTAAAGTGGTAATTAGGTAACTCTACCTCCAATGCTTTGTGGCTCGAAAATGGTACTATAAACACATCTAGGGTGGTAAATAATGTCTAATATTAGGTTATTTTCATCTAATCACACCTGGTTGAGAGATCCATCACCCATTTTGATGTCAAGAATACCCTTCCCAGTACAAGAAAAATGTAGTTTTTAAGCCTATATTTAGGCATGTGTAAAACAAAAATCATAAGACATTGGCATGAATATAAATAACCCTCATGTGTATGTTTAATTCATATAATTTCACCTAAAATCATGTCAGTGTAAAATTTAGTACCAATTTATGGTACAAGTTATAGTAATAGTTTTTGAAATACAACTTTTTGTAGTAAAGAGACATGTTCTTGTCCTCCAACTAACATTTCCACCTCCTCAACCTCTAGGTGAATGTCCATAACTTTTAAAAAATATAAAAATGAAAATTACACATTATCTCATGGACTTGAATGCCAAATCCACCTAAATGCATGTTTTCACTATTATTTAGGAGTATGGGAACACTGATAACAAATGTTGTCAAACATGATGTGGCAGTTGGAGAACTCCACCTGTAGTGCATTGTGACTTGAAAGTCACATTATCAATATATCTAAGGTGGTATATAACATCGAGGAATAGATTCTTGGCCTTTAATCATACCTGGTTGAGATATCCACCACCCATTTTAGCCTCAAGAACACCCTTCCCAATACAAGAAAAATATAGTTTTAAAGCCTAACTTCAAGTGTGCATAAAATAGACACATAATTCATCAAAATGAAATGAAATAACCCTCATGTGCATGTAAAATAAATCTAGTTACACCCCATATCATATTGATTTAAAATTCATGACGTATATGTGGCACAAGTTATAGTAACGGGTCCTAAAATGTAACTTTTTTGAAATGAAGAGACACGTTCTTGTCCTCCAATTGACGTTTCCACCTCTAGGACCTCTAGGAGAAATTTCATCACTTTGAGTACATTTAGATAATAAAATTAGATGTGCTCCCATGACCTTGACCTCTAAACCCAATGGAGTATGTGTTTTTGATGGAAAAGTCTCATCCCTTAGAAATGGGATAAGCTTCCCCAACTCCTCAATTTGGTAGAACTATTTACCTCATCTCTAAAGGATTTAGTATGAAGTGAAAATTTCTTCATCAAATATATTTCTAATTTTAAAGACCTTTAGAATTCTACCAATTATGGAATGGTTATCTTAACTAGTGATTACAAATTATTTACATATTTTTAAATATGATAATCTCATTATTGATTTCATTTGCTAATGAAGATCTTATTATTAAGACATGATTTAAAAGAATTTGTTTGTTGCTGATAAAATTGGGGTTTTTTCAAAGGGTTAAACTATGTTGTCCCTTCTATAATAACATGTAAATTATTATGCATACATTTTAGACATGTAAATCAGTCTAGTACAAGCTAAAATGTGATTTACCAACATCCTTCACAATTAAATTATCTAATAAAAAATATCTTCTTGAAATTTAACTATTATATAGTGTGATTTTTGAGGCATTTAAATAGATTATAATCAATCATATTAAAAAAAATAAATGTCATTATTGCTTCTTTAAGATAAATATATCTCAAGAAATAGGTTTTCACTAACTTTAATAGTTTTTATTCAATTATTCATGTAAAAAGGCATGCAATATACCCTTATTTCTAGTGAAGACTTGGTAAAACAAATCAAATATATCAAAGAATATTTGAATTAGTAAAAATATTTTCAAAAAACAAAAAAAAGTTCAAAATCTTTTTAAAAAATGAAAAAATTGACAACTATATGAATGTTTTCATGAAATATGTTCCAAATTTTATAAATTTGGTGAGGTTACTTGTCATGACCAAAAACTCTTTAGATATAAAGTTATGTACATCTTATTTTAGTCCCTACCCAAGGAGGGTACTATAGCTTTCAATGAATTTTTTGTTTTGTTCTTGTTCTAACTAATAAAATAGCTTGAATTTACTTATTATTTAAACAACTATTTAGTATCTAAAAATGATGAAATATTTTTAGGCTATTATTATGAAATATTCCTATTTTTTTAATGATTAAATGATTTTTTTGTAAAATTTTGAATTTTTTGAATGATATTGATTTTTTTATAAGGGTATAAAAGGGTTTAAAAAGGATTAAAAACATTTTACAAATAAATCCAAAGATAAATTAATGATAATTCAGTAAAATCTCAATTACAACCATTCACAAATGGACAAATAACTACACACCAACAAACCAACACAAAAAAAAAAAGTTGAACAAAGAATAATAGTGTTCCAAATAAACCCAAAAAATATACTGTAGTCCACAAATAAGGAAAAAAATATAAACTTTAGATATTTTGTAATTACACAAGAGACACAAATAAATATTGGGCTTGATAAAAGAAACAATCTAGAAGTCAAGAGAGAGAACTCACTTTTCACTAACATACAAATACTCAATAGTAATAACTATCGAAGTATCTGGATCTAGAACTAGAAATCTCTTTCAATTTGGTACTCCTCATTACTATAACACTTATTTGAATCATGCTCTTTGATTTAATGTTTTATTTGACACCAAATTCCAATTTCTTTCTACCTCTCCACCATAATGTACGCCAATAAGGATTAAATCAGAGATACCATAGTTTTAAGGTTTTCATAACAAAATTAATTCTATTTTCACATCTAAATTAATTTTAGAAATTATATATTTGGTCGATTTTAATTGTTTTATAGAAGGAATTGTGCCTCGTAGAATACATAAATTGAAAAGTTTAGAATTCAAATTTGGGAGTTTGTATCATTAATTTTGATTTTGTATTATTAAATATAATTTTTTTAATAAATTATCCTCCAATATTTTTGTTTGTCTTTATCCAATTTTGCAAAGAAGACATTGAAATAGTCCATCATACAAATTTTTTTTACAAGCCATCCCTCCCACAACACTAATTTTTCTTTTTCTTTTTATTTTTAAAATAAAGCTAAAAATATTTATAGACATCCATTAACCATATATACTTAGTCATCCTTTATTAAAGTAAATCCATATAAAGGATGAAATTAATTTTCTACAATTGAGTATAATGTTTTTTTTGTTTTATTATTATTCTCAATTCCTTTAATATCAATCATTTGTGCAATACAAAGTAAGACACATTTTTGTAAATACTTATTTCAATTAATAGAAATGTATTTAGCAAATTACCTTCTCATCTTAATACAACATTACTAAAGATATAAAAATTCATAAGTTATGAAAAATAATTAGTTGCAAGGTACATTAGTCTGATATGAATGTTAATATCAACAAAGCATATACGAAAAAGTCATGATTGACCAATAATTATAGGAGATACATACACTTTACAGAATAAAAATATACACAACACAAAATTGTGAAATATCATTATATATACACACATACATATAATATATAGGGTATGGATATATTAAACAATAAATAGATAAAGTATTCCTAGTCTATGGTAATATAACACATTTTACTTAACAACATGTTTTAGTGAGAGGTATATCCTTATAGTATACAAGGTATGGATATATTAGATAATAAATAAATAAATAAATTTTTCCTATTTGATAGTAATCTTACACTTCTTACTTAACAACATTATTTAAAGTGATATATAGGGTAGGGATACATTAGACAATAAATAAATAAATTTTTCCTATTCTATGGTAGTCTAACACTTATTTCTTAACAACATTTTTTTAGTTCAAGCTATATATATATATATATATATATATATATATATATATATATATATATATATAACTCACAATAAAAAGATGTTATTAAATAAGAAGTGTTAGATTACCATAGAATAGGAAAACTTTATATTTCACACACACACACACACACACACACACATACACACACACACACACACACACACACACACACACACCTACACCTTTCATGACTCTTTAACTTCTTAAATATTCCTTTCTTATTCCTCACTTTAGGAGATGTTAACCCTTTCATTTTTATTATCCATTTACAATAATAGTTACAAAATATGAATATGTCTTAGGTAGAAATTATACAAAATGCTTCTATATTTTTATTTATAATCCCATACTAAGATTTTTTGAGATTTAAATAGTTTTCATGTCCAAAGACAAAATATGTTGTCTAGGTTGTCATGGACATATTTTCACTTGACTATTTGGAAATATTCCTTGTATCATTTGCATGTGTTGACCTAAGATTTTTATTTCATTTTCACGATAAATGTTATTTTCTAATTCTAAATTCTTGCACACTACTTAGCCATGATTCTAATTTTTCAACTAAGAAATATCCCATCCTATTTCCCTTTATAGGTTTTCATTAGGCTAGCATAACCATGTATAGACACATAAATTTTGTCACAAGTACTTCATAGTGCTAAATATTGACACATCCTACACCACATGACTTACACACAAATACATGACTCTTATTCACCATTATTGTAAGCATTTTATCTATATGAGGGTTTGACCCTTTGCTTTTTGATACTATAAAACATAAATTATAATGTCAAATTATTAAAATATATAAAATAACCTTCAAACTATATCCTACTCAATATAGTGTCCTTGATCCTTTTGGACAATTTTGTGCTAGGTGGATAGGAACACAATGTGATATTTTCCAGTTGGTTGGATGCATTTTTTGTCAAATAAATGTTAGTTTTTGAAATCCAAAACACCTTTTTACATTTTCCCACATATTTCATAAGGTTATCCAAAATAAATTATCAAAATATTTTCCTATAAATAAATATCAAGGGTCACTTATTTTCACCACTTAACATTCACTTCTCTCAAGATTTTAAACTTTTACACATTAAGCAAGTCTTCCTTATTTTTTCCAAATTTAATATCACTCACAAGGAAAAAAATTAAACCAAGTTAAGAGCCATGTAAATCAAGTTGAGATTTATCATTTTAAGGTATAAAATCCATATTATAGTTACATACATATAGTCAAATGAGTGAATTTTCCCATTCACTCTAGGTGGGAGAACTACAAGGCCTTGATTTCCCTTGGAGTATTGGATACATAGGCAATGATCAATCATAAGTGGGGTGATTAAGGTAATCTCAACCCATTGGACTCCCTTAGTTTATTATAATTTTTTAAGCTATGAAGGTGTCCTTATGGTCTCAAATACAAGATAAGACAAACAGTGATTTATGCACGGTGAAACCCTAATTATGATATATCATATAACTCAACATTAACATGTGTAGAAGGGTAATAACTAATTTTATATTGTAGTCAATCATGACAAGTCCATAATCAATGGATTTGAGCACATTGAATTATATTTATCCTACAATGATCATGTCTAGAGATAGTTTTTGACCTTGTTTCTAATATGTCATTTCCAAAATTAATTTTCTATCATTTCCTATCAGTCACCTATCACAGTCAAATAAGACAAGTCCACAGTCAATAGATTCCACAGCACTGTAATAACATTAAATTACAATGGACCTATCCATATTTTATTTTTGATCATGTGCATGTCCCTAAACCTATAAAATCATCTCTTTCACTAATTTTTGTTGTTAGATAGTCATAAAAAACAAAATAAATATGTGTACATGATAAGCATATCTCTTCTTAGTAATTTCTAAACATAATAGTTTTCTATATTTAACATTATGTCAAAATCATAATTTTTAGTTATGGTAATATTTAGAGATATAGTATTCTTTAGTTTTACAACTATCTAATGACATAAAAAATTAGTGTTTTATCAAAGATAAGGTTATACATATTGGTGAACCCAAACTAGTTTTTTAATCACTTAATTTAATGATTTAGTTTTCTTTGTTTCTAATAAATTATATTCTGGTAGGTTTAAAACTCACAGGAGTTATCATTCTAGGTAGAGTGGTCATCATTTTTACTTAATAGGTGGTTAAGGGAAAATTACATAATACTCAAGCCATTAAATAATACAATATATAGATTTTAGTTTCCATGTAGCTCACCATATATCTGAAATGCCTAGAGTTATATTTTTTAACCATAAAAACTCTTTAGTTGTTTTTTATTGTAATGAACCAATAAGGGGTTAGCCATAGGAAGTTACTCTCAATATACACTAGATACATGATAGTGTAACTAGAGGAATGGTGGAATCCTCCATAGTTAGTTCTTTCATTGTCATGTTCACTATTTATGACTGGGATTACCATATATGAGATTCAACAAATTAAACACACCTTAAATAATTTCTCCCTTAATAATTTTAAAAAATTATGACATTTAAAATTCAATTACATTTCACTTACATATTTTAATTTCACCATTACATTTTGCATCACTTTCCAAGTTATTATCTGGATCCATTATATATAGGCATTCATCAATTCTAAAACAAAAAAAAAATGATAAAATGACTAATGTGCAATATCAATCCTTAACCAACTCACATTTTTTTGCTAATACTCATAAAATAAAATTACCATTGATAAATATTTTTAAAATATAGCATGAGTGGCAAACATGAACAATTATGCATTAATAATGTTTCAAGCCATACTACAGACCCTATAGATGGAATCATCATGACTTTGATGATGACATTAATGAGAATGAATTTAAAAAATATATTAATTCCAACCCATATAATGTTTATGTATTCATATACATTTAAATAGATTAATAAAATAAATTAGCTCAAGATTCCACTTCTACTTTAGGTGTTCCTACTACTACTATTGTCTCTAGTCCTATATTAGCATGTACAATTACATATGACCTATCATCTTTGATAATGGGGGAATCAAGTGGTTTATAAAATAATAATAGTACTATCTCTACAAGGGCATCCTATACACATCCCTTAATCACTATAGAAAATCCATCACCAACTTCACCTAATGCACACTCTCTTGAGAATTTTTTTATATCCATACATGCTTAAGTGTTTCAATTAAAACAACGTGTATATAAGCCTACTTACTCAATGTATTATATAATTTTATACATCATAATTTATCACTTGAGATATCCTCTTACCCATTATTAATAGGCTTTGTATCATATAAGATACCACTATATAAGGGTAAAGGAGATATTAAGAAAAATCTTCTATCATTTCATGTAGCATGTTTGAATTATGCATAGAATGACTAATTAATAACCAATATATTTCCAAAAAGTATCAAATATTATGATTTAATATGGATATAATATATTCCACTTCAATCATTTATAACATTCAAACCTTTTCAAGATCAATTTTTATCGCACTTGTCACTCAATATTGATGAAAAACTATCATATACAAGAATTGCTAAAGTCAAGCAATGGTCAAATGAGACAATCAACTAATATGTTCTTCAATATAAGAATATGATAGAAAATATGATAAAATATATGGTTTATAGTGAATTAAAATATATCTTCAATTAAATCTTTCGATCACCATTCCATGAATCAATCATGTTTGATAAATTCAGTTCTTTCAAAGAGTTATGCCATATAGTCAAATAAAGATAAGTCAAGATCATAACTTTGAAAAGCTAAAATATGGACCAAGTATTCCATATAATTTAGGTGTCAAGTTTGAAATCAAGCCAAATCACAAGTTTAAATATAATGAAATCAATAATGAATTAAAACAATGGTTAATTCAATATTACAAGCATAAAACAAACTTCAATTGATAATGCCACTAAGGAGCCAACTTACAAGCTTACCACAATCTCTTCATATTTTGTTAAATAAATTAATTGATTATAATATTATATCTCTACCTCCACCATTTTAGTTGGATTTAACCAAACATCAACCTAAGGACTTTGGTAGTAATACATATTGTGCTTACCAAAGATGTATTAGGAATTCCATGAACAAGTGTTACACATTAAGCCATAAGATACACAATATTATTGATGATATGACTAACACACACATAAAAATTTAGACAACAAAAAAATGAAAATAAAAAAATTTAAACACTTATTTATCCTATTTTAAATCATGGTACAATAGAGAAAAAGAACAATTCATAGGTAAATCATGTGTAAAATGTGCATCCTCCTCCAAAGACATATGGGCATCTAATAGACTAATTTATTAGTAAATTATAGGCACACTAGTGAAACATATAATGATCACATTTTATTACAATTAAATCAATGATGATGATTCAGATAGGCATGCCTTTTTTATTAGAGCATACATCAATAATCAACCTATTTAAAGTGTCATGATTGACAATGGACCAAGTGAAAAATCATGTACAATGACACTCCATTACAATTTTAGATACACAAAGCATTTTTTATAGGAAATATCAAGGAATTAAAAGAATTTAATAGATATAAAAAATATAATTTTGGAAATATAATGTTACCTTTGTTTTAGATAACTAGGTTGTACCCTTGCTGAGGAAAGATTGTTCACATCCACCTCAAACCTAGAATAAAATTGGAATGACCTATAGGTTGTGGGCTACCTAAGATGAAGATAAAACCTATAATTTTGATGGGGATATCTCCAATAATTTATCATTTAAACACTCATTTTAAGTCCTAATATGCTGTAATGAAAAGGGAAAAGAGACAAAATTGATAAAATAATGTACACTAAAGTGGTGATGCACTAATGATTGAAGATTCACTCTAATTCTATCTTTAGAAACTCACTAATGAACTTGATTTATATTAAAAATAATAAAAATTATTGATGGTGTTCTAATCATGAATATTTCATATGGAGGTTGATTAAGAGTTTTACAAATTGAAGGACAAAGGCATAGATTTGTACAAGATACTATTGGCCTATGACACTTTAAGAACACATCTAATTTCCAACACTTTATACAACCTGTAATAAACTAATAACCTAAAATTAGGTGAATGAAAGGAAATATAGATGATAACATCAATCATATATTATAAAACTAAAACTCTCATGAATCACACTAACACTCAACAAGAAATCTGCAAGTATCTTCTATTAATTCAATGGAGTATAAGATAATTTTGGTAGGGATTTTATACACTTAACTAAGGGATACCAAAACAAGAGCTCAGTGATTACATAATATAATTTTTTAAAGATAAGAGAGAAGATTAATTTTTTTGGAAAGGCCATGAATGAGGTTAAAGTGGTGTATGGTAGTTATAATAGGCCTATCCACCTTCCTCATGCATTATCCCTTCTTCAATGAGTGCACCTTGGCATTGAGAGAAGGTATGGAGGTTGTAAATCGACTCTTTGACTTCATGAAATAATAGATCATGATAAAAATATCACAATATTCCCTCTAATGGTAGTTACATAATGCAAATTAGGTATGGATAGGCCTTTGAGAGGCATTGAGTAGCCTTTCCTTCAATGTTCTTGTAGACTTGTCCTTGAAACTACCTATACCCTATCATAATGGTATTAAATTTAGGATACGATCACTTGGGTGATAGTTATCAATTATTCAAGGTGATTATTCAATACCACCATGCCATTTTATGCCTGGTAAACTCTTCTAATTGCATGTTAAGTAGGCCTATTCTACTTTTTCTTCATCTTCCTATTAATATTCACTACTTGAAGGATACAAAAGATGTAATATTATCTCAACTCATATGAGAAGACTTAGATAATTCTTATATTAACCTCTATTCAATGGAACTTATATATCTCAAGTGTTCTTCACTTACAAACACATTACCCTGTATGACTAGGCCACTTGAATTAGCTTCACAAACTCACTGCTTAGGATGAAATAATAAAGATATTTTCAATCACCTTCATGAATGATTTTGATACTAGAGAGGAAAAATAATCCTTTAAATTACCTCTCCCATAATTTTTAACTCTTGGTTAGGCTCTACAACACATCTTATACCCAAAACCTTGTAAAATTGCACTATTAGGATGTGTCTGTATAACCTCTATACCATCAAGTGTCATAGACATGACACCCTTTGAGTTGAAAACATGTTCCAAGTGTTAGTCAATTCCTAAGTGTTTGAATTTGCTTTTCATTAAACCTTTCTATTCAAGTAATTTTTAGGGTTTAAGGGGGTTTAAGAGTGCTTAGGGGCCTTAGGGATGGTTCATAGAGACTAGGGATTGGATCTATGAACAAATTATACCAAATGAAAGCCAAGAGACCTCCACACCTTCTCTAAAATTTTGGGATCCCCATGCATGGAATCCAAGCTATGATGAGTATTTGAATATGCTTTTTATGGGAGAAACATACTTGTTGAGCAACTCCTATGTCTTTATAGGTAGACTGATCCATTATAAAAAATTCTCTTGAGATTCAAATTAGCCAAAGGGATTCCAAACACTATGATAGCCTTCCCCAAGAATGTTATAATCATTCTTACTTTCCAAATTATTCTCTACTTCACTTTTGATGACATAGTCATAGTGGATATAATGGATCAGACTATCTCTAAACATGAACTTTGAACATTGGCCTAAATCCTAGGGTTTTGATCCACTCCTACACTATATACAACCTTAATATTACATTAGAGGTCCTAAGGAGTAGCACCATTAGCCTAATTAGGCCATTTGAATTCATTCAAGAACACACAGTCATCTATATCAACACTTATGTTTTTTTGCTTGCTGAACTAATCATGGATGTCACTTTGATGACTATTAGAGGATTTGCTTAAATTCTCCAAGACTCATTTTACCTCTTTGGCTTCATTTTGAACACAAACACTCCCTATCTCCTTGTTCATTATCTCAAACTAACTCTTCTAGACTTGGTACATACAACTTGACTCCTATAAATGCCAACCAATGAGCCACTGTGATGATCAAAAGGATTTAGGATACCTTAAAGTCATTTAATTATCAAACCACTTCATCTATATGGGTTTTGAGGCCAAATTTCACCATCAGGGCACTTTTGGGGTTTATACAGGGTTTGGGACATTCCCCATCTTAACAATGGTTCATTATAGATGTCTGAACTAGGAAAAAATGTCATAAATATATGGTACACTAACCTCCTCATCTTTGAATGGATTGTGTTCCCATAAAAAGGGTGTTTGGAGATAGGAACATTGAAAGGTGGATCTAGGGTTGTTTTTAGACCAATTCTAACTAGTTATTTTATTAAGTTCCATTAATAAAGGTTATCCCCCAATTTACAACCAATATCTCATGAATATTAATTCCATATGGAGACTAAAAATTCCCTAGGAGATTTTTATTTGATCATGTATGTGGTGAAGTGGGTTAGCACTTGAAGTTGAGCTTTGAGTTGACTATGTTGAGGTTGACTAACTTGAGTAGGTTTTGGAGACACTCTAACTGTTTTCACACTTATTTGCATTTTAAACATCCTTATCAAGTCTTAAGCACATTCATAAACCCCACATTGACCATTCAACTTTTTTTAAGAGATTGGGGGAAACTTAATATGGTAGTAGGGTCTGTGACTAGGCTTATGTGATTTTCTACATTGGTCTATCTCAAAGGGACCTGATATAGCTATGGATGATAATCATTTTAGATGAGCCTTTAGTACCCTTAACATCATGTTATACTAATATAAAACCTTATGTGGATCCCAAACTATATGTATTTATTCATAGCATGTATCCACCTTTCAACCCATAGAACTAACTGTCACAGACAAGGAGTGGTCTAAGATAAAACAATGGGTATACCCACTATTTTTTTAGACTAAATGGAGGAATGTGTACCTTTAATTGGTCATTATGACAACTCATACTATTTTTTAGGGCTTGGTCATGACTATAAGGGACTCAAACCATTATTTTGGCTTAGATTGATAGTGGACTGCATATTGATTGTGTCTTATCATGAAAATTCTAAGTATAACCTTATTTATTAATTCCTAAGTTATTTGTAATAATTTATATGCACACAAAATATATCATGTATAAAGATACTCTCATAGTGTAACTTTTCAAATTTTTCTCTAATTTCATACACTACCCTTCTCATGCTTAGGGCAAATGTCTGAGTATGCATGTGTAACCTCAAGCCTATTTTGACATTCTTTTGCCTTCTTAGAAGGGATGATCATCAAGAGTTACCTTATTAAAAATTATTAAATTTAACATTTATTGTATTAAAATTGACTTTATCCTAAGAAATATGGAGATACCAATATATGCCAACAATTCCATATGTATTCACCTACAAGTATGATTGTCTATAGGGGTTTGATCATCATGCTAGTATGAGAAGAAGGTGGTCTACAATCACTTAAAACTCATATGTGACATGATCATATCATCATTAAACTCTTTATGATGGACATATTCTAATTCTCACACTATCCTTCATTCATTTTAATGGTCTACATAGTTCCCTTTTGGAGATTGTGCTTCAATAGGTCTAAAAGGGTTGGCTGTAGGTAGTCACTTACCTTCTTAACTAGGTATATGACCATGTAAGTCCAACATTCCATGGATAAATTTATCTTTAGGGTTACAAATAAGTATGGAGGTTTTTTTGTCATGATTTAGACTTATAATGAAGGGTGGAGGAGTGAATGAATATGACTATGGGGTGGAGGAGGGTAAAACATGAACAATAAAGTTGAAATATAGTATGGATGGTAGTGAAAAAATTGTGAAATGATAGGAGAATTAAAATGGAGTGAAATGGAAGATAAGGACATTTAAAATTAAAAAAACATGGATCTTTGAGACCCTCACACACACACCAAATTATATACCATTTTGGAGGCAGGGAAAGGGGGACATAATGCTAAAGTGAAACCTAGGAAACTCTAAAAAACCTTAATACTTGTAAAAGACCTTAAACTATGATAAAATTGAATGAGTGAGCTTGGACATAATAAGGATGGTTTCTAGACCTATGAAGATACCACAGAAGTTGGTAAATTTATTCATAATCACATGATGATGCTCCATTATCATTTCAACACCATATTTCCATGTTCTTGAGTTACATTTGAGGTCTCTATAGATGCCATTAGGCCAGACACGGCGATCACCACATAGTGACCTTCAAGTATGTATAAGCATTTCATCTTAGAGAAATTTTGAGATTATAAGAGGATATTATACCTCTAACCTAATCATAGAGGCATGGAGATCACTCCACCAACTGTTCAACTCACACAATAACTCTGATGAGGGTATTCAACTTATGTCCATTTCATAGGCCTACCTACAGATCACATACAGGATCTAGTCTTTAATATTTTATAGTTTTATGAAATCACATGTGTGAGTCAAGTTATGAAGATGATATGATAGGTTCCTTTAGGACCTAAGGAAACAACATCCATCATGGGTTTAAGAAAGAAATCTAAGAATCCTTGAAAATCATTCAATCTAACTTGGCCTATGGAGATGAGAATGGCATTCAAATTTTTTAAGTTATTTAATAATTTTTTTAAATATAATGAGACCAATCCCAAGACAAATTCCCATGTTTAGAATCTATATGATATTACTTTCTCTAGTTATGATATTAGCCCCCCCCATTCTCTCTCCTCTATAGGGTATAGACACAAACTTGATGAGCTTTTTGAGCTTGCCAATGAACTCAAGGAGGATATGGGAAAGTTTTTATTTTCCTTTTCACTTAGAAAAGTTGATTTATTTTCCATTTGACATTTATAACCTCCCTCTATAAACCCATGACTTCACCTGAGCTAGTTCATACTGTATAAATTTGTACCACTTGAGAAACCCATGTAGCTTATATTTCTCTACAAATTTTCTTGTTTTAGACATAAAAACATCATTAGTAGATATAAATGAGGGAAAATAGGGGTAATGTGACACTTTTAACCTAATGGTATGAATTAAGGGAGTTGAAAAGTCACTATTTATCATTTGTGGGGCCCATTTGGGAGGATTTAGGCATTGACCATGATATTAATGGATTTAATGAGGTATTAAATGGTCTAATAATGGCCTAATGAGGATTATGATACATATTTAAGGCATGTGATCTGAATTAGTTGTCTATCAAAGCTAGATTACATCTTGTTATGACCAAAAACATTAACTTTGGCACACATATATGACCTTAAGAGGCATATCAACTGAATATCATGTCAATATCATATTACAAGACCTTAATGACCTATTAAAAACCTCAAATGAATCTTGAGACACTTTTCATGATGATCTTTGAACTTGAAGGATGAACATACCTTATGTGATTGAGCAAAGCAAAGGTGTTTATGAGTTTTCATTATATTGCCTTCTAAATTCATCTTCACCATGGCATTTCTCACATGTTGTAACTCCATCAAAGTGAATAAGGACCATCTAAACATGTTTTACCATCATAAAAATACTTAATTAAATTTGAACAAAAGTTATGAAGGCTCACAAATCAAAGCTATAATATGACAAGGTAATGGACTATTTGAACAACCCTCCAAACTCACAAGGACAAGATGAAATCATGAGACCAATGATAGATATAGACTCAAGGCATATAGGCATCCAATATAATAAGCTATTGGTAAATTTATAGGCACATTAGTGCAAAATCTAATAATCACATTTGATGATAATGAAATCAGTGATGATGATTCAGATAGGCATGCACTTTTTATTAAAACATACATCAACAAACAACTTATTCAAAGTGTCATGATTAACAATGGGCCAAGTGAAAATTAATGTACAATGACACTCCATTACAATTTTGGATACACAAATAACTATTTATAGGAAATATTAAGAATACTTAAATAATTCAATGGTCATACACAAGATACTTTGGGAAATATAATGTTACCTTTCCAAGTTGGTTTATATTCAATGGCTAGTCAACTTTTAGTCTTATGAAGCAAAAGGGTCTTTAACATGTAAATTGGATATAGAAGGTTCAAACACTACCATCTAAAGTATATGAATTCCTTAATTTCATAAATTTAAATCAAGTGATAAAATTTCAAGGCATTTAATATGATTTCCCTCTATAATTAGTGGTAATTTATCCTCCTCCCCCACTAATACCATAGTTAGTTGTACCACCTATTCCAAAGAACATTAAAAATATAATTATGGTACCTACTCAAAGAAAAAATAAAAATACAATAAATTCAACCATTCAAGAGCATAATGTATAATCAATTATAACACATATATAATAATATTTCTATACAATCAATTCAAGTGATATACCCTCTCATGCAACAAGATTCATATCAAAAAGTTAATATAAGTTTAAATAAATTAAATACTATTTAATAAACCCTAATGGAGTGCCTTAGATGGTTTAACATATTATAAAAAAACACATGTAATGTATTTTTCACCTATTCTATAGTAGACTCCACCAAGTCTTACACATGGCAACAAATTCTATAAGCAATTATCAATATAGTTACAATAAAACACTTAATTCCTTTTCTATTTCAAATACATTTGCACGTAGAACTTTTCATAGAAAAAAATAATCTTTGACATATTCAATCCAAAAATGCATTATGGTCCTCCCATTGATGAGATCATAGGCTAGTTCCCTTTTTAATATGTCAAAAAAAAAACTGAAAACATACAAAAACATTAAAACAAAATTCTAAAAATAAAAAATCATGACTTTAGCATGACATGAGATGCTAATTTATTTATTTACATATTTTATTTAGCACATGCTTTTGTAATTATAATATTTTCTTTCTATACACATGAATTTTTAGAGGTAAATGAGTGTGATACGAGACATACATTATACATATATTCTTAGATGTTGGAATCCCCTCTTCCTAATGACCACGCCTATGTTGGGATCATTTTATTCTAGATGTTACATTATAAAAAGTTATGTATATTTATGATATTAAATGAATTTTTGAGTGAAATATATAATAAGTGTCTTGCTAATTACTCAATTTAACATTGTGATACATGGATATGCTATTTTGGTATGATATGCCATTAATACATATGGTTAGAGTATACTAATTTTCACTTATTCTATGATCCTTATATGTTGTTTACTTCCTTGCATGATAGGTTAGATATTGCTTGTTTATTATCTATGGTCCTTGGCCCTTTTGTGAGAAATTCTTGAATAATATCTATGATATTTTTGCTTAGTAAATAAAATATTTTAACATGTCTAGTTATTGTGGCCTTTGTCCCTTTCATTGTGTGTGACATTTGAACATGTCCATTGTATTTGGCCCTTGGACTTATTCTTGTGAAATTATTTTGTGTTTTCATTTTTTGCTTGTTGATCTTGAGTAGTAGTTCCATGATGCATATCATTCAATTTTGCTACATAGTCTAGTTTAAATATGATTACCTACTTCATAATTCATTGATAAAATTTTCTATACATGAAACTTGTGTAGCCTCAAATTAAATATGTTACATACATGCCTAAATGGTATTTCAATTATATGATGACATGCTCTCCACATGTTGACATTACCATTGTGATTCTATATTTATCAAATGATCCAGTTAAATTTTATTTTAAGATGAGTTAATTGTAGGCTACATCCCTCATTTAAAAAGGTGGGAATCATAATGGACTTATATTAGAGATTCAAGACTCCATTAAGAGATAAAATTAGATTTGAGATAGAGTACAAGTTTTCAAATATTCAAATTAACACAAAATCATATTCTAAGTATAGTACAAGTTTTAAAATATTCAAAGAGACTTAGAAATAAGCCATATGAGTTATTGGAACATTAATATAAATTCTAGGGGCATATGACATGCCTATGCACTCACTTTTCAAATACTCAAAATATAAAATTATATGCATTAAATGAATATGCATGGGTATATGTAAACAAATTATAAGATCAAAGTTTTAGGTTCTAAATATAATCATAATTAGGCATACATGTCCATAGTATTTTATATCATTTTGGCACAATTAAGGGGGCATGATACTCATTCATTTGTATGCTTATTTAAAGTTTCAAATATAAAAATTCAAAGTTTGAAATTTAAAAACTAAAAGTTTAAAGTTACAAACTCAAATGCAAAATATTAATTTTAATGACAAATCTATAACAATGATTCATGATTGGGTTATGAATATTATTCATTATATTTTGATAATGAAAAGTAAAATCTATAAGTTTATGTAGTGGTGTGATTCAATATGTGTGGGTGATGTACATTTAATTCCGGTGACACTCAGTGACCTTGACACTAATACTATAAAAACTAACATGATTTTTAACTTTTTGGATTAATATATTGGATATTTTACCTCATTCTTGAGAGTTAGAACAGTTCATAATTCCAAGTCAAGATCTTGATTAGTTATTCAAAATTTAGACTTGAACATTCTTAATTAGTCATTGATTCAAATTCTTTAAATGATTCAACAAGTGGGCATAGGTCTCCATCATTATTTATACGTCATAGGTAAATTTGGTTTCATATATATATATATATATATATATATATATATATATATATATATATATATATATATATATATATATATACACACACACACACACACACATACATATACATACATACATATATATGTATATATATATATACACACACACACACACACACACATACATATATATACATACATACATACATATATATATATATATATATATATATATATATATATATATATATGTATATATGTATACATATATATATATATATATATATGTATATATGTATACATATATATATATATAATATATATATATATATATATATATATTATATATATATATATATATATATGTATATATATGTGTGTGTGTGTGTATATATGTATATATACATATATATATATATATATATATATATGTATATATACATATATATGTATGTGTGTGTGTGTATATGTATGTATGTATACACACACACCTGTGTGTGTGTGTGTGTGTGTGTGTGTGTGTGTGTGTGTGTGTGTGTGTGTGTGTGTGTGTGTGTGTGTGTGTGCGTGTGTGTGTACTCTTCCATTAATTTCTTCTAATTTTTTCAATTTTCAAATTTAGCTTTTTCAAATTTCAAAATGCACAAATGACAACTTCATGATCTATTACAAGGTTTACATAAACTGAGTGACATGCATAATTGTAAAATATGCTAAAAAAAAGTGTGTTGTACACACTTAGGTTCAATTATTTATAATTTACTCTAGAAATTACATTACTATAATTTGGGGAGGGGACTTTAAATACATAGATATGGTCACATGTACTTGAACATTTTGAATATTGACACATCCTAAACCACATGATTTGCACATGAGTAGATCAATATTATTTTACATTCCTATGTATGGGTTAAAACTTTTGTTTTCCATTATGATTACATTAAAATACCATTATAAAATGCTTTGGTTTTATAAAATCATCTCCAATGTGTCTATATTTTAGGATAGGTGTCCTTGATCCTTCTAGATAAAGTTGTATTATGCAGACATGAGCACATTATGCTTCTATCTACTTGGGCTCATTACGATCCACACCAAATAATGACTAGCTTATGAAATTCAAAAGATTATTTTGAGACTTCCCATACATTTAATAATTTTGGAGAAAGGAAATTTTCAAAAATTTTAACTATAAATACATATCAAGAGTTACTCATTTTCTCCACTTTGCATTCAATTATCTCAAAATTTTATGCTTCTATACATTGAGAAAGTCTACCCTATTATTTCCAAATTAAAAATAAATCACAAGGATTATCCATAATAAATTACAAAATTATTCTAAATCAATTCAATATTTATCATCATTAAGTATCAAATCCATATTATAGTTGAATACATATAGTTTAAGGGACACAATTGCATATTCACTCTAGGTGGGAGAATTACATGGGCCTGCTTTCCCTCCTTTGAGAATAGGATATGTAGGCAATAGTCAATCATCAAGGGTGTAATTTAAGTTAGCTTAGTATATTATAGTTCCTTATTTTTCATATGTTTTAAAGTGATCAAAGTTTCCTTAGAGTCTCAAAGACAAGATAATAAAAAAACCATTTTTTGTGTGGAAAAACCATAATTTTGATATCTTAGATTGTGTATGCAATAAATTAGGATGGATTTACAACTTGTCCTACTTAGTGGACTCAAATATTAGAGAGTGTAATCTAATCAAAATAATTCATTACATATCTATTTATATCAGGACATGATAAATTTGGATTCGATAAACCTAATTAAGATATATCTTACCACATAATACCAAAGGAGAGGGTTCTATATCCTTTAGGTAAAATAAATTATGAAATAACCCTATCTAGGCTTAAAATACATTAAATAGATCTAATATAGTGATTACTAAATCTTGTGGCACAAAGTGAGATAATTAATAACAAATAAAATAAAACATGCAAAGAGAACTATACTCAAGTTAATGTAGAAGTAAACTAAAAAAGGAGTACAACATTCATCCTACTACTTTGTATAATATGTATCTACTAAACAAAAGAGTAAAGTTAGGAATACTTACCTTCAATTGAACCTATGCCTCAATGTCTCCTTTAGCCAACATTGCTTTGAAAGAGGTTGTTATGGATTTTTAAGGATCACACTATATATATCATCTCTAAGTTAAAGGACTCCTACTTTGCATTCAATATTTTTTTATAAGATAAGCTTCTTTCCCTCCAAGTGAAAACCCAAAGAAATGACTCCTCCAATGTATAAATAATATAATTGAAAGTTGTAGCAATGTAAAAATGAATGTTACTATCTTTAGAAATGTTGTGAAGGGGGTATTTATAACCAAATATTGACCCTAAACTCTCTAAGGAATTTAATTGACAAGGTCAGCTAGGTCGATCTTGTTTGGTGTAAAAGATAACAGTTAGGCCTCGAACTAGGTTGGCTAGGTTGATAGATTTACATGACATGCACTCAATACCTAAAAAGGTTTATGAAGATGAAATAGTAGGAAAATTAATAAAAAAGGATGTGTACATAGTTAGGGGATATTTTGAAATGTGAATTTCTTAGAGGATTTTATAAGTAGGTTTTTATTTCTTAAGGAATTGGATAAAATTAACTTGTAGTGGTTTTAAGTAATTGTATAAGGACCAACATTCTTGTAAGAAACCAAAGTTATATCCATGCCTTTCTTGATGAACCCTTTAAGGCATGAACTCAGAGAGATTGAAACTCAACAGGTTCCTACAAGAGAGAAAGTATCAATAAATGATAAATTTTTAATAATATGTGTTTACATATGCCCCACTTGAATCTCATCACATGTCACATAGTTGTAACATGGGATGGTGATTTGAGAAAGAACATAGTAATGCACAATATTGAGGTAATAAATTTTATTAGAAATTAGAAACACAAATGAAAGTAAATAATTGAAAGATACATACCTTCACTTACCTTGTTGTTGTAGTATAAAAGTTGTAGTGACATAGATGGAAAAGGCATCCAATGTACAAGACATTAGTTGGACCTAAAAATAAGATATAATTTTTTTTTTGTAAAAATATGTGTTAAACATAATAAAATTATCTACATCTCTAGGATTCCATAATATTTTATGGTTTGGTAAAAGAGATTGTAGAAACATAATTGTAATTAAAATATGATTTTTTTCTAGAAATAACTTCTAACTAAAGAATTTTTAAATTTTAAATATAAATAGGATTTTAACTATTTATTTACAAATTTACTATTTTTAGAAATTGGATCTCTCTATGACCTATTGAAGGATGAGAGAAGTGATGACATAGAGGCAAGAAACATGAGGTGGAGGACACATAACTTTTAATTCTAGCATGATATAGGTATGGAATGTACTTATTTTGAATTTTTGTTGATATTAATTGAAAAATGACGTAGATTTGAAAAAGTAAGTATTGGAAAAAATTCATGTAGTAGAATTTGGCTCAAGAAATTTTAGGGTATAGTAGGAATTAAGATGTATAATGGGTAAGGATCAAATAGGGTCATTAATGCCTATGACATTAATGATAAATGTGTAAAAAATCACTATAGTAATTGAATAGGGTCATCCAATCCAATGTAGTTGTAAATTAGTAAGTTAGTAATAGTAGTTGATTACATAGTATCAGGGTGACATAGTTAGTTAGTAGATGGTTGACTATGTAGATAGAGGCCTATCTAGTCTAATAGTGTCTAGGTGGTTAATCTCATGCATCTTGACTAATTCAGTATTGTGTTGGGTGATCTATGTGTTTTAAATAAATGGTTGACTTAGTATAGAGTGGATGATGTAGTAGGGTTATTTAACCAACTATGTATCGAGTGGTTGATGTAGTTATAGTAGGTGGTATAATTTGTATAAAGTGGTTGATTCAATTTGACATAGTTAGATACAAGGTTAAATTAATATAAAATATATTTCTGGATGACATAGTTAGTTATGTGGTGTTGATTCCTAAATGTGTATCACTAGGTCAACATATAGTGTTTGAGAAACACTTCCCATTTTTGGATTCATAGAATCCATTACATGAGTTGCATCTTATGATAATCCTACTATCTTTAGTGGAATAGAGGCAAAGCAAATGAATTGTTTCACAAATTTGTATAAATTGGTGGTTGGGAGCCACCATAGCCTATAGTTGATCTATGAATTTGAAAAGGATATGTGCTAATTAAAGTGAATTATGCTCAATAATCTAAGTTTAAAGATAAAATAGGATGGATATTCATAATGAAAATTAAACTAGAGTGGCTTGGTTATAAAATGATTAAAAATAAGGGTAAGGAAGAAAAGAAAGATGTTACTGGTCTTTATTTTAGATATTATGACAAATTTCAAAGTTCATCTGAATATGTATTTAACCAATATATGTCATGAAGTATCATAAGCTCAAATAATACCATATATCAGGTAAACATCTAAGGATAACATGAAAATATGCAAATAAGAACTAGATTTGCTTTAAATATTTCACCCCTAAATGCAAACAACATAAAACCAAATTCAAGAAGAGTAAAAAAAGTGAATCAAACTTAAGAACATTCAACTAATCTAAAATTAGCACAAATTAGCAAATCTACATTCAAATATACACATTTAGAATCCATAATAACCATTCAAATTGGAAACATAAACCAAGTGAGAGAGATGCCATGATAACAAACACACAAATAAAAAATGAACAAACTTTGCATAATTCCTTGTTTGTACTACTTGCTCCAAGTTTATAAAGTAATTTTGGATCTAATAGCTCCCCCTCTTTTTACAATAGATAATACCTATTTATATATAAATTCCATTAGGTATGCCAATAATTATTTCTCAACATGCAACTAGACAAGTGTCAGCATGCAATTAGACAAGTGTCATAGATAAGTATCCCTTTACCAATGCTTTAAAACTCATGACAATGTTTAACTATGACTAACCTAACATGACTATGTATTACATTTTTCTCATACAATATTACTTTTCAAATTATTACACAAGATTATTTACCAAAAGAATATTCCTTACCCCAATAACTATGCATTTGATGACACTCTAACTCAAACACCAAAAGATCTTTAATTGTGAGTTATCTGCCTCTATGACAATGCCATGTCACAAGTTATTTATTTGATTTAAAATATGATTGATGAAAAATTTGGACATGTGTCCATACCTTTTTCCATATTGAAATCATATAAAATTCATATAGTTGATCTATTTCTCCATGATAGAACATGAGTGGCCACTTAGCATCTCTACAAGCTCTCTGAGATCTTTTCATTACTCAAGCACCATCGTAATGCATGGAATCTTCTCACTTATTCCTAGACCTTTGAAATGTATTTTTTACTTTGATCTTATTCACACATAATTATATCTATGGTACCTAAGTTAATGTGTACCATAAATCCTGGTACTTGACTTTTGACCCCTACTTTACTCATGAATGTGACATATATCACTTTTGGGTTTGCTCTTGAATATGTGTATGCCACTTGGAAGATCTATGGGGTTATAGGTCTATTGACTTGTTGATACTATGTAAGGGCCTACATACCATTGGTCTACCATTTTGGCTCCTAAAATGTTGCCACTTGGTAGTATAGACACCTAAATCTAATCATTAATAGCCTCCAATCAGGATTTTGGCCAATTTCTACCCAAAACACACAATTTGGTCTAAAAAAACTAAAACACTCTAAATGATGTGAAAATAACATATTAAAGTGTCAATTTTGGATAGAGTATCCCTAAATGGGGCAATGGAATTTATTGGCTAGCTAACTTTGATTAATTTATTTTGAGTCAAAATGCCAAATTTGCACCTAGGTGCTCTAGATTGCTCTTCACTATCAAATCTCTTGCATGAGACATGTGCCTTTGTCATTTTTTTATGGTAACATCCTAAATGGGAATATGGTTATAATGAATCTAAAATTTCCTTTAAATTCTAATCCAATCAAATTTTGGATAAATAATCAGGCATTCTAATCAATTTAAGTAATTTATGCACAAAGTGCTTAATCATGATTAAGAGATAATTAAACTAAATCAAGGCATAATTAATAATTCCATGGAAACTTGTTGAATAATTATTTTTTGAAATTAATATTTAATATCTACATCATCAAGTGACCTCATTTCTTGGGAAAACATCCCTAGGCCATAAATGCCACAAATATCAAGATTCATGCCCTCTGTGCCTCATCAATGCCTTCCATGATGCCCTTCATGTCTCTTAATTTCCCCTTCTTCAAATGTCATGATGAGGATAATTAAAAACTTAATCCAAAAATTGAATTAATCCTCAACCACACATCTCAATCTTGAGATGGATGGTTCAGGTTGATTCTAGACATTCTCAAAAATCTATAAATAGGAGGCCTTACTACATCATTTCTAAGTATTGAGAGTGAAAAGTTATAATGCAAGATTGGTTACAAAAGCTTCATGAAAGTATTTTTATCATGCCAAATTGATTCTAAACCAAGCCAAGCCACAAATTAAAGGTGCTAAGAAAAGATGGAGGTAGCCAAGCTTCCATTGCTAAGGACTTCATGAGCACAAGTCAAGCAAGCCACCACTACAAAGGCATTTGGAGCATCTAAGGAAGGTGAACAATTTTTTTTTTCATTCCTTGATTTTTAGTTGAGTTTGTCATTTTATTTTATTAAATAAGATTTCCCTAGTGTCTAGGCCTAGAGATGTTATGTTATTAGTGTGTTTATTTCATTTTGTTTGTCATTATGGAACTAACACCATACTAACCATCCTCTCTTGAGTCAAATTCTTAGATCACATAATGGCATGCCCAGTGGGACTAGACACATCTCACACCTGAATAAGATCATTTTTTAACTCTAAAACATTTATTTGGACTCTTAAAACTCTTGCAAATTGATTTTCTAACTTTATTTTGCCATTTTTTGGTTGTAATGGGTTTACACAGTAACTGACATCGACAAGTAAGACTGACATTAGTTACATATATTAACTGATGTCAGTTGGAAAAATTGACATTGGTTACATACCTATCGAGATGGTTATATTGGTATAACTAATGATGGTTAGATAACCAACATTACTTAGCCAAAGTAACAGATGTCGATGGTAATAATTGATGTTGGTAACTATGTTTTTCCAAAAACATAGACCCGAGGGCTACTTTTTCAAAGTTCATTCTTTGAACATAAAAAGAGATTCAAATATAAAGGACATGATAACATTTTTTATATAGGACAAAGCTTTATATTTGATAAAAACATGTTTAAATCACCTTTTGCATGCTTAAAAATCAATTAGGAACTGTGTTTTGGTGTGTAACAAAGAATTTAGATGTTCTGGTGAATATTTTTCAAAGTTTGAAATTAAGACCAAGGGGTCAAATGAACACCACCAAATCTTTCATTTGGGCTTAAAATTGAGCACAATTGTCAATTTTTGTTTTCAATAGTTGTTTAATAAATTTATTTTGGCAAAAAGAGGAATGTTTCATGTATGCTCTTTCATTTATCCCCTATAGGGAACCCTTGAAATCAAAAGCACCATTCCTATTGAAAATATATTATTCCAAGGCTTAAAAAGAATGTCATCTAAAGCACTCCCTAAAAACTCATCAAAGTTTTAGTGATCTTGAAAATGACCCTAAAGTCTTTCTACTTTCATGCTTTATTTTATTTTTACATCTGGGCTTACGAGGAGGAATTCATCACCTCCCACAAATTCTTTAGGGAAGATTTAACCTGGGGTTTCATCTACTAGCATTGAATTCATTTGGATCCATTGGAATTACACATGGGATGTAGTGGTACTTTGGACATCGCACTACACTGAGTAAATAGTAGGATGTAGTGGTTTCAAAAAAGAACTAGACCTTTTTGCAACAAGCCAAGTGATATGGATCCAAAATCCATGGTTTTATTTTGCATTTTTTGTCATGAAAGTCATGTAATATATTCCCCTAGAAGAATTGAAATGTTGACAGTTTTAGTCAACCCCATTTTACCATACCCTTGCTAAGATTTTGGACGATTATACTTAGTGTATTTTGGTCATTTTTGCTTGATATGTTTTGAGACTAAAACTTATTTTTTTGTTCATAAGCTATGTCAAAACAATCTATTTGAGTTTTGAAGGGTAGTGTTGTGTTTCCCAAATCATGTCAAAACATTTTGAGCCTTTTAAAGTCTTTGAAGCATAAACATTGGCCACATCATTTGAGCATGCTTACGTCATTAGGCTGCTCAATTTGTTTCAAGACTTGTTTACCATTGTATCAAAAACCATTTGTTTCAAACCATTTTGTATATATGATTTAGACCTTTGTCTTGTGCCATCATGTTGTCCAATTTTGTCTAGCTTGTTTGGTCAAATCCTAGTTTTCAACATTGAGTTTTCAATTAGCATTTTTAAGTTTGGATCCAAACATTGATTGATTTATTTTTAGGCCTCAATTCATGGGGATAATACATAGATATTTCTCTTTTGGGTTGCATAATTTTGGTTAATCAATTACCCAAATTTGAAAAACTATTGATGGTTTGTTTGTTCATTACCTATCCTCATAATTATTTATGCCTTTATTTGGGAGAACACAACCTTTCTCAAAGATCATTTTGTCTTATACATTATGCCAATTGATCATGTTCATGTTTTATTCTATGTTCCAGGTCTATGTCAAAGTTTTTTCCAAACTTGTTAGATTAAATCAAATCACATCAGCCTTTATTTTAAGTCTAACTTTTGATGCCATTTGGCCAAGAGTCCTAGTGCATGCCTATTTATTTAAGCCTATCTTTTGAATACACATTTGGATAAAAGACCTAGCAAATCAACTTTTCCCTTTCCTAGTTTAGACCTTGTTTGGAACACTTTGACCTAGACCTTTGACATGCAAATTTTTATTTAGATGATTGACCTTTTGTGCATATGACATTGAAAATTAGACATTTGATGTTAGGATATTTTATACCAAGTCTTATAACAAATCATTTTGGAGATACAACTCCACTTTTATACCACATTGGAGATATATCCCCACCTTTTGACCAAGTTGTACCATGTTTGAATCAATTATCCTTTGGATCATTTTTCAGAGTATATAGAAATCTAAGCCTTTTTGTTTTTAGAGATTTTATCATTTATGCAGATATGTCTAGCTACATTTATGGTGGAGTCACTTACAAACTAACTTATGATATAATGGCCACATAAAATGACTTTTATGGATTTTTTCAAGACCCCAATGATGCCAATATGGTTTGTGAGATAGATTTCTATCTACCTCATATTAATCATTCATGGGAACAAAGTCACAAAGCAACTTACGATCCAAATCAAGACCTTGATTGGTATGAAGAGGATTGTGAGGAAGACTTTGAAGACCCAACTATAGATAATGTTCTTTGGGATATGAATCCATACCCTCTTTACAATAATTAGTACATAGAACATAGTCTAGAACTAGTTTATGAGCCAACTCATGACTGGGATGATATGGTTTATGAGGAAGACTTGGATGCTTTTGCTTATGCAAATAATAAGGCTCCCCCAGATCATACCATTTCTATTCTAGGTCCATAATGTCACACTATTCCCATACCAAGACCTCATCCTTTGGTTTGTGTGAGAAACCAATCTCTATAATGCCCAACCATTTCTATACCAAGAACTCATCCTTTGGTTAGTGTGATAAATCAAGCTCCATAATGCCCCTTTATCATTCTAAGACCTCATACTTTGGCTTGTGCAAGCAATCATGCTCCACACCACCCTATCATTACCAGTTCAAGACTTTGTCCTTTATCTCATGTGAGTAATCATGCTCCCCAATGCCCTACCATTATCGAACCACAAGTCATTCCTTGCCCAGTACCAATCCCAACCAAGCCTCAACCAATCTAATCCTTTGAAGACCAGGCTGTGTTCAAAATTGGTATCTTCCAACTCATTGGAAACCAAGGCTAAGAGAACCAACCAATCCAATATGTTTCTATTGAACCAACCACTTGTGATAAGTCAACCTATGATGAATTTACTATTAATCCTATACTAGTTGTCAAGGAGTCTCACTTTGATGAGCCAATCTTTGGTGAGTCACTTCTTAATTATTATAATTGCCTTTGGGCAAATCATTAACTCAACCATGTGCCTATTTTTCAAGAGCCTCCTATTTACAAGCCATTATCTGAGGATTTGTCCCTTGACCTATTTTCCATCCTAGAGGAGTCCCACTCTAACAAACTAGTCTTTGTGGAACCCATCATGCCATGATAGGATATTACTTATCTAATACCAAATATTCAGCAAGACATCATTGTAATAGAGTAATCATTAGTTAAATAATCAAAATTAAATTTAGGTTTTATTCTTGAACCGACATCAGATTTAGCATCAGAACCAAAATCAACATCAGTCTCAATATTGGATTTAGAGTCCCTTAAGTTAGAATCAGATTCATAAGAATAATATGTTCATGGCTATTACAAAATTGGTTACACATGCCTTACAGATCAATTTGAATACATTTTTTATCCTTCTCTAGTATTTTAGGATGAGTACTTTAGCTTTGACAAAAATTATCCTAGTATCTTCTACAAGGATTGTGCAGCCTCTACCCATTCCATTACCATTCTAAAGGCCTTTACCATTAACCAAAATATACATATCATTGACATTTCATCTCCCATAAGTGTTTATTGGGATTGATAGAATCACACTTTTTTGAACTACATCCATGGCAACATATGAGTTAAAGAAGATCAAGGAGGCCAAGACCACATTCATATAGTAGAACACTCTCCTAGTGAAAAATTTTTAGAAGCACTAGAATAAAATGAAATTCAAAAGTCAAAATTCCTTAGTGTAACCTTCTTGAAGGTGCTATGGGACAATCAAGACAAATTCACTGGTGAAAACCTTATTTAGGCACCAATAGTTGAGCACAAAATTTCTTCACTTCTTGATGAAGATAAAATCAAAGATCAAACCAAAATAGCTTCCAATCTACATCATAATGAGATGGTAGCTACTCTAAAGATCAAGCAATAAAAAATATGGTGGTCCTATCAAGATAACAAGTCTTTGGCCCTACCACAACCAAAGTTATGTTAAATCTAACATTAACAACATTATGTGTGACTGAATATCCTAATCTTCATTTGTTTCCCCACCATTATACATTCCATTATCATTTTCCATTCCATTTCATGATCAAACCTACCATCGATTATTTTTCATTTTTTACCATCCATGACCACACTTTCCTTTTTATACACTACAAATATACCTTGTCTCAATGCTTAATGGAATTAGAATCAACAACCAATAAAGATCACAAAAGCATTCTTGATAACCAAATCTACAGCTAGTTCTTGATAGAGAAACTCTTTAGATGAGGTGTGGGATATCAATTAACATGATTAATTATTTTGTTTGTATCATTTGTTAATTAGGATGTGTATCTCCCCATCAATACAAACAACATAATCAAAAACCACACTCAGGCCAAGAACATGTACCATGTCATTGCCATTGTTACATATCCATTTTCCATTATTGTAGATTCCTACCATTCACCACCATCACTTGGGGGTAACCCTCTTACCATTTTATCTAATCTATCAAAAACCATCATTATCCTTAGCAATACCATGACATCCTATCTTTCCATTCCTATCTAGACCAAATCTTATTTTTAGTCATACTACCTAATCCTATTTTGATCTTGGTTCATTTGGTTCTTCTTACACCTTTTTAGGGGAGGATTATAATTAAGTTTCAATAATCAATGCAATCTATGTTTAAAATTATAGTTTATGAAATTAGTGTGACAATTGATTTGGTAAGATATCTTTCATCCTATATCCACGTTTGTTTATGTGAGCTTGATTATAACCACCTATGGGCAAATCAGTGTTTCACCAGTCCTGCTACTAATTATAACCACCTATGGGAAAATTAGTATCATTGACCTATGTCATTGGATCTTAGTTATAACTACCTATGGGAAAACTAGGGGTGACACTTATTTATCATGCATTTCCACATCACCTTGCCATTACTATTTTCATTTGACTAGCCATTTGCTAGATTTGAAAACTTGTTTAGACCTAGTTGGTTTTTCTTCACCTTTTATGTGGAAGGAATTACTATGACTTGAGGTCATTTTAGGACTATGTGGGTCATGATCAACTCATGTTGAGGTCGTCTAAGTCCCCCTTTCCATATGCTCTCATCATTTTATGAGCAAACTAAGCCAAACGCTCTTGCCATTTTGTGAGTAGGTATCTTATCATTCTCTAATAAGTTAAGATACCTCAAAATGCCAAAAACATTCATAACATTTCAAAAATCCAAAAATATTTGTCTCATCTAAGCCTAGTTAGTTATCCTTGATCCACCTTACTGTGGCATGGTCATTATTAAGATGTTTTCTTTTGTTTTTGTTTTCAAGGTTTCTATTTGTTTTTTTATTTTAGTTTGTTTGTTTGTTTTTCTATTTGTTTGTTTATTTTCTTTCCTATTTGTTTGATTTTAGCATTTTTTCCTTGACTTCATCTATATGTATGCATTGGGTGATTCCTTACACACATTATTCTTGATTTTATCCATATTCATATGTCAACATTGTCATCATGGTTTTTATCATTGGTGCATTATTTTCAAGTGTTTATTGGATCAGGAGACATTCCTTATGCATATTTTGGCCAAGTCTTCATGGTTTTCTATCATGAATCCTACCATCACATGCCACAACAAAAAATTAGCTTCAATAAGGTCTATAATCAATGGAGCTACAAAAGTTTCTCCTTGCCACCTTAGTAAATCCTTCCATCCCACCCTTGATCAAATCAACCCAATGACCATTCTAGTTGTATCATTACTAATAAGGACATGCATCTCCTCATTACTAGGTACAATTGAATCATTCACAATGATCAATCTTATTCTTCTATTCATCTATTTTTTCACTTTGTACCTGCTCATCTTTAATCTATATTCTAGGTTATATCTTTGAGTCATGCTTGCTAATCAGCCCTAACTAGGGAACAATAATCTTTAGCCAATCTAGGTCCTCTTAATGATTATAACTACCTATGGGAAAATCATTATTTTGACTTTCATTCCTGATTATATCTGCCTTTGGGCAAATCAATATCCTTTTTACATCAATGCATGAAAGCATTTTCTCATTTGGATTAATCTCAACCATGGGTTAATTCCACCTTTCCTCTTACTTCTTTTTTAGGGACCATCCATCAATAAATGTGATGGCCATTCCTTCGAGGGGGCTTCATCATAGGCTTCCCAAAACCATTTTAGAGCTTTGTTCTTCAACCATCATCTTCTTCTTTTTGGCATATAGGCCATTTATCATTATTTGAGAAGAGATTTCTTTTCCTATGGTTTGTAACATCTTCTCAAATATGGGTAAACTATAGACACCTAAATCTGGCCGTCGATAACTTTCAATTAGGGTTTTGGCCAATTTCTACCCAAAATGCACAATTTTGCCTAAAAACACTAAAACATGCTAAATGATTTGAAACTAACATATTAAAGTGTCAATTTAGGCTAGGGTATCCATAAATGGTGTAATGTAATTTATGGGCTAGCTAACTTTGATCAATTCATTTTGAGTCAAAATGCCAAATTTGCACTTGGGTGCTCTGGATTGCTCTTCACTATCAAATCTCATGCATAAGATATGTGCCTTTTTTAATTTGTTGTTGGTAACATCTTAAATGGGAATATGGTTCCAATGCATCTGAAATTGCCTTCCAATTCTAATCCAATCAAATTTTGGACTAATAGCAAGACATTCCGATCAATTTGAGTAATTTGTGCATAAAGTGTTTAATCATGCTTAAAAGATAATTAAACCAAATCAAGGAATAATTAATAATTCCATGGAAACTTGTTGAATACTTATTTTTGGAAATGAATATTGAATATTTGCATCATCAAGTGACCTCATTTCTTAAGAAGACATCCCTAGGCCATACATGTCATAAATATCAGGATTCACGCCCTTCATGCCTCATCAATGCCTTCCATGATGCCCTCCATGCCTCTTAATTTCCCCTTCTTCCAATTTAATTTGAGGATAATTAAAAACTTAATTTAAAAAACTGAATTAATCCTCAATGACACATCTCAATGTTGAGATGGATTGTTCAGGTTGATTCTAGACATTCTCAAAAATCTATAAATAGGAGGCCTTACTACATCACTTCTAAGTCTTGAGAATGCAAAGTTATAATGCTAGATTGGTTCCAAAATCTTCATGAAACTAGTGTTACCATGCCAAATTGATTCCAATCCAAGCCAAGCCACAAGCTAAAGGTGCCAACGAGAGATGGAGGTAGCCAAGATTCCATTGTTAAGGACTTCATGAGTACAAACTAAGAAAGCCACCACTACAAAGGTATTTGGAGCATCCAAGGAAGGTGAAAGAATTCTTGTGTTTTCATTCCTTGGTTTTTATTTGTATTTTTTATTAACTTTTGTTAACTAATCTCTCCCTAGTGTCTAGGCCTAGAGATGTTATGCTATGAGTGTGTTTATTTCATTTTGTTTGTCATTTTGGAACTAACACCATATTAACCATCCTCTCTTGAGTCAAATTCCTAGATCACAGGAACTTTTGGGTCATTCTACATGTCTATTGAACTATTCCACGTGGTATTAGATATTTGGTGCATGAACAAATGTGCACCATTGATCTTCCTTTGAACCTTTTGACTTTAGACCTTTATAATGGGTGATTGATCAATTTTGAATCCCCTTCTATCTCATCACCTATCACCTTTGGGTTTGTCCATTTCTATGGGCTTAAAATAGAAGACATAAACATTCATAGACTAGAAAGAAATTAATAAAGTTTTATCCTAATGTTTTAGTTGTATTAATAAACATGACTCACACTTTAATATAAAACTTTAGATTAAGCTTAAAATATAATAAAATATCCCTCGCGAACGAGAAGACATAAAAAATACATAGCATAAAGATTATAGATTAAGGTTGGAGTTGTATTAATAAATACAAATAGATCCTAGGCTAAATTTTTAATGAAGTCTATAATAAATTATTTCCTACACAAATTTAAATCCTATTTTAAAAGACCTAGGCTAAAACATTTTTAGACTAAGGTTTTACATGATTTAGACATAGATTTAATTAATTAATTAATTAAACATTATATGTAATGAATTAGCATAATGTCAAATCACACCATACATTAGGCAAACATCTAAGGATTACATGAGAAGATGCAAATAAGAACCATATTTAATTTAAAGATTTCACCCCTACAAGCAAATGGCATTAGCCCAATTAAATGAAGAGTAAATAAAGTGAAGAAAACCTAAGAACATTAAAATAATCTAGAATTAGCAAAAATTAGAAAGTCTACATTTAAAGATACACATCTAGAATCTATAAGAACCATTCATATCTGAAACTTAAACCAAGAAAGTGAGAGAGACACCATGATAGCAAACACACAGACAAATAGTGGACAAACTTTGAAAAATTAGTTTAATGTACTACTTGTTCCATGTTTACAAAGTAATTTTGGATGTAAGAATTTTCCCCTTTTTACAATGGACAATACCTCTTTATATAGACCTTTCATGAGGTATGTTGGTCATTCTTTCTTAACATGCAACTGTACAAGTGTCATAGACAAGTATCCCTTTACCAATGCTTTACAAATCATGACCCTATTTAGCTATGACTAACATAACATGAATGTGCATTATGTGTTGCTCATAGAATATTCATTTTCAAAATATTACACAAGATTAGTTACCAAAGGAATATTCATTACCCCATTAACTATGCATCTGATGACACTCTAACTCAAGCATTAAAAGATCTTTCAATGTGAGTTATTTTCCTATGTGGTAATGTCATGTCACAAGCTAATTATTTGATTTAAAATGTGATCATTACAATGTTTATACATGTGTCTATACCTTGTGAAATATTGAAATTGGATCAAATTCAAACCATTAATCTATTGATGTATGATTTAGCATAAATGTGCCACTTGGTAGCTCCGAGGGCTCTCTATGTTCTTTTCATTACTTGGGAACCATCACACCATGTGGAAGATTATTTCTTGTTCCTAGACCTTTGAAAATTCTTTTTTAATTTTATATTGATCATGTATTTTCAGATCTATAGTGCCCAAGTTGATGCATACTATAGATCTTGGTGCTTGACTTTTGACCCCTACTTTACCTATGAGCATGACATTTGTCACTTCTATGTTCACTCTTGAACATGAGCATGCCATTTGGTAGATCCATGGGGTTGCAATTTTGTTGACTTCTTGATACTATGGAAGGGCCTATAGACCATTGATTTTTCATTTGGGCTCCTAATATGTTGCCACTTAGCACTCTCAGGTCACTCTATGGGTCTATCAAACTATGCCCCACACTATTAGATCTTTGGTATATGAAAAAATGTGCACCATCGATCTTCCTTTAAACCTTTTGACTTTAGACCTTTTCTATAGGTAATTGATCTATTTTTAATCCCCCTCAATCTCTCTACCTATCACCTTTGGGTTTGTTCATTTTTGTGGGCATAAAATAAAAGCTATAAGCATTTAGAGACTATAAAAAATTTATGAAAGTTTTATCCTAATGTTTTGGTTTTATTAATAAATATGATTCAAACTTTAGGTTAAAACTTTAGATAAGATTAAAATATAGTAAAAGAGCCCTCGTGAACCATAAGACATAAAAAATACTTAGCATATAGATTATAGATTAAGGTCAGAGTTGTATTAATAAATATGACCCAGACCTAGGCTAAAGTTGTAATAAAGTCTATAATAAATTGCTTCTTGTGCAAATTTAAATGACCCACATAAATTTGAATCCTATTTAAAAATACCTAGGGTAAAACATTTTTAGACTAAGGTTTTACATGATTTAGACATAGATTCAATTAATTAATTAAATACCAAGGGTTATTCAAAGTAAAGAGTCAAGTTAACATTAAATCATGAAACCCTAGATATTATCCATTTTAGATGGACTCCATTAATCCTATAACCTGAAACATATAGATCCAATGTTAGAAAATCTAAACAAGATCAGACCAAAATCATCTATAAATATGCCAATCCAATCATGGTGTGGATGATCTTTGACTAAAGATAATGTGGAAAATAATCTAATGGTACTTTGTGTAGATATCCAATTCCTAACACCATTTGTGTTGAAATTGTCAATCTTACTTGAATTGCACTCAAATGCACATTTTTGGTCAAAATCCGTAAAACACAATAAATGGTTTAAACTTGTCATTAACAAGTGATGATTTATGTCAAATTACCCCTAAATAAGGCAATATTTTTTATGTGTCAGATAACTTCAATTAATTCATTTCAAGTCAAAATGATGATTTCACCTTTTGTGCTCTAGATCACTCTTTTCTCCTAAATTCATTGGTACACACCACATACCTTTGTTATTTTATGTTGGAAACATCCTAAATGTAAATATGGTTCTAGTGCATATAATTTCACCTTTTAATTATTCTTGAGTCAAATTAAAACTTTTTAATATGACTTTCTGACCATTTTGATTAATTGAGGGCTAGTTTCCAAATAATTTCACAAATGTCGATCAACCTTGTTTAAGGCTAATTAATCCAAATCAAGAGCTTAAGTGTATTTTACATGAGATTTGTTGAATATTAATTTTTGAAAATTGATTCTTATTAACTACATCATTAGGTGACATCATTTCTTGGGAAGACATCCCTAGGCCATAAATGCCACAAATAGAAGGATTATAGGTCACCCATTCCTAGTTAATGCCTCCCATGCCTCTTTAATGCCCCTTATTTCAAGGTCATGATGAAGATAATTATGGATTTAATTTGAAATATTAGGATTATCCATGGCCATGTAACTCAATCTTGAGATAGATGGTCATGGTTGATCTTGACCAATCTCAAAAATCTATAAATAGAGAGGCTATGGACATGAATTTTAATCTTGAATATTGAAAAGTTATAATGTTAAATTGTTTCCATAATACTTTTCATTTGATCATTGATTTTATCTGTAAGATTCACTAATAGGATAGTTTAGTGATTTGGAATCATGAGGCTAAATTTTATGGAGTGTTTTTGAGACATTGGAGGAGTTTGCCACCATTTTTGACAAATACAGGGATGCTTGATTAAGGGAAAACATGATTTTGATCCACATAGGTATGGTGAATCAAATTGGGAAGGTATTATTTCATTTTTTTTCTTTATGTCCTTTGTAATTCCCATAGGAATAGATAGGCTTAGTTAGTTAGTTCTTTATGCATTTTTCATTATTTATGGACTAACATTTGACTAACTTGATTTGTAATCCTCTCTACATCTTGGTATGCTTGGTGGTACAAGACACATCCCATACATGAAGAAGATCATTTTTTATCTTTAAAATACTCATTTGGACCCTTAAAAATCTTGCAAATTGATTTTATAACTTTATTTTGCCATTTTTCTTTGTCACAGATTCACACAGTAACTAACATCAGCTAGTAAAACTGACATCAATTGCATAGCTTAGCCAACATCAATTAGTAAAACTGACATCAATTAGATACTTATCGATGGTCACATTAGTATAACTAATGTTTGTTAGATAACCAACATTGGTTAGAAAAAGTAACCATCATCAGTTGTCTATAACCAACATTAAAACATGGGTCAGAGAGCTCTTTTTTTAAAGATTTTAGTTTTCAAACCTAAAAGAGCTTCAAGGCTAAAGGACATGTTAACATTTTTTTTGTAGGACCAAGTTTTACATTTGATAAAAACATTTTTTAGATCACCTTTTGCATGCTTAAAAATCAATTGGGAACCTTGTTTTGATTTTTAACAAAAGAATTTAGATGTATATGGTGAATGTTTTCAAATTTACAACTAAGACCAAAGGGTCAAATGAACACCACCTAATTTTCATTTGGGCTTAAAAATGAGCTCATATTTCTAAGATTTTTTTATTTAATAGATGCTTGATCTAATTTTTGTTTGGAAAAAAGAGGGATGTTGTGTGTATGCTTTTCCATTTGTTCCCTTTAGGGAACCCTTGGAATCAAAAGAGCCATTCCTATTGCAAATATCCTAGTCTAAGGCTTAAAAATAATGTCATCTAAAGCACTCACTAAAAAATCATCAAATTTTGGGTGATCTTGAAAATGACCCTAAAGTCTATATTTTATGATTTCTTTATTTGTATGCAAACTTGGCTTGCGAGGGGGATGTCATTACCTCCTGTGAGTTATTTAGAGAAGATTTGACCTAAGTTTTCACTTCCTAGAATTGACTTTATTTGGATCTTAATTAGAGTTGCACACATGATGTATCTACATTTTTACATTGCACTACCTGACTGAGCTCTAGGATGTAGTGGTTGTACAAACGACTAGACCTTTTTATAACTAGTCAATGCCGCAGTCACCAAATTTTCATGCTTGTATTTTGCATCATTTGACATGAAATCCATTATGAAATTGATTCCCTTAGATAGTCTGAAAGCTTGCTAGTTTAGTCAACCCCACATTGATATACCCTTGTTAGGATTTAGACGATTATACTTAGTGTATTTTGGTCATTATTTGCTTGGTATGCTTTGAGGATAAAACTTGTTTGTTTATTCATAAGCCATGTCAAAATCATGTATCTGAGTTAAGAAGCATAGCATTATGTTGTCCTAATCATGTAAAATATTATTTGCCTTTGAGTCTTTGAAACATAACAATTGACCACATCATTTGAGCATGATTACATAATTAGGCTACTCAATTTATTTCAAGAACTTGTTACCATTGTATCAAAAACCATTTGCTTCAAACCATGTCATGTATGCCATTTTGACCTTGTTTATGCATCATTATGATTTCTTCTCTTGTCTAGCTTGTCTGGTCCTATCCTAGTCTTCAACATTGCATTTTCAATTAACCTTGTCAAGTTTGAATCCAAAAATTGATTGATTTCTATTTAGGCCTCAATTCATGGGTTTGTTACATAGATATTTTTATTTTGGGTTGCATAGCTTTGGTTAAATGATTACCCAATTTTGAACACTATGAATTTTTTATTTGTTTGAGTTCTATGCTCATCAATTTTTGTGACTTTGTTTGGGAAAGCACAACCTTTCGTCAAAAAACCTTTGATGTTAGACATTTGATGTTAGGTTGTTTTATGCCAAATCTCAGCACAAACTACTTTTGAGATGCAACTTCACCCTTTCAACCAAGGTTTAACCTTTTGTCTTTTGAACATCAATTTTTAGAGTTTGCAAAACATTAAGTCTTTCTATTTTTGGATCTTTCTTCATTAAATGCAGATATGTCTAGCTACACTTATGGTGCAATCATGGATAATCCAACTTATGATAAAATGGCTGCATAAAATGACTTTTATGACTTTAGTCAAGACCCCTATGGTGAAAATATGTTTTTTAAGACATATTTCTATCCACCTCACAAAATTTAGTGATGGGAACACAGTCAAGATCCAACGTATGATCCAACTCACAATTGGAATGATTGGTTTTATCAAGAAGACATGGATGCTTTGGATTGTGTAAATAATCAAACTCCAAAATGTACCAAAATCACCATTTTGGGACCTCCTCTTTTGGTTTGCATGAGAAACCAAACTAAGAAGCATCTAGTCATCACCAGTTTAGGACCTCCTCCTTTGGTTTGCATAAGCAACCAAACTAAGAAGCATCCAGTTGTTACTATTCTTGGCCCATCACCAATTTTTGATGAACCTATTATTGAAGAACCTACATTTGATGAACCAATTATTTTTTATCCCTTATTCAATAGTCTAATATTTAGAGAGTCCATTATTGAACCACAAACCATTGTTCCTACTAAACCAAATGTTCCCCACTTTAGAAATTCTATGCTAATCTTTGAGCCTAAACAAGAACCATTACCTCTTCAAAATCCATCTTATGAGGATAAGAATGTGTTCAAATTTGATCATTTGTAACTAATTTTAAATCAAACCAACATGTTATTATTGAAACACCCATTTATGACAAGATAAACTAAGATAAGTTACCTATTCATATGTTACCTATTTTAAAAGAGCCTCATCTCTTTGACAAACTAGTCTCAGTAGAGTTATCTCTTGATCTTTTCCAACTTGTTGAGGAGTCTCACTTTGACAAACATAATTTTTTCAAGACATCCCTTGAGTGGTTCCCTTTTTTTTAAGGGATTCACTTAGATGAGTCAGTATATGTTGAGCCCTTCTAAGATGAATCATTTTTTATTGAGCCCATTATGCCATCATAGACCATTACTTGTCAAAATTTTAGCATTCAACAAAACATTATCAAAACAACCATATCACATGAAGAATCAATATTAAATTCAGGTTCCATTTTTGAACCAACATTGAATTTAGCATTAGAAACAAAATCAACATCAATTGTGACATTGGATTCAGAGTCCCTTGCTTCAGAATCAAAGTTAGAAACATATTATAGTATTGGTTGTTATAACATTGGTTTCAATTTCCTTGAAAATAAATTTGAATATATTTGTGATCCTTCTATGGTTTTTGAAGATGATTACTTCAACATCAACATAATTTCTCCTAGTACCTTCTACAAGGATTATGCTGCCTTTCACCATCTCATTATTACCACCCAACATAGCCATATCATTGACATCCCATCTCCCACTAATGTCGATTGGGACCGGTAGAATCACACTTTGTTGAACTACATCCATGGTGACATATCATTTGTAGAATAGGGGCACCAAGACAACATTCATTTAGAAGAAGAATAATCTCCTAGTGAAACCTTTTCATAGGTGCTAGGGGATAAGTGAAGATCAAAATCAACATATTTTAGTGACACCTTTTTGAAGGCATTAAAAGACAATCAAAGTCAAATGTTAATTTCTCTTTTTTAAACCTTCCCAAAGGTGCAATGGGATGATCAGAACAAATTCATTGGTGAAAACCTCATCAAGGAACCAATAACTAAGCACAAAGTTTATTCATTGTTTATTGAAGATAATATCAAAGATCAAATCAAAGTAACTTCTAATCAATCAACAAAATAATCTACAACATAATTAGATGGTAGATACTCTCAAGATCAAGCAACAAAACAATCTGATGGTCTTATCAAGAGCATCTTTATAGGTCTTCAACCCCACCATAATAAAAATTATGTCAAATCAAGCATTAAAAACATTACGTGTGACTAAAAGTCTTGATCTTTATTTATTTCCCCACCATTCCATTATCAACCGCTTATTTATTACCCACTTATCTCATTTATCCTACCATTATTTACCATCATCGGTAGCACTTTCTTTTATCAAGGTTATAAGGATATCTTCTCTCAACATTTGAAGCAAGCAGAATCAATGATCTATGAAGATCATGAACACATTATTGAGATCCAAATCAGAAACAAGCTATTAATAAAGCAAATATTACAAAATGGTGTTGGATAGCAACTTATATAGTTGATCATTTTTATTGTCTCACATATAGACTAGGACATGCATCTCCCTATCAAAAAGAGCAACAAAACATTTTTCATCTACCATTCACCCGTTTTCTGTTACCATGTCTTGTCTCTTAGGGAAAACCCTATAGACCCTTTTTAAGGCATTATTATACCATTTATTTGCTATTGACCAAAGCCTATTTTTTAGTCATCCTACCCAATCTTGTTTTGATCTTGGTTACTTTGGTTCTTCCCACACCTTTTATGTGGGGATTCCAATCAGGTTTTAACAATCAATCTAATCCATGCTTATAATGATAGTCTATGAAATTAGTGTGATAGCTGATCTAACAAGATATCTTTCATTTTCTATCCTATATCAATTTTGTCTATGTGAGCCTGATTATAGCTGCCTATGGGCAAATCAGTGTTTCACCAATCTTGCTACTAATTATAATCACCTATGGGAAAATTATTATCATTGACCTATGCAATTGTATCCTAGTTATAACCACCTATGGGGAAACTAGGGGAAACACTTTTTTATCATGTATTACTACATCACCTTGCCATTACTATTTTCAATTGACTGACCATTTGTCAATTTTGAGAACTTGTTAGGACCTAGTTGGTTTTTCTTCACCTTTTGTGTGGATGGAATTACTATGACTTGAGGTAATTTCAAGACTATATGGGTCATTCTTAATTCATGTTTAGGTCACCTTATCCCCCCTTCCCTTTCTCTTACTAATTTATGAGCATAGGTCATTGCAACTACCTTACTTATCTTATTGGAACCTCTACGCTCAAGACATGCATCTCCTCAACTAGATGGTCCCACCTTTTACATATTTTATCCAAAAAACACCAAAGACATTATAAATACTTTTAAAATACCAAAAACATCAAAACATGATCCACAAAAGAATAAAAATATTATCTCACACTTCTATACATTTGTACATTCCCATTCCACCATGCTACGCACTTGCTATTTTGCAAGCACAAAAACACCAGTTCATTTCATCTTGTCCCATGCACTTGCCATTTTGAAAGGTCATTCTTTCTCATCTCATCAGATTCTTTTTTGATAGACCATTCTTATTTATTTTTCATATATTCCATTTCTTCTATAACATTAATCATGCTGTTGTGATCATAATTTTTCTTCTATCCCATTTCCTAGGAGAACTAAATTGGGCCTAAAGTTCATGTTGGAACATGAGTCCATGGAACTATGTATGAAGTGCTAAATTTATATTGCGGTCAGCTTGGCTATCTCCATTCTTATTTTAATCTCTCTCACCATTTTTTGCATTCTCATATTCTTGGTTTTATATGGCTTTCTAAGACACTACACCATCGCATATACATTTCTTCTCGCTCACTTTAACCTATCTTTTCAATTATATCTTTGACCTATTTTTCTTGCCAATTACCCATGTTGGGGCCTAAAATATGAACCAATTTTAAATCAAATCAACTCTACAAGGGAAAAATCATTGTTTATTCTTTATCAATGATCAAAATTCATCCTATTGGGGCAAAACTATCTTATCACGATCAAAGCTACTCTATTGGAGTACTTATTATATTCTCTTTAGAGACCCCATTATAATGGTGCTTCCCTTCCTGAAGTAGAATGTTCTCTCTTTTCCTCTAATTCCAAGCTCTCCGCATTAAATCTTATGATGGAAATATTTAGTGTGAAACTTGTCTTGAGATTGATCAATGTCATTAGCATGCAGCTTATACTCTCAAATTGAGCATGTTTATAGTGTGTCCCTTACATTTATGGATTGTATCTTTTCCATTCCCCCCATTTTTGGGGCCTATTATAATTCTTGTTATATTTTTATCATTAATGGTAATCACATGTGCAATCATTAACTCATCTAGATGTGATCTATTCGATGGGTTAACCTCTCACTTTATCTATCTTTTAGAGAGTTCATCCTTCTCTTTCATCCTAGTATGTCCTCTCAAGGGGGAATCATGGGTATATTCCAATTTCTTCTTAAAAACTCTTTTCTTTGAAAATATGTTGTTTCACCTGAATGTCTCACTATGCCTTCTCAAACATGGTCAAAATGTAGACATATAATTCCTGACACCATTTATGTTGAAATTGTCAATCTTACTTGAACTGTACTCAAATGCACATTTTAGGTCAAAATCCATAAAACCCATTAAATGGTTTGAACTTGTCATTTACAAGTGCCAATTTAGGTCAAAGTATCCCTAAATAGGGTAATACAATTTATGGGTCAGCTAACTTTGATCAATTTAACTTAAGTCAAAATGATGATTTCACCTTTTGTGCTCTAGATCACTCTTTTCTCCTAAATTCATTGGTACATAGTACATACCTTGGTAATTTTATGTTGGAAACATCCTAAATGGAAATAGGGTTCCAGTACATCTAATGCCACCTTCTAATTCTTTTTGAGTCAAATTATAACTTAATAATATGACTTTCTGACCATTTTGATTAATTGAGGGCCAATTTCCAAATAATTGCACAAATGTTGATTAACCTTGTCTAAGGCTAATTAATCAAAATCAAGAGCTTAAGGGGATTTTACATGAGATTTGTTAAATATTTCTTTATGAAAATTGATTCCTATTAACTACATCATCATGTGACATCATTTCTTGGGAAGACATCCATAGGCCATAAATACCACAAATATAAGGATTATGGGTCACCCATGCCTAGTTAATGCCTCCCATGCATCTTCAATGCCCCTTCTTCCAAGGTCATGATGAAGATAGTTATGTATTTGATTCTAAATATTAGGATTATTCATGGCCACACTTCTTAATCTTGAGATGGATGGTCATGGTTGATCCTGACCAATCCCAAAAATATATATAGAGAGAGGCCATGGAAATGAATTTTAAGCTTGCATATGACAAAGTTGTAATGTTAAATTGTTTCCACCTTCCTTTGCATTTGATAATTGATTTTGTCTTCAAGCTTCATTAATAGGCTGGTTTAGTGATTTGAAATCATGACCCTAGGTTTTATGGAGTGTTCTTGAGACATTGGAGGAGTTTTCCACCATTTTTGACAAAGACAAAGATGCTTGATCAAGGGAGAACATTCTTCTGAGCCACATAGGTATGGTGAATCCATTTGGGAAGACAATATGATAGTGCTTTCTTTCATTTTATTTCTAGTTATCCTTTGTAATTCCCATAGGAATAGATAGGCTTATTTAGTTAGTTATTTATGCATTTTTCATTATTTATGGACTAATGCTTGAATAACTTGCTTTGTAATCCTCTCTACACTTTGATCAAATGAATTTTTTAATTTAAAGCATGAATTTCCACTATTTGAAACAAGAGTCCCCATTTTCAAGAATGGGGGTATGTTGACCTCAACATGTGGCTGATGTAGTAGAGAATAATGAGAAAATGACATAATAGGTTAATGAAGTATTTAATTTTTATCTAAATGCATGCCTTTTTTATTTTTGTAATGTAATTTAATGATTATATGTGCTTTATTGTTTGATTTTTATAGAGATGGTAGAGACTCTATAACTTGGTATATGAAATTTATCTACCGTAATTTTTGGATAGAGATGAGAATGAATTATTCATGATGTTTAGATATAGAGGTATTATGCATATGTGCATTCCTTTGAGTGTTCAATTAGTCTCCATGTTCTTAGGGACATGCGAGCAACTAACTAACACTTTTAGGTTGGTGGTGGATGCAGATAACATTGAGGTGGGTATCACCCTATAGGATATGGATGTGATCCTATGAATTCATATTATAGGTACTCTTATTATTTATGATACCCCTAAGCCATATCCTAAGAAACAAACCTTAGCATAAAGGGAGATCAGATCATAGCGATATTTTGAGGGGTTACAAGTAAATTTTTTTATGTTTATGTGTCAGCCATTACAAATATATTATATTATATTATTGGCCTTGTCACATCTTGTGTGATATATAATATTTATTATGAGAAGGTACCACTATATGTGGTTACCTTATGTCATTGGATCTTAGAGTAGGGTACTATGTATGACCTAGGGTCAGTTATATGGGTGCATTTGTTGAACCATTTGTATATAATTATTTCATGAGGTAAGATGACTATATGCCTCATTATTTTGTTGAGTATCTATATTTATGAGAGGTGTAATAAGTATCATCCTGTGGGGTAGCCCCATACAATAGATGATAGTCTACCTCATTTTTTGAGATGGAAGTAGGACCATATATTACAAGATGTTCTTCATGCCTTAGAATTACAGACTATCACTCAATGAGATATCTTTTTGTATCCTTATACAAGTATTTTAAATAGTTATCCTTTTTGGTTAGCTATTTTTAGGGATTGGTCTATGTTTGTATCACTAGTCATTAGACATGGTGGGTAGGGACACATCTTGTTCCTAAATTGCCTAGTCAATTGGGGTTTCTACCTAGAGCAGTAGCTATATTAGTGCATGGATATTAGGTACGGCATGTAAATGAGTGTAGGAGTAGTGGATGTATATGAGTGCATATGGATGTATTTTTAATGTTTCTACATTGATCGAGACCTTAGATGGCATGATGAAAACAATAACATAGAGAGGTGAGAGCAATGGAGGAGGGGGTAGAGGTGGCTATTATTACACCAAAAAAGGTTTTGCAATTTCTACCATAGGAACCATGATGATGCATACATAGGTAGGAACATATGCAAGTTGAGGTGTAAAAGGAGGAGGATCTGTAGACATAGGTAGTCAAACATGGAGAACCTATGACACAAATTATAGAGTGATGGTCCATAGAGTGATAGATTCATAGTGGACCATGATGTTTCATGTTCTCCCACATAATTTTTCAAGAGCCCAGAGAGATGCCCCAATATAGGTACTTGGTGGGAATGCTAATGGAGAGACTATTGTTGGTGAGTGATATGTGTTTGGATATGTCTTTAATGTCTATTATGTTGTGGATATATAGATATATATTTGTTTAGATTGATGATTTTGGGATGTGTGTGTGTGTGTGTGTGTGTGTGTGTGTGTGTGTGTGTGTGTGTGTGTGTGTGTGTGTGTGTGTGTGTGTGTGTGTGTGTGTGTGTGTGTGTGTGTGTGTGTGTGTGTGTGTGTGTGTGTGTGTGTGTGTGAGTGATATTTAATGTACATTAAAAACATATATATTTTTAAGAAGGATTTTATATGTTCCATGGTAGTATAGGTGGCACATAATGATATTTTGGATCATGTGTTATTACATTAAGATACCACTTATATGATTGATCCTATTGTACCTTATACTTCAAATTATGATAGTTGGTTTTGATAAATCTATGAGGTGTGTCAAAAGATATAGAGATGAGCAGATAATATATAATTACCACTAGAAGTGGGTGATGGAGAGTTATGTGCATGGAAGATAGTGGCTAAGGAGAAAACCACTCATGTGGATACATATAGAGAGTTGGCACATGTACATGGCTAGGTGGCCAATCTATAGGGATAGATAGAGGGTTTAAATTCATGGACATCACTGTAGCACACCATTTATAAGGGGTGGTCTTAGGGGTCGATGTGTACTATGGTCCATCTAGTAGATAGTTAGGGTGGACCATATTTGTAGAGAATTTATAATATTATGATTTTTTTATGTTTTTATATTATATCAAACATTGGATCCATTGATATATATATATATATATATATATATATATATATTATGACCTATGGATATTATGGATGTGTGTATTTTATTTTTATCACGTGTTTATTTTTTGATATATTCTATGAGAAAATGTATGATGTATTTTTGGATTCTTTTCTAGCAATTGTGAACAAATGCATGTTTAAAAATAATGATATCAAAATGTAAAATGTATAAATATGATGTAAAATATATTATATATCATGGAAAAATAGAATGTAAAACACACTAAATCATGTAAAAAGATCAATAAAATTTTAAAACAAACTAAATCAAATTGAAAAAGTGTGTAAAACATAACTAAATGACAAATGGAATGAAAAACACACTAAATCAGGGGGGAAGCATGTAAAACATGAGTAATTTTTAATAATGAAAATGTAAAACACACTAAATCATGTTGGAAGCACATCAAACATAAATGAAGGAAAATAATGGAATAAAATGTAAAACACAGTAAATCATGGTATGAAGTGTGTAAAACATGGATAAATGGATTAAAATAATGAAAATTTAAAACACACTAAATCAATTTGGGAAGCATGTGAGACATAAAATAAATGATAACAAAATAGTAAGTAGGATGATAGGTAAATTTGTGTAAATCACTTTTTAAAAATAAGTATAGCTATTTTGTGAATACATAATGGTATGAAGGTTGAGTATATTTATGAGGAAACAATGGTCCTATCTAAGGCCTTATAATTCAAATCACAAAGGGTAAACTAACTAGGTAAATAATGGGAAATACTAAGGATGTTAAATGGAATGTTTTTGAGGAAGGCCTGCTATTATCCAAGGTCTTATAATAAAACTCACAAAAAGGATAATAAAAGGGGTATGATTAGTTAATAAAAAATATTGATTAAGGAATATTTGGAATGTTATAATGAATGAATACATGGAAAAAACTTGACTAAGGCATTTGTAATAAACATTAGTAGGTATGAGACATACTAAGTAAATTTGATATATTCTAAGAATTTGTTAGATTCCAAATTGAAAAGATATTTGTTTCTAATAAACACAAACTTCATGGGTGAATATGTGTAGATATAATATCATCTTTCTAAGGTTATATATATAATTAAAGTAAAATGTGCCTACCTTCCCATAATGTGTTCCCAAATCCTTAGGACCCATTATAGATCTATAATTCTACTATGAATATTGGGTAATTTTGTGATAAATTAGGAGATACTTATAGATAATTTTTGAGACCTCTTGTGTTAGTCTATTGGCCTACTGTAACCCAATAGACCTCACCTGTATCATGAGGCCAACTGTGGACTTTAATCTTTGACTAAGAATAGGAGATTTGGTAAGATATTAATCATGTCTTTTAGTGTGATTTTGAATGTTCATTTTTTCGTCTTTATCATTTACTTTTGTTTAACTTATTTATATTTTAAATTTTTATTAATTATTCAATTCCTCCTCCATATGGATTTAGAATAACCAAACATGAGTGATAAAAGTGACAAACACAAATAAGATTTAGGATTTGGTTATAGGATGTAAAATACCTAAATATGTTTTCATGTTGCTAAATAATTAATATTTCCCATAAAAAATATGTGATCTCAAGCCTAACCATAAGTGTGTTTAATAGAAATGGAAAATAAGGAAAAAAATGGAGATTAAATAGATTTGTGTATGTAGTGATACAATGAGAAATATGCCTATTAACTGATCATATGGTAAAGATATGATATTAAATGGGTGTGGATTTAGAAACATGTCACAATAATAAACCTATTGAAATAAATGACATAAAAAACATTAAAAAAATCATCCTAAATAAAATTAAGGAAAAAATGAAATTATTCCAAGAAACATTTTCAAGCTAAAAGTAAAACATAAGATCAATATATTCTCATAAATCAAATCCAAATCATAATAAATTTTAATAAATAATGTGATGAAACACCATGATGTGTTTACAAGTACTAATAGATTTCACATTAAACATCCAATACATCCTTATGTAACTGTATTATGACTTTAATCAAACTCTCATCAATCTTTATAGAAAGTTGTTAAAAAGATTCTTGATGCACTATCTCTACTAAAAAAGGTGGGTATGATAGAAGAAGAATGATGCTCATGGGATAGTTCCTATGAATAGTACTAAATGTAATGTATTGATAATGAAATATGATGAACATCCTCAGATCTATGAATAAATTTGGGTTATAGAGAAGGCTGAGTCTCTATCCATGAATGTCTTAGAGTATGAAGTTGAGATGGTGAAGGTGTAGGCCATGGGAAATCATGAAATTATCATTGTAATACTCAATATCTATCTATATGATATGTAGTATACATGCCAAAGATAATAAATTACCCCATATTTAAGCATGTCTTTTAGAAGTATCTTAGGAAGAGGTCAGCTCTTGTCTGTAGACTATGCCTTATTTATCTGAAGTGTATTAATGTACTATTGAAGTTTTTATAAATGAGTATAATAATGAATGCATGTACCATGAAAATAAAAAATACATAAAGGATCAAACTTTGAAGATTAGATATCTACGATATAAATGGAACTTGAGGATTGTTGTTAGTTTACATGATAATACTTGGCCCAATGAGTGGTAACTCTATGAATCTCATAATATGGCTCATCTTCCCATAATGTTCATAGAATATCAAGATTAGGAAAATATAGTATTCCATCACCAATAGGATGAGAAATTAGAATAGGATTAGGATTTCTTTGGGTCACATCAATAGATGATCTTAAAGTGGGTCAATGTAATGTATCCAACATATGTAGAGTAAGTAATCTATAAATATTGTGGTATCTAGTTATATGAGATAAATTTAGATATGGAAATAAAGTAAACTAATCCTAATCTAAAATAAAATTCAACTATTCTAGAGAAACTTATAAATAAAACAATAATCAAAATCTTCACACTTTGAATGCACATGATTTCTCCATTCTGATGTATATCTAATTTACTCTTTATATTATGTAGTGCTCACTCTTCCAATGTGAATAGATACATGTAGAATTTTGGTACAAAAGGAATACTTTGATTCACTTTTATTTGATTTGAATCGCTTATGTGTGAGAGATCTAGATTTTGTGATGTTAAAAGATCTTGTGATTTCAAGGGTTCTGTGATTTCAAAGGATGCTTAAAAATGTATATAAGATTATTTATAGATTATTGGAGAAGGATATAATGATGGAGGAAAATTTGGACTTTTTAAACACTCCAAATGAGTCCTCACCCATGTGGATGGAGACCTTCTTAAAATGGTTGGGAAAATATTGGGGTTGGTTAGTTGATTTGGCAAGACTAAGTCAATTTATTTGACAATGTAGAGGATGAGTCATAAGAGGTGCATAACTTAGTGGATTTGGTTGGGATGAGGGAGAAAAAGGTGGGAGATGTTTTGAATTGGTGGAAAAGATGAATTTTATTATTTAAAATAATCATTTAAGGGTGCATAATTGACTTATTTAATATGTTGAATTATTCAATTATTTGATTTTGAGAGGAAATGTGATTTACTAGTTTAAGAAGAATTATTAAATAGATTAGGTGCATTTAGAAACTAAATGAAATTTTGGTGTTTACATTTTCTCCTATTTGAAATAGTTTTGTGAAGCAATATTATTTCAAAGAATAATAGGAGTAGAGTGTTGATGATAGAAAAGGAAAATTTTGCCCTAAATGAATGAAAATGAGTGTGATCATGCCCCCTCAAGGGTTTGTGTGAGAAATGGATAAATTCTCAAAATTTATGAATAGAGGAAGTGGTTAAAATGATGTGGATGAACTAGAAATCAATGTATGTCTATATTGATATAAAATTTGAAAGATGTTGGTGGCATAAAAATATTACACGTAGTTAATGTAAACTAGAGTATGGATTTGAAAAACAATAGTTTAACCATTTAGAGATTACATGATTAATAATGTTTCTAGTGATATAGGGGTCAATTTAGTAGGTGTGGGATCAAAATATCCCAACAATAATAAACTATGAATCTATAAATAGAAAAAAGGTATCGAGTTTGCAAATGATTTTGTTGATTTTATGATGATAGATGATTGTAAGACTTTCGAATACAAATATAGAATAAATTTATTTGATTTTTTTAGATGTTTCAAAAATTGATGAACAATAACTTGGATGAGAGGGATGGAAATGAGAATACTATCATAAATAATACCAATACTTGTCTTAATACTAATGTTTACAAAATTGTAGAGGGTAAGTGTAAAACTATTTACCCCTAGTTGTCAAATGCTATAGAAGATATTGGAAAAAATACATTTCCCACTTTATAGACTATACACTTGTATTTTTATTAGACTCAAGGGTCTCAAAATTAGATGTTGGAATGACATATCCCAATGATGGTAAGCCATAGGCCTAGAAAATGAAAAATATAGATTGTTTGATTTATGATAAAGATTTACAAAATTGATATTTGTAAGCACTGATAAAGAGAAATAACACCATAATTAAATTATAGTAAAATATGTGAATGAAATAGTTTGGATGGATGATGGTAGATGAACTGACCCTAGAGACCCCATGTATCTAAGCATTGCCTACATAATGCACCATAGACAAAGACTAAGTGGGGATATTATACCAGATGTAGTTTTCCTAATATGTGAAGAGAAGTGATGATGTGATGTAAGATTGACCCATGGATGTTATACTTAAGTTAATTATTGCACATTGTTATTGGATGATGGAGAAAGGATAGAAATTATGATTTTTTTGGTCCCAATTGATAAGTGTGGGAGATTGAATGGAAAGATTAGGAAATTATTTTGGATGATTAATATGTAAGAATTAATAATGAAATGAAGAGATTACATAGATTAATGATGATGGATCAAATGATTTGACAAAATGGATGAGATAAAGGTGAATGAAAGAGAGAGATTACACACAAATGATTTATCTAAGAACATGAGATGGTTTGATAGCTACCTTGTGTTTATTGTGTTCTTACATTGTATTTCCAATAATAATTCTAACTGAGTGAGAGTTGACCAACCTGATTTTTAATATTACGCATGACAATATACACTAATGATATAAAAACACTATGATGAATATTGTGTGATATGTGTATGAACTAATAGATTCAAAAAGACAAAATTAGTGCATCATGATATGGAAGATCATAATAACACCATTAGTAATGTGTATAGTGATCTACATAAAAGTAACAACAATAAAGATAGGATAAACAAAGATGTTTGCAACAATTAAATGATGTAAGTAATACAAAAATGGATGGTAAAAAACACTGTGGAAGCAAGTAAACACCCATGACGTAAAATAAAGTAAATTAATATACAAAATAGGTCAGCAAATAACTTTAAATAGTAAGAAAATGACTTTTTGGATGTCCTTGGCTAGAGTAAAATCTTTTGGCATATGCAATTGTTTACAATGTTGAACTATTTGATGAGTAATCCATATAAAGGATAACTAGGTTATTTAACTAAGTACAAGGGAATATTTAAATTATTTTTTTAGCATTTTTTTGGATTTTATAATGTTTTGTGTTTTGTTAGGGTTTATAATATTTTTGCTACTTTTTTGATGTATAGGTGTATATGCAAGGAATACCAACAAAGGGAAACCCATATTCTATCACCAAAGAGTGAGTGGTAGGGGATGGAAGGAATACATTATATATGGAGTATGGATGAATAGGAATGGATTGAAATTAAGATGATAACTATAGGGAACACATGAGGTAATAACCAAGTGTCTAGTCATCCAAATAAAATTGCAAGGATATACCAAGATGTTTTAAGAACATGTTGTTGGAAATATTGTCATTGATGTCAAAGGTTTAGTATTATTGGTGATAAAGGCCCCATTGCATTTAATGTTATTTATCTTGGCTAATATGAGTTAATATTTATTTAATATTAACGAATATATTTTTGGTTGCATATGAGACAAAATAAGGGCCCATGGAGAAGTCGAAGAGTCATGGGATAAAGACAAAAGAAGGATGGGACACATTTTCCCATGAAGAGTCATCTTGGGGAATACCAAGAGTCACCAAGTGAAGACAAAAGAGTAAAGGGCAAATTTCTCATGAAGGGACACTTAAAGGAATATGAAAAGTCACCAAAGATAAGGACAAAAGTAGGAAAGACATTTTTGGTCATGAAGGGTCACCACATGACTTTTGAAATGCTTGGATATGAAGGGTCATCCAAGATTGGTGCCATTTTCCATGAGGAATGAAAGGTCACAAAGGGTGAAGGCCAAAGTTCATTTGGAAAGCTATAAATAAAGGCTTGAGTAGCCATTTGTAAATGTGGAAGTGAGAGGTTGATTTGATATTGTAATATCTAGCTTAGAAGAGCAATTATGAGAGATGATTTGTATTTGTTATATCTAGCTTAGAAGAGCAAAAGTGAGAGAGAGGAAGGTGATGTTGTATTGATCTATCATTTGTTGAGATAGTAACATTGAGAGATAGGTGTGTGGTATACACAAAGGGGTTGGTGCTCCTATGGGTTGGTGCTCACAAATTGTTGCTGAGTTGGTGCTTGGCAAAGGGGTTGGTGATCCTATGGGTTGGTGCTCACGAATAGGTGCTTGGTTGTGGCTTAGCAAAGGGGTTTGAAGCTCCTATGGGTTGGTGCTCACGAATTGAAGCTGAGGTTTGTACTTGGAAAAGGGGTATGGTGCTCCTGTGGGGTTGTTCTCATGAATATATTTGAGATTGATTCTCTGTGGTTTTTCCCACATTGGGTTTCCATGTTATATCTGGTGTCTCTCTCTATCTTATGTGGATGTTTATTGTTTAAGTTTTATTGCATATCTTGAATGTTTGATTAAGTGGAATTTGGTTAAAGGAAAGATTTATAAGATATATAATATACTGATTCACCCCCCCCCTCTTAGTATATTTTGTCCTTAACAATTGGTATCAGAGTAGGTTCCTTTTTGAAAAGTCTTATAGCTTGAAGGTAGATCGGGAAAAGCACGATGGCTGGGTCACAAGAAGGATTTTCTACAAATAAGGCACCTTTGTTTGATGGGATGAATTATGCTTTTTGGAGCATGAGAATGAAGGTTTATTTGATGGCCCTTGGATTTGACATATGGAAATTAGTGGTGGAGGAATATGAAGAGCCACAGACATCTACAATTACTCCAGTAGAAAAGAAGGCAAGTGAATGTCATGCTAAAGATTTAAATGCTATTTTATGTGGTTTATGTGAATCTAAATTTGTTAAAGTTATGTAATGTAAATCTGCTCATGAAACTTGGGTAAAACTTGAGAATATTTATAAAGGTGATGGAAAGGTACAACAAGCTAAATTGCAAAGTTTTAAAAGGTAATTTGAAAGTTTGAAGATGGAAGAAGAAGAAGATATAACAAGTTATCTTTTCTGAGTTGATCAGATAGTAAATTAGATTCAAAGTCTTAGAGAAACATTGGAAGAGTCAACAGTGGTGCAAAAGGTTTTGAGATCTCTACCAATGAGATATGATGCAAAGGTTTCAGCAATCGAGGAGATGAAGAATTTAGCCAAGCTGAAGATGGATGAGCTTCATGGTATTCTCATGGCATATGAGATGTGGACGGAACAAGATAAACCCTCAAAGAGAGAAGCAACTTTCAAGACATCAAAGAAGGAGAAAGCTAAGATTCAAGAATCAAGTGATAGTTTCAGTGATGATGAAGATGACAATGAAGCACTTTTCATCTATAGGCCAAAAAGAGGAATAGGTAAATATCAAGGAAAATTACCTTTTAAATGTTTTAACTGTGGAAAGATTGGACATTTTTCAGCTAGATGCCCAGATAAGGTTAAAGATGATGAAGAAGAAAAGCCTACATACAAGAAGAATTTCAATGGCAAATCCAAGAAGAGATTCGAGAAGAAGAGCCTGTATTCTAAGGACCCTAGCTCTGTTGAAGATAGTGGAGTCAGTGATTCAGAAGATGAAGAGATTCTATTCATGACCATACATGATGATGATCAAGAAGAAGAAGAGGAGGAAGCTAAAGTAGATATGGAAGGAGAACTCAATTGTGCCCTAAAAGAATTAGAAGCTATTCAGAAGAAGAGTTGAAGGTTAAAGTGCCAGATTGAAAAGAATGAACAAGAGTCAAAGGAAATTATTGAAGATCTACAAGCACACTTTGAAGAAGCCAAGAAGAATGAAGAAGATCTCAAAGCATAGTTGGAAATAGTAAGAAAAGATTGTGAAAGGTATGTTATTGAAATTGCCTCTTTAAAAGAAGATATTAAGAAAGTAATCAGTGATAAAGTAGTGAGTGATTCAAGATTTGAGGATAGCAATAATATGATGAATAAGATATTGGAAAGTCAAAAACCAAACTCAGATAAGACAGGGATCAGATTTGAAAAGAAAAAGAGCTATGCTGAAGCTCTTACACAAGAGGAAACAAAAGGGGGAGAAGTGAAGAATATAGAGGACATTCCAAATAGAGAAGGATGGAGAGAACAAAGCTACAAAGGCAATCAGGTCAGAGATATACAGACAGGTATTATTTTTATGGCTATTTTTTTATTGTAATGGATATGGTCACAAGAAAGTAGAATGTAGAAAAAGAGCTAACAATTTCAGAAATAAGGAGAAGGAAAGTCAAGTAGAGTCAAGTAGAAGCCACAACTCTTTTGATCCTCTATCAAGCTTTGATGAAGAGACCATAGTATGCTACAAGTACAACAACTACTGACACATAAGCATGTTCGAGTTAGTCAAGAAGGATCAGAGGTTCAAAGCTCCATTCATCAATAAGAAGGATCAGAATGTCAAAGCTCCATTCATCAGGGAGAAGGTTTAGACATGTACATGGTAGAAGAAACAACATGAAGATTCTATGATGGTGCAGACAGCTCTGCATGTGGGAGGTAAAGATCAGCCATGGTTAATTGATAGTGGATGTTTGAGGCATATGATAGGTGATAAAAGTAAGTTCATTTTTCTAAAGAAGATAAATGGTGGTACAGTGAGATTCAGAGATAAAACCACTACTAGGATAGCTGGAAAAAGTACTTTGAGTTTGGGTTATGGTAGAACTAAGACTAAGAATGTTTTATATGTAAAAGGTCTTAAGCATAATCTATTGAGTGTTAGTCAAATATGTGATCAAGGATATACATTAAATTTTCATAAAGAGGGTTGTGAGATTAGAAGAAAAGATTCAAATGAGTTGATTGCAGATGCTCAAAAGATAGGGAAAAATGTGTATGTATTGTTAGATATCTTCTCAAAGGCACGATCAAAGGATACATTCAAAGATCAGTGAGAGGAGTTGGGAGTAATTTCTATTACTTCCTACCATTGATGTTCATCATCAAGTGAGGGGGAGCTAAGTGTTAGCTCCAGGTAGGCCCTTTGCCATTGATGTCAAAGGGGAAGAATAATAGGTACAAGTACAAGTGCAAAAAATAGGTACAGGGAATAGGTACAAGTTACTATAGTAAGGGGGAGTTACTGTATGTTTTTAGATGATAGGATGTGCAAGTGATAGGATGTGGCAGTTTTAGGATTGAGGTTGCCATCAATGACAAAGGGGGAGATTGTTGGAAATATTTTCATTGATGTCAAAGGTTTAGTATTATTGGTGACAAAAGCCCCATTGCATTTAATGTTATTTATCTTGGCTAATATGAGTTAATATTTATTTAATATTAACACATATATTTTTGGTTTCATATGAGACAAAATAAGGGCCCATGGAGAAGTCGAAGAGTCACGGGATAAAGACAAAAGAAGGATGGGATGCATTTTCCCATGAAGAGTCATCTTGGGGAATACCAAGAGTCACCAAGTGAAGACAAAAGAGTAAAGGGCAAATTTCTCATGAAGGGACACTTAAAGGAATACGAAAAGTCACCAAAGATAAGGACAAAAGTGGGAAAGATGTTTTTGGTCATGAAGGGTCACCACATGACTTTTCAAATTCTTGGATATGAAGGGTCATCCAAGATTGGCACCATTTTCCATGAGGAATGAAAGGTCACAAAGGGGGAAGGCCAAAGGTCATTTGGAAAGCTATAAATAAAGGCTTGAGTAGCCATTTGTAAATGTGGAAGTGAGAGGTTGATTTGATATTGTAATATCTAGCTTAGAAGAGCAATAATGAGAGATGATTTGTATTTGTTATATCTAGCTTAGAAGAGCAAAAGTGAGAGAGAGGAAGGTGATGTTGTATTGATCTATCATTTATTGAGATAGAAACATTGAGAAATAGGTGTGTGGTATACACAAAGGGGTTGGTGCTCCTATGGGTTGGTGCTCACGAATTGTTGTTGAGTTGGTGCTTGGCAAAGGGGTTGGTGATCCTATGGGTTGGTGCTCAACAAAGGGGCTTGAAGCTCCTGTGGGTTGGTGCTCACGAATTGAAGCTGAGGTTTGTACTTGGCAAAGGGGTATGGTGCTCCTGTGGGGTTATTCTCATGAATATATTTGAGACTGATTCTCCATGGTTTTTCTGACATTGGGTTTCCACGTTATATCTAGTGTCTCTCTATATCTTGTGTGGATGTTTATTGTTTAAGTTTTATTGCATATCTTGAATGTTTGATTAAGTGGAATTTGGTTAAAGGAAAGATTTATAAGATATATAATATACTGATTCACCCCCCCCCCCTCTCTGTATATTTTGTGCTTAACACATGCCTCATGACATTTCCACTTCCTTATCAAGGTCAAATCAGAATAAGGATGGTTTTATGATGGAAAATATTGTATGGGTTTTTATGTGTTTGGGTTAAATGGATAAGGATGGGTTTTGATAGATAAGGGTAGTAAAGTTTGAGGATGAGTTTAGGATGGATTGGATAGGCATAAGATGGGTAATTATGGTTTAGGATAACTTAAGATAAGTAACCATGGATGGGTTTAGGGTAAAATGATGGGATTAAAAATGTTTTAAGATGGGTAAGGATGGACAAATGATTTATAATGCATATGATTGAAATGGAATGAGATTACCCCCAAGTGTAGGGTACTTGTAGACAATTGATTATTTTACACCTGATGCTAAAAATTGGTTTTCATCATGATTCTTGTCTAAGGGACCAAATAAATGGTTTTCACCTTTGGATGAATTTATTTTTATTTCTCTTTTTGAGTTTTTAAATTTGTTTTTTCTAGTTTTATTTATTGATTTTTGGCATCTCCATTATAAAAGGGTTCAAGATGCATGATGCTTACCACTATTGATCTTTCTAATATGTATTCTAGAGATGTATTTAGTAACTTCATCAATTTATAAGTTGGCCTCTTGTAAATTTACTAGGATATAGTCATAGTATCTATGATAGAGGGTGCTACCAAATAGGGTGAATAAGAAAGTATGTTCGATGAAGGATGTGTGTTGAGTGCATGAAGGATTTATATGGATGGGATTATATTGGGGATAAGTATATGTGTCAGGATGTAAAGGGTGAATGGGACCAAAAATCTTACATTCAACAAGACTAGGAGTAATTTCAAGCTAGATGATTTGAGAATTTAGTGTTACATCAATGATATCTTCAACTTGTGATGGGAATCAATCCTACAATTGTGATAATGTAGAGGATATATTAATTTTCACCACAGGATTTTTCTTGATAATTTTTATTGTGATTTAGATTTGGATTATCTAATAGCACCTCAAAGAGTTTTTCACTAAGGGACTCTTATTTTTTATTTTCTTTATTTCAATTTAGATTTTGACTATAATTTATATTTTAATCATATGATAGTGCCTAAAATATGTTTTCACTATGGGATGTCAGTTTTATATTTGGATTGTAGAATTCATTTTTATTGAGGTACACTTATTGTTCCTCAAAATATGTAGATGTTTCTTGATGCACTTTTGGCAAGAGACCATCTAGGAATCATACAATTATTTTGTTATCATGGAAGGAAGTTAACTGTAAGTAAGATCATTGATCCCAATCAAAAGGTGTAGGATACTAGATTACAGGATGTAAGGTAGGATTGGTGAAATTGATGAAAGGAGTGATGGTAGCAAAATCCTTGTAGAAACTATGAAAAAATCCTATTTCAATTATGAATGAAGTTAAATTAGAAACCATAAAAGTATCACTAACATTTTTACATTAAATTTTAAATGGTTTATATCTAATGCTATGTTGTATAGAATTTACTTCAAAATGGATGGGTTTGATAATTCCTTAATCATGGATTAGTTTGTATATAAGTACCTCTATCACTTGGGGTATGTGTTATGGGATAATGGGAAATTCAATAAGTGATAAGGGTTTGGGTGTTTGTTTAATGGGTGATAGGCTATGTTGGTTAAAGGAGGTTCTATCCAAGATATTATCTTGGTTAGAAATGGGATCTTTATCAAAAATGGGATCTTGATCAAAGATAGGTTTTTGGTCAAAGATTAGATCTTCGATAAAGATGTGCTCTTCATAAAAAATGGATTGTAAAACATGGTTTTCAAAGGTAGGTAGATTGATTATGGATTGGTTCAAAATGGATATGCTAAAATTGGGATCTTGAGAAATGGATGGAAGGTCATGAACTTGACTTAAAATTGGTGTGGCTTGACTAGGCTCAAGAAAGACATCTTGTCATATCCCCATCTATGATTTTTAAATGTGGATACTTTTGGATATGCCTTGATGTACCCTTTGTTAATAAAATCTTGGATATAATGATTTAGTCTTGTACAATGGTTTATAGAATGACCTTCATTTTTTTGATAATCATAATATTCATTATACCATTTAGATTTTGGGACATTTGGATCAAAGTATTTGGTGTTATGAAATATGACTAAGTTTATAGTGACTAATTTTTAAAATAATACATCATAAGGTTCCCATAAAGGAGTGAATTTTTTCTTAATAGGAACAATAATGTTTTCGATAGGTTGAGACTTTTGTAACTTTGGGGGTGGAGTGATATTAGATGGTAGGGGTGATAGAATTAGATTCCCTTTATTAGTGTGATAGTGGATGTTATAATAAAGGCTTTAACTAGTGGAGGGAAGACTTGGTTAATTTTTTAAAATGTATTTACTAGTGGTAAGGTGATGTTTATGTGGAGTGTTTTGGGATTACCTAGTAATAAAGTGGACTAGCAACGTAACTTGATATGGGAAGGATGAATTTAATGGATTTGTGTTGAAGGTGAAATTATTTAGATTTGGTAGATTTGTTAAGGTTGATGAACTTGTGAAAAGTTTGGAATTGATGTATTTGTGAAGGTTGATGGACTTGAATATGTTGGGTTTGTGAATAATTGTGAATTTGATGTACTTTTATTCAAGTTTGGGAATGGGTTAGATGTAGAACTAAATTATTGATTTTGATGAATTTTGAAAGGTTGGTTTTGAAGCATGTAGGAGTTGCAAGGTTAATTTTGATGGAATATATTTGAATTTGCCTAAATTTGGGTTTGATTTGTGAAAGGGTTCTAGTTTAAATATATATTTGAAAGAGTTGGTGAAGGTGAACTAAAAATTTGACTTATGCTAGGGTTGGAAGTAAATGGATCTATGAATGTATTTTGATTTTTGACTCATGGAATTTGATTTATCAGTAAACATGAGTGAGTATTCATGTTTGAAATTGATTGATTTATGTTTGTTTTGGATTGGTTGATTGATAAACTTGAATAACCATTCAAGTTTGAATTTAATTGATTGATGAATGAGGATGAATACATATTCAAACTTAGATTTGAATTTTTTATATGATTGACTTGGTATTGATTCAAATATGTGTTTGAATAAAAATTGGTTGGGTATAATCCTATGTTAAAACATGGATTACTTGGATTGTGACTTGGGATGGAATTGGTCTTATTGTGATTCCAGGATGCCATGCTTCTTAAAATGGATGACACTATTGACAAAGAACTAAAAATTATTAAAAGTTTGATTAAATTACTTTATAAAAAATATACATGTCAAAGACAAGAAAAATAATAAACAAAAATTTATATTGTAAACAATCTAAAAATTTGCACATAAAGGGTGAAAACTAGGATGAAGGGTTTTGAATAACTATTGGGCCTTATGATTTCACTGACTTGTGTGTGCTCTCAAATATGGTCTAATATGTCAAAGCACTAACCATGGATGATCCTTCCATTACTAGGGCCCATTGAGTCTGATTTCAAGGGTGTGTGGAAATTTGTTTCTTAATACCAACCATTAATCAATACACCAAAGTTGAATGGAAAAAGGGGTATCATAGTATTAAGGTTTAACCAATCTTATATAAGGGGGAAAATCCATGGAATTTTTTTATAAATTAGACGCACACTATTTGGTCTTATCTCAAAATGACCAACATAGCCATAAGGTTATTAGTGTGTTGACAATCGATGATATCAGATTTCAAGTCAACTATTGAAACCTTAGGTATTGGACCATGACAACCCCTCACATCATGGTGTGCTTAAAATACACAACCATTTAGGCAATTGAAAAAAATTGAACTTGATTTATATACCCCACTGATAAATGGGGTTTGGCCTACTTTGTGGTAATGAAATCCATGATCAATATAGTCCCTAAGAAAAATAAAAATAAATAATTGATACATGTTTATGGTTTTTAGACATCTGCACCAACATTATACCAAATAAATAACATACACAAGATCAACTAGGTAATAGACAAGTTATAAAATTATTTTTGATTTTTGAGTATCATCACTAATGTGATGTTAAGGAAAAAACATATATAACATTTACAACCAAATAAGAAGCTAAAAAATAGTAAATAGATTTATCCCATATAAAATCAAGTGTGATATATTTACTAAGAATTTAAAAGACTAAAAATGAAAAAAATAAAAGATTTGGTTAGATTTTTTTGGCGTTTAAATTTTTTTTTTTAGCTAGCTTCCTACAAACAAGAAGTTAAAATGTTTACTTTAGCTATAAATGAGATCACCTACAATAGAACAAGTGAAAAAATATGAAAATAAGCATTATACTAGTCTCTATTACAAAAAATTTGTTACACTATTAGGTTAGAAAAGTGAAATTAAAATTAAAATAATGCAAGAAAAACATAGAAAGAAGAAAATAGAAAACAAAATAACATGTGCTTACAAGATGATTTCACTATGCAGAGCAACAATTTCATTGTCAGTAGTGATGAATTCATTGCCAAAAGGAATGAATTCACTACCAAAAGAGACAATTTCACTGTAGACAAACACGATTTCACTGTAGGATATGATGATTTCACTATAGATAAACATGATTTTACTACCAAAAGAGCAATTTCACTGTAAGGTAGAATGATTTCACCATTTCTAATGAAAATTCTATTGGTAGTGGTAAAATCATTATTTTCCAAACAAAAATGTTGTTAACCTATAAAAAAAATAAAAGACATAATAAATTTAGGAAAAAGGATGATTTCATTATTAAGGTCTATAATTTCATTTTTAAATCTCTTAAATTCTCTGTTATGTAGAAAATGTAAACAATGAAATAAAAAACAAGTGATAGCAACATGTAGCTTATAACAGTACTAAAAGAAGCAAGATTAAATGCAAAATACAAACATAAACAACAAACAACCAAAATAGAAATGCTATCTAAGTGCAAAGATGATGATAAAAAGATTACAAAGACATGGGAGAAGTCCCACTGGGCATGCTAGAAATGTATGAACTAAATATAGATATACAAATAAAGTAAACTAATCCTAATCTAATCTAAAATTCAACTATGCTAGAACAACAAATAAAGAAAACAACAATAAAAAACTTCACACTTTGAATTCACAAGATTTATCCATTGTGATGTATATCTGATTTGTTCTTTCAACTATGGAGTGCTCACTCCTCCAATGAAAAGAGAGAATGGGAAGCATTTTGGTTCAAAATAAAAACTTTGATTCATTTTTATTCACTTTGATTTATTTGTGTGTGAGAGCTCTAGATTTTTTAATATCAAAAGATCTTGTAATTTCAAAGGATGATTAAAAATGGAGATTTGCAAGCTTATTTATAGACTCTTGGAGAAGGATCCAATGCTGGAATATCATTTGGACTTTTTCAATGATATAAATGATCAATGGTGGCTAATGATTCATCACCCATGAGGATGGAGACCTTTTAAAAATGATTGAGAAAAGAGTGGGTTTGGTTAGCTGACTCAACAAAACTAAGTCAATTTCCTTGAAAACTTAGAAGATATCATAAGAGGTGGAAAAATTTGTGTATTTGGTTGGGATGTGGGAGAAAATGGTGGGATATGTTTTTAATAGGTGGAAAATCTAGATTTTATTATTTAAAATTAGGATTTAAGGGTGCATAATTGACTTATTCAATATGTTGAATTATTCAATTATTTGATTTTGGGAGGAAATGTGATTTATTAATTTAACAAGAATTATTAAATAGATTAGGTACATTTTGACACTAAATAAATTTAGGTGTCTACACTAGCTAATTGGTAAGGTCCTATCATAACATGATCAAGAAACATACTTCAAAGAGGCTCAATAGTGACTCAAAGAATAGTGTGTATGTGCTCAATCTCAAACATATGAATATTAGGGAAGAAAAAATAATATCAAGTACTATAGAAGGAGAAGGACCTACATGAATATAAATAAGAGAATGTTATAGAGAATAATGATATCTAAGTATCTCTATATTTTTAGCTTGGATAAAACTAGTTAAAAAGGGGTCATCTAAAGAATATCCATCATCATAATTAGGTTTGTGAATATCAATAGTACATGCATCAATGATTTTATTGATCAAATAAGTATGGTGAATGGAGTGTTTAATATTTATTAGAGTAACCGGATTTTCATCTAATGGTTTTTATGAGACTGAGGTGGTAGAGAAGGAGGTAACTTCATAATTATATGAAGAGAGAGAAGAAGTTTTGATTTTCAATTTGATATCATCTAGTTCATCATCATTTAAATCTAAAATATTAGGTGGTATGTTTCCTATTAATTGAAAGTGACCATTTTAGCCTCTATTAGAGTTGATGATATAGTATAAGTGTTATTATTAGTAAAATGGTATGCTAGGTTAAGATTTGAGGGTAGGTATTTTAAAAACACTGCATTCTTGGAATGGTGTCTCCTTAACTTTTATATATAACACCATTATGGTGAAACATAACACATTGGAATGCTGATGAGGCTACTAATCTCATGCATTATGTATAAGGTCAAATGAGTAAAATTTTATAAGAAAGTGGGAAGTTAAATATCATGACTCTGAGACATACCATGATAGGGGAAACTATGATAGGAATCCAAACACACCTGAAAGGAGACATTTGTCTTATATCATATCATTGACATGTACTTTGAATATATTTAAGATTACATTCAGAATATTTAAGTGTTTTAATGAAATAAAGAGAGGCCACACAAATTCTTAAACCTTCATCAATTAATGCATGTTTAACTTGGATATCTCCTATTTGGATATTAATGAACAATGGAGGATCATATACATTTCATCAATATATCATTAGGAATCATTGAAGATATAGGTAATTTGAGTGAAAGAGAAGTATCTATCATTTCATAAATGTGGATATACATTTCTTCATACTATTGAATAATGTTGTCTTCATAACTTGACAAAGTTATTTCTTACCACACATGTGGGGGACAAGGGATATTCATTTTGAATAATATTTTCATTAGTTGATTATAATGAAGAAGAAAATTTATCATGAATTATTAAAAAGGGATTGGAGATGGGAGATGTGAAATTTTAGCTATAGGATCACATTCATCATATCCTATTAGATTTTATTTGATAAAGTTGCATAGTGTTGAAGTAAATTCTTTGAGGGTGTAGTGGAAGTACATTGAAATTTATGTTGGTAAGGTTTATTTAATTAAGTTTTAGTTAATGTGGGTTAAATGATTATATTTGATTATTTTGTCTTATATGACATGGTTGAATCATTATATGCTTATTATGTTTGAGATGAAGAAGTAGAAATGATAGAATATTTTGGGGTTTTCAAATGAGCTGTTTTAGTTAAAGGAGTAGAATCTATATTGATAGTATGTGAATTATTATTTAACTATATCATTGGAGTTGAATTTATTGGAATTTGTTTTGATCACCACAATTATATGAGATGGTATGATTTAGAATTTTGAATAGTAAATAACTTTGGTAAATTGTTGTATTTGGAAGTTAGATAATGATTGATGTAGGAAACTACTCTCCTCATATTATTACTATTAACAACATTCTCATCATTCATATTAGGATCCACATAACTTTCAACATTATTAGTAGCGGGAGATTGGCTATAATTAACTTTATTAATAGGAAGGGATCCTTATAAATATATAAATAAACATTTGATTGATTAAGGGATTCATGTTTAGTTTTAGTTTCATGATCCTTAGTTGTTACTTCATATACTTGTTGACATGTATGAATGAGCAATTCATGATCAAAATTAGGTCCAAGAAAATAATCCATATAAAATTTTCATATTTGTAGATAAGTTTAATTAGAATGGCCCCAAATTTCATGAAACCAACAAAATTTGTGTGGATCATACCAATGTTTGGTAGGGTGCGTACAATCAAGATCTCATGGTGAAGGTTGTGTAAGAAGCTTTTGAATATCTTCCAAAGAAAATGGTTTATGGACATCTACAATATTTAATTGAGAAAATGTATAACTATGCTAATAATTGTTGGAAAATTATGATGAAAGGGGAGTCTCTATGGGAATATTTGGAGAAAAGGTTTGAATGGTGTGTATAGAATCATAAGTATCCATAACATAGTCATTAATTTCATATTTTTTTTGGATTTTATAAGCATTCAAGTCCCTCTTGGAGAGTGAGAATAATATAATTATCTTATAGATAAATCTTGACATTTATCTTGATTGAGGGCTTATTTTATATATTTTGGATAAAGTGTCCTCACATGACATTATAATTTAGAGTGAGGAGAATTAGTGAATAAATGAAATAGATTATCATCATAAATGTTAAACTCGACTTTTTTAGATGAGGTTTTCCATCATTTTATGAACACTAGTGCTATTTTAGAGTTTAATTATTTTCAAAATCATAATTTCATGATGTATGGACATATTCCTAAGAATCTAGACTTATAGTATTGCTATTTCTAGTTTTATAATTATTGAAATTGGATTTACATATTGTTATTATTGATTTCTAACAACTGGGATTGGATTAAAATATTTTTATTATTGGTTTTAATTAGTGTGATATTAGATTCTAATATTAATAACTATTATTAGATTCAAAATTATAACATGTGGAATCAAATTCTAGTTATATATTAAATGAGTTTTCACTTTTAAATTAAATGGGCCAATAGTTGAACATGGTCTAATAATTGTAATGGGACATAATAATTTAAAAAAGGTGAGCCCATAGTTGTCATACCATTGTATAATTATAGTTATTATAGTAATATTTAATATTTATCCAAAATTTACCATTTATTAGCCAATCACATCATGACATACAATATTTAAAAATATTAATGAAACATTTTAAAACACATTTATTATCATCATGTACATGTATTAGACAACACTTTTCATTTCCCCATGTGCCAAATGTAAAACATACTTATCATTATTATTAATAATCTTGTGTATAATGGGAAATAACCCATTCTACAATAGATAATAACTATCATGCCCATTTTTTACATAAAAATAGACATGACTACAATCATTTCACATGCAACCAAGCCTTAATATTTAGATTAGATACAAAAATTCACCTCAGCTTATATAAATATAAGATATTTTTGCTAACTACCATAATAAAAATAATCTCAAGCATATGTCATTGATAAATAGGTCAAAAAGATATAATCATTTAGCCATAAATCTAAAGAATTAATTTTCTAGACTACATCCAAAGTTACTATGTTAAGACATTGAGATGACCATCAAATTTGACCATAACCATGGCTGATGCAGTTGGGTGCCATGTGGTCACTTTAGATATACACAAGATTATACCACTGGGGCCATGGTTGTGCCACTTTTCATGATTATGGGACCCCAAGTCATACACTAATTACTAGGCCATCTAGGTTTCTTAGATCTAGGATGCTAACACTTGAAATATAATCAATATGTCATGTCCAAAAAAGCATTGGGGGATTAATCCTAATGACTTAATCCTTCTAATATTTGGAGCTTTGAGAAGATGTAAAGTGGTAGTATTATGGAACTCCAAATCCTAGAAGGATTGAGCCATTTGGGATGATCCCTTAATGTCTCTAAAGTTATGACAGCCCAATAGTCTACTAGGTGGTAGAGTTTCAGAGATCAGAACCCCAAAAGGATAAATTCATTGGGGATAATCCTCTAATGCTTTTAAGGATCCAAGAGCCCAATGAGCTACCAACTATTCATGTATTAGAGATCATAAGTCCAGATAATTTAGTGATTAGCATTGGACCTAGGGTACCATACTCATGACAAGTGGCACAACCACAAACTTGATGTATTAAGTTTGAGTAGACCTAAAGTAACCACATGATTCTTGACTACATCAATGATGGCCCAACTCAAATTTGATGGCTGTCTTAGCATCTTAACATAGAAACTATGAATTTAGGCTAGTGAACAGATTCTTGAACTTTATGGTCAAATGATTGGATCTTTTTGACCTATTGATCAATGACATGCACTTGATATTGTTTATATTATGGAAGTTAGTAGAAATATCTTATATGTATATAAGTAAAGGTGAATTTTTCTATATACTCATATTAAGGTTTGGTTTCACATGAAATGATTGTATTCATGTATATTTTTATGGAAAAAAATGGGCTTAATAATAATATAGGACTTTTTTGCTCATATTATCAATTTAGAGGTCATTATTCTTATCTCAATGTGTAGAATGGGTATGTGACCATTCTACCCAAGATAATAATATAGACCTTTATTTCTCATATTATTCTTATAAAATTGTGTAAAATGGTAATGTTTTTATAAAACCAAACATGGTTACCACATACATTAATCAAAATTTTAAAATTTCATACTATATGTACCAATATATTCTTGGAAAATTATTCACTTCGCATCCATACTAATTTGATTTAAATGGTTTAGATACTTAAAATTTATTAATTAGTAATGTGTAAGGAAGCCATCAATATGAGGGAGAGATAACTAGATTTTATAATTTATTTTAACCATGTTTTAATAGCCATCAAATAATCTAGATGTAATGCCTCACCTGCTTCTCTTCTAGAAGGTTTCAAATATTTAAGCCTCATCTTTTTAGCCACATACACATCCATCAATAAATTAAATTCTTGTATAAATCAATTTTGAATAAACTTTTTTTTTGTGAAAAATTGTGATCACTCAAATATGTTTTACATCAAGGTTCACAAATTTAACTTTCATGCCACATAGTGCATGATATCTTCACGACTAAAATACCTAGTCATAGTTTAATATGAAATCTATGAATTCACATGTCCACATGAGCCATTTTTATTTTAAAGTTAACATATGAACCCTAGTATGTAAGCATATAATTATGAGAATGGATTTAAGATGTAAATATGGAGAGATAAAGTGAGCTAAAAGTTTCAAAATATCCATGAAATTTGTCTATGCCATGTTGAGAAAAAAATAAACCTTGATGAACCAATGGATTTTTGATGACTGAATCCTAAACTTGAAATAATTTCCTTATAGTTAAACACTTCACAAGCCTCTCCTTACATCACCAAATTTTATTGTGTTTTTTTAACACATAGCATAAAATTATTGTGACAAAAACCCATGAAAAATTATAGTGTTGCATCAATACTATCACATATCCCATGACCTTAAGTAGAATAATTCTAGTAAATGAAAACTATTTGAGAACTATTTTGATTAAATACTTCAACATAAATAATCAAAATATATTATTAACTCTCCAAAATTATGAAAATTATTATTATGAAAAAGTATTAATATTACATTCGTATTTAATAAACAATATGGTTACCTTATTAATTGGTTAATATTAAGAAGCTTGAATACAAGCAGGGATAAAAATATTGAATAGAAGCTAGTCAAATAGAAGCAATCAATGCCAATATTCAATTCATATTATTGAATAATTATGGTACAAATTCAAGGAAAAGTTATAAGATCCAAATTTATAATATAATTTTTAAAATACCCACATCCCAATCCAATATGATATCATATATTAATTTATGACCTTCAATAGTTTCACTTTAGTATTCATTACCCTATTCAAGTAATACAAGGTATGATTAAATAGAATCATGTCCTTTTTTAGGAATCTTAATCAATCCACCTTACCATTTTTTATTTGGTATCCATTCCAAAATAATGCTATCCACATAAATGTCTTGTTTTATTTCATCTAATTTGATCCATGTTTTACTAAGTGTCAAAAAATCTTGACATAATGCTTCACTAACTTCTGTCCCTGAGGGTTTCCAATATTGAATCCTCACATTTTAGCCACAATCTCACCTTCTAGTTTAAAAGTAAATATCCACATCCACTCTTCCCATCCATGTATTTTAATTTTATTTTTTTTGTAATACTATATGCATCTATCCCATATACACATCCATAAATGGATCAAATGCTTGTTTATAGTTTCCACAAATAGGCCCAACTTAAATATCAATATTACTTAGAATATGTTCATTAATGTAGTTTTGTTTTTGGAAATGAATATCTCCCATTATTTGGTCATATATGTCATTATATTATATTTTTTGTGGCCAAAAATGAAGATTCAATATCCTGATATAATTTACAAATGGTCTATCGAAAGCACACAAAAAATTTTCCCAATATGTTATTTTTGGAAGTAAGTATTTTATACCTCCACATGTTGCACTTTTTTCCTAATGTTTAATATATTCTTTTATTCCTTTTTTTAGATTTGCTATTTATTTGTGTTATTTGAAATGTTCTAGATGAGGCTTCCATTATAGTAAATTTGGTTCACCATTATCCTTTGTATGCTTGATTAGGATTGGATGAGACCATTGGAGATGTTTTATTGTTTCTTTATATTACATCATTAGTATGTTCTCCACAACATGGAACATAAAACTCTTAGGTTTTATAATACCCAATATCTTGTGGCTTTTATCCAACAAGTGTGTCTCCATGAAGATTTGAATTCATACACTTCCTCAATAAAGTAAGGAGTGAATTTACTTGACCTCTCTTAGCATTTTCTGTAGGTGTCCATGATATGTGGCAAAGAAAATGTGTCTAGTTTCTATAATGATGATTCTAATCTACCAAAAGTCTTATATATATCCTCATGGGTGTTTTCCACTAGGAATAAGCTTACATACACAATGTTGAATACCCTTATTATTAATATTGATGCAAATACAAATAAGGTATGATTATTGTTGTCACTCAAAGAATTATCCAATTGTAGGTAGAGGATTGGTGGTTTTTTTATTGAATTAATTATACTAGAAAAATTATTAATTATTTTAGCATGGACAACTTTTACCTTCTACCCTTTTCACTTATCATGCACTTCATTTTTTAATAATGCATCACACAATGATTTTTTGGAAGATCCAAAAGTGTGCAATAAAATTCCATACTCATCAACAATTGGTTCTTCAAGGTTTATAAGACACAAAGCTAATGATGTGACTATGTAGTTTTATCCACATTCAACAAATGGTAGGCTCATGTGGCCAAAACCCTGAGTATTATGTCCATGTGTGAGCATCATTCAAAGTCACTGGTAGGTTCATAACATCACTTATTAAAATTACATTTTTGCCCATCCTTGGTATAGAAGTTTTAATTTTGTCTATTTTATCATGCATGATGGTAAATAATCTTGTAGGTTATTTTTTTATTGTAATTTATGGGAATAGGAATTTGCATGAAAACTTTGAATATATCCATTGTATCATGTTTGTTCCTCTTCAATTTTTGAGAGTGATTATGGGAATGTGGTGGATCTATGCTTGTTTTATAGATATGTAAACTCATCACAATTAGAAAATAAGTTATTATTTGCCATACAAACATGTTTAAATATTTTGGTCATTATCTTATTAAAACTTATTTGTGAAACTTGTGGAAGTTTCAACAATTTGAGCTCCTCATTACACTTATTTCTCATTAAATTGTAGGTATAGAATGTAGGAATCATCCTTCAAGGAAATTTGATTCCATCCTATCCTACATAATGAATTAAATGAAAATAAATATTTGAATTTATTTCAACCATTATTGATATGCAATAAACTATTGTGGTGGTATTTTACCTTTATTTCTCTTTTTTGATGTTACCATTTACTGCACACCTATGACCATTTATCCAGTCTACTTTATGACTATAGAAGGTGCTCCTTAGATAAGCATAAACTTTATGCCATGCATTCTGATAGACATCCACCCTATATAATTTCATTTCATCCACTTTCATAGATTATTTTCCCACATTAAACATGGAATTTTTTATTAATTCATCTAACACAAAATTATTTCTATCTTCTTCATTCATGGCTCTAATTTTGTGCCATAAAATTATGACTTAAGATAGCATAATTTTTTTGAGATAATTAGATTTACAACAATGATTTTTCACATTCTCCATTTCATCCAAAAAAATGACTATTTTCTATCCTTATCAACATTTGGATTTGATGAATTCGGTAGAGGGGAATTCAATTTTTTATGTTTTTGATAATTTTAGGCTTTTCTAATAACCTTTTTAGAATGATTATAATTAGTAAAATCAAAATAAAATAGTTATACCATGTATAGTTATCACTATAATATTACATCCCACATTTTTAGCTCAACATCATATGGGAATTTTTTGAATCTCACATCTATAAGAGAACCGTTTGTGGCGGCCAATTGACTAGTAAGCCATTTTATGAGAGATCCTTTAGATAAGGAGCATGCTTTATAATGAGGGATGAATACTCTATCAATATGCACACCAAATAAGTTAGACTCTAATCCCTTAAATTATACCATGTATCCCTCAAGTACATTTGTAATTATTCCCTCTATAACATAATTTCTCATAGAAGAGCACAAATGGATTAATTTGGCAACAAATCCCATGAACTTCTAATTATTTTCACTGGTACATATAAGGTACAAATAATCCAATTTATTCCTAATTTTACTAACCATAAGGGCTTTTTTTGTGTCACAAAAAACCAAATATTTTATTGGCTAAACTATTAATTTATTAAGTTGTAGTAAGTTTGAGCAATCAAAACATAAATTTACCTCATTTTATAGCATTTGACCAGACATCAATGGTCCCAATATTTCTTCATGAATTTTATGATATTATAAAACATGAGATATAAAACCTTGGTATATGTCATCATGTCTACTACAACATTTATGTTTGAGAATGACATTATCTATAACAAAATAAATTCTATCTTTAGGTCCTATATAATTGTTGGTAATTTTACTTTCATTATTAGAATCTCCATCTTCCATGGCACTATAAGCCTCAAAGTCACCAAAAATGTAATCAATATGAATTATGGAAATGGATGGATCTACATGATTTGAAAAATCACTCTCTTCCCATGGAATGTACTATCCTTTTTAATGACATCTGCTAAGATTTAAAATCCATCAACTTAATAAATCAATTGAATTTTTCCATCCAGTACTATGTCAACACTGACAAAAAAAATCTTCTTTCCATGTCTCTAAAATGTAGTATCCTTCTGTTTGGATTCACTCTGGCCTCTACAACTTTAATGCCTCCTAAAAATAAGTCCACATGATCATCCTCTACAAATAAAAGAGACATTGACGTTATAGTACAAAGAATAAATGTGAGATCAAAGTAAAAATCAATAAAACCTTATCATATAAAATAAGTATTAAATATAAATTACGTCTCATGTATTAAGGATCTATGTGTTACTAGGAATAAATTTTTATTGTATAAAAATAATATGTGATTAGGGTGATATGAAAAAAAAACATTTGATGCAAATATGATATCAACATACTATCATAAAAAGAATGGGACATTATCATAATTAATTATTGATAACTACAAATATATTAGAAACACTTGCAAAAATTGAGTAACAACATCTTTATTGGTAAACTAGGTAGGTTACTTAATATTGGTAAGAATATGTTTATTGGTAACATATTTATTGGTAAATTGAGAAAAAATATATATGTATTCATTATTTTTATATTGAATATATTGTGGTGATCTAATGGGAACAAGACCCTTTAAAACCTTAATCTAAAGATGTTTTTATGAAGGCTATCAAAAAATATTTTTAGAAAGATTAAAGAACATACTTTAATAGAAAGATGTATCTTTTAATCCATAACACCATGACAATCTAATCCATGAATTGATAAAAATTATAATAATTTAAATTGAAATAGGGTTGAATCAAATTCTAATAAGACACGACAAATCAACACCTCTCAAGGAAATCTCTTGCGAAGCCACAAGTCACAAAATTAAAAAAAAATGGAAAGTTTGTTGTCACAAAATAATATTGGATTCTTAATTGATAATATTATTAATATTTATACTTGTGTATAATAGGCATGTGTAAATTATATATAAGGCCATAAGAATTTTTATCCATTAATAATTTGGTTCAAAGTTCTAAAGAACAAAAGTGTGCAACAACTTGACTTTGCATGATGATGCCACATGTCTTGATCCACACTTCCACAACAAGGTTTGAAATGGGTAATAATGAGATTTTTTTTTAAAATGATGAAAATTTGTTCTTGATTCCACAAATCATAATCTCATAGTTTAGTACATTCATAATGTTTGAAGTGGGTAAAGAATAATAATATATTTTAAAGCCCACAATGTCAGGTAACACTTTGGTTATGGTCTATAAGGTAGATTAAAATATATGGGACCACCTAATACTCCAAACATATATGAGACACCTTACTATGATTTAAGTAGGTCATCTGTCTAGCTTACCCCCTATAGGATTTAAACTTGTGATCTCCCTTTTGGGAGCACATGTTCTTCACCATTAGCCCAATTTAGGTGCACATAAAATTTTATGATAATATGACTCTATGAAATGATGCCACATAGATCAAATTATTTACAATTTAAATCATAATATGCACTATTGATCAAAATTTAGTGTTATCTTATTTGTAATATTTTGATGTTATGCCATGTGGCCCTATAACTTTATAAAAGGAAAACATAACACCACCATAGTTCAAATAGTCTCAAATCAATTTTAATTACCATTTTCTATAAAAATATTTTCAATATTAAGTATTCATAGCTCCTATGCAATTTTGATTATCTAATATGAAAGCCATCATAATGACATCCCTAGAAAAAACTAAAACTCTATCTCAGTTTACTATTAAACTAACAAGATTCACCTGAAAAGAATAGTTGACTCTTTTATTAGAACTCAATGATGTATAATTAATTAATCACATAAAATAATACTACATGGATAAATATCGATTAGTATTTTTGTTAATTAAATTTGATGGGCAACCTTGACTAAACTATGGAAAAAATTATGACTATTATTAATTTAACATTGTACAGTTTAAAAAATTATGAAAACCTTATTTAAAGAAGTCCCTCATGCAAATTTAATACCTACTATTTTAAGATATTTATGTTATATATTTTTTAAAAATTTCAAAATCTAAGAATTTAGTGAAAACTAAGATGTATTAGACTATTTGATGATTGGATTAGAAATATTAGATTGACATTAGATATATTAATATGAACTAATTGCATTAAAAATAAAATATTATTAATCACAGAAAAATATAACACTGAAAATAAATAAATATAACATAATTAAGATATATTAAAAAAATTATTACATGAAATAAATTGATCACAATCCTATAGGCATATACATTATATCATTTCATAAATATTATTAAAATAATTCATCTATTTATGCTATTTGACAAGGGTCAGTCCCTCTGTCATGTTATTATCAGTGTTGTAGACAATAAAATCACCACCTTAGCATTTTAATTAATAAAATTGGAGGGATAAGATAACAAAATATATTTGAGGGACTACGATTGGATAACTAGTAGCTACCAGTGTCCTTTGTGTGGTTTTCATCAAATTTTCACAATATAATTTTATATGATCCTAGTAAGAGTGTGGACTACATCAAAGCCAAACATGATGGGATTTTTTGGTGAATGATTATGCTAGATTAAAACATACTTTACTGTCCCATGTGTCTAGCTATTCAAGGTTAATTTTATCATATTTCTCATAAGTAGATATATTTTTATAAACCCTATAATTACCTTGAATTATTGACTTGTTGAGATTTGAAGTATGAAAGATCCTTTTAAAATATTGATCATGGTAGAATGAAACTATTTAAATAAATTATTAATATTTACTTGAGTAAGTCCACAATATTATGACATTAATTGTTGGCATGTCTATGGATATGTGTAGTTGACTTGTGGCTTGTATAACCCTTTTGCATATTATTTTACATTTATTTATGCATTCATATACTTAGTAGGTCAGCCTATGGCTGGCACATGACCTTGTTATACTATATATTAGAGGTAGGGTTAGTTATTCATCATCATAATTGAGTATTCATACGTTTTGAAAGCATTTGGGAGATTTCACCCTTGAAGTGGCTTATATATTATTCATATTTTCTACTATAATTCCATATAATTATGATATAATACTATATATCTTCTTATTTGGTGAATTAATATCATTTCAAGTGGTATCAACGCATCGATTTGAGCCATAATCAAGTAAAAACCCTTGATCTTGAAATTTATATATATATATATATATATATATATATATATATATATATATATATATATATATATATATATATATTGCAAATGGGTGTAAATTTATCTGTAATTATTTTAATGGGGTTTCTAAATAATTCAAGTAAGTTCCCATTAAAATTTTAGATCATTTAGATCTATTTTTCAAAATTTATTGCCATTTTAGTGTTTTTCATAAATTTGTTCCATAGCTCATAATTTGTATTATTTCTCAAATGTTTTTATATATTTGAAAACCCTGAGAAAAATTACATAGGGTATATTCTTTGATATTTATGATTTGAGTCCTACATACTTTATAAAATTAGTGGTCAAAGTTAAGACAATGGGGCAAAATAAGATTCACCATCAATCCTTTGTATGGTTGGTCCTAACACCCATGGATGGGGGAAAGGGAAAGAAAACCCTTAAACCCCTTTAGGGGATGAAATGGAGTTTGAATAATCTAATATAATTTATCAAATCCAATAAAATTTACATGGCCTAATGTAGAAGGATGTGCAAGACCAAACTCAAATATCAACAATGTAAGGGGAGATTAATGGCATCAACAAACATTTGCATAAAATCATGACACACATGGATACCATTTCATCTCATTTACCACTCAAAACCCCTTCACTTTTTCCTTCTAGTCCTCCTCCCCTTAATACTAACACTGTCAATATAGGGATAAAATTGATGTTACCAAAAGTAGACTTGCATAAGTTTGATGGTAAGGATTGACTCACTTGGATCACTCAAATTGAAAATCTATTTGATTAACATCAAAATCCTATCTCTCAAAAGGTGGTTGTGGCATCTTTCTATCTAGAAATTGAGTCATTCATTTGTATCATTGGTTTTGTGCTTAAAATAATAAGATTGGTACTCCTATTACATGGTTAGCATTCTCTGATGAATTGATGTTTCATTATTAGGATAATGTTTTTGTAAAATAATTTAACCAATTAACCAAACTATGACAAATAGGAATAGTGAAGGATTATATTCATCAATTTCAAAAGCTATCCTTATGTGTGGAGGATATCACTAACGTAAATCTGACTAACCTTTTTTTGGGTAGAATAAAAGATATTATTCAATTCAAGGTTCATATGTATAACCCCACAACTAAATCTAAAGCTATACTAAGGGCACGCTTGGTAGAAGAAAAAGAGATGATCAAACATCATCCTTTCACTAATATTCAGGAATGCACCTTCCCAAATCCATCACGACCTCAACCTATTAGATTAACACCATAACAAATTGAGTATGAGTGTGCTAAATGGTTGTGTTATGGTTGTGACAATGAATGGAGCAAAGGTCATAGATGTGCTGAAAATAAGTTATTTTACATTGAAGGGGTTGATGAGGATGAAGAAGATGAGGAGGAGGCATCTATTGAGGGTTTTGAAGGAATTGAGGATGAAGCTGGAGATTCTCAACCTACTATCTCCTATCATTCCCTTGTAGCTATTTCTACTTCTTAGACTTTAAGGTAGTGGGTTTTATTAAGAAATATAAGGTCATAGTGTTGATTGATTTAGGTAGTACCCACAATTTCATCAATAGTAAGTTGGTTACTCACTTAAATTGTTTCATCTACCTAGATGCAGAGTTTCAAGTCATGAATGTTGATGGTGGTATAATTAATTGTTTTGGAAAATTCCATAAGATTAAGTTAGTAATGGGGGACTATTTTATAGATTCTCCTATGTTTGTTATTCCTATGGGTGGGATTGATATTGGTTTGGAAGTAAAATGGATCACCACATTGGGTACTATTCAAATGAATTTCCATGAACTATTGATGCATTTTTATTTTGAAGGTAAGGCAGTGGAACTACAAGGATTAAAATTTAAATCTCCATAAATGGTTAGTTCACATCAAATGACCAAGATGCTAAAAAAAGGTGTTGAAAGATTTGTGGCATGCTTTTTTTCCATTAATGTCCAAAAAATTGAGTCTACGCATCCTGAGTTACAATAAATATTGGATGAGCATTCAGTTGTTTTTGGGCCCATACCAAATAGTCTTCCTCCTAGTCATACTCATGCCATCAAAATCATTCCTATAAATATGCCACCCATTATCAAACCATATAGATATCCTTATGCTTATAAGAGTGAAATTGAAAAAATGGTACAAGAGTTATTAGAGGTAGTTACCATTTTCCATAGCCAAATTGAATATTCTTCTCTAGTAGTCATGGTACAAAAGAAGGATGAAAATTAGAAGATGTGCCCAGATTATAGAGATCTCAACAAGTTCACTATCAAAGATATTTTCCTATTCCTATAATTTCTGATTTTTTAGATAAATTACATGGTGCTAGTTATTTTACCAAATTATATCTTTGCTTTGGGTATCATCGAATTAGGATCCATGAGGAGGACATTCTTAAAATATCCTTCCATACTCATGAAGGCCATTATGAATTTTTAGTCATGTCTTTTGGTCTCACCAATGCACCATCCACCTTCTAGATTTTGATGAATATGGTTTTTAGGACATTTTTGTGAAGTTTGTACTTGTGTTTTTTATGACAACCTTATTTATAGAAAAAATTTGGAAGACCACTTGCATCATGTGAAATAGGTACTCTCAATTCTTGAGCAACTTCAGTTGTATGCTAAACCATCCAAATGTGCTTTTAGAGTTCAATAAGTGGAATATTTGGGTCATATTGTATCACATGAGGGAGTAAAATTTGATTCTAAAAAAAACCAAGCCATCATGGAGTGGCAAATTCCTAAGAAACTTAAGAAACTAAGGGGATTTTTGGGGCTAACTAGTTATTATCATAGTTTTATCAAAAATTATGGTAGTATTATACCACCAGTCACTTATTTATTGAATAAAAACCCTTCTAGTGGACTAATATAGCTACCAAGGCATTTGAAAAACTAAAAATGGCTATGTGTACCATCTCAATATTGGATAATCCAGATTTTTCTAAAACTTTTGTGGTTGAATGTGATGCATTTGGATATGGTATGGGTGCAATACTCATGCAAGAGGGTAGGCACATTGCCTTTGAAAGTCATCAACTGAAGGGTAAAAAACACCTAAAACCCATCTATGAGAAATATATGATGGATATTATACATGCATTAAAATAATGGAGACATTATCTATTAGGTCATCACATTTAGGTAAAGACTGATCATGATAGCCTTAAATATTTTTTGAAATAGTGGTTATCCTCTAAATAACAACAAAAATGGGTGACAAAAATGTTAGGTTTTGATTTTGAAATAGTATAAAAGAAAGGAAAAGAAAATGTGGTGGATGATGAACTATCTAGATGAAACGAACTAATTGAAGAATTGTTATGTTCCATGACCATTTATTAGGTAGACTGGTTAAAGGAAGTAAGGCCAAAATGTGAGAATGACAACATTACCCATTCATTGATTCAAAATCTAAAATAGGGTTTTGATGGGATTGAAAAGTTTACCTAGAATGGGAATGAATTATGGTATAAAGATAGATTATATCTATGTCAAAATTATCTTCTCAAACAAAAAATCCTTCAATAACTTCATGCATCTCCACTTGGCAGTCACTCAAGGTTTTTGAAAGCCTATCATAGAGTCAAGAAGGATTTTTTTTGGAAAGGACTCAAGGGGGATGCAAAAAAACATGTGGCCAAATGTATGGTCTATCAACAAAATAAAGGTGAAACCATTAAAACCCCAAGTCTTTTACAACCCTTATCCATCCCTATTCAATGATCGCAAGAGGTATCTATGGATTTCATTACCAAGTTACCATGATCTGAAGGTAGAAATGTTATCATGGTTATTATGGATAGACTCATAAAGTATTCTAAGTTTTATTCTTTATCTCACCCATTGGTGGCTAGTATAGTAGCTTCTATCTTCCTCAATATAGTTAAAAATTGCATGGTACTCCCACTATTATTATTAGTGATCGAGATCCCATATTCACTAGTAATTTTTGGATAGAATTATTTGCATGTTTGGGAACCCAATTAGCTCATATCTCAACCTATCATCCTCAATATGATGGAAAAGATAAGGTATTCAAGAAGTGTTTAGAAGGGTACCATCATTATTTTGTGTCAGATAAACAAAATAAATGGGTTTAATGGTTATCCTTGGCTGAGTGGTGGTATAATATGTCAATGCATAGTTCATCCAAAATGTCTCTTTTTATGGCCTTGTACTGATACCATCATCCATCTCTAACTTCACCCTTGAAGACCCACCTAAAGGTATGTATAGTGGAGAAACACCTTCAACATCAATAGGAAGTCCTCACTGGTTTACATGAAAATTTAGCTTTGTCATAGAATCACATGAAGCAACAAGTAGATCAACACAAGAGTGAGAAGTTTTTTTAAAATGGTTATTTGGTGTTTGTTAACTTTCAACAATATAAGAAGATGTCTTTGAAGTTACATAAAAAGGATAATAATCTATCTCCCAAGTATTATGGTCCTTATCAAATCTTGCACAAAACTGGTGGTGTGGCCTACAAGCTGGAATATCCTCCTTCCACTTGCATTCATCTAGTATTTCATGTATCTTACCTTAATAAGTTTATTGGATAGAGAGTTACCACTCAAACTAAGATACCAAAATTATCTGAGGAAGGGATGGTTATTCTTGATCCTAAAGTGGTCCTTCAAACATGTATTAAGTAGCTATGGTCCAAACTGATTCTTGAGTATCTAATCAAAGGGAAGAATCTACCTTCTGAAGATGCTACTTGGGTGGATGAATCATTCATCAAATAACATCCAAGATTTATTTATTGTTGAGGACAACATTGTTTCAAAGGGGAGGGGCATGTTATTCCCTTAATCATTGGTGTGTCTATGGATATGTGTAGTTGACTTGTGGCTTGTATAACCCTTTTCCATATTATTTTACATTTATTTATGCATTCATATACTTAGTAGGTCAGCCTATGGGTGGCACATGACCTTGTTAGAATATATATAAGAGGTAGGGTTATTTATTCATCATCATAATTGAGTATTCATTCTTATTGAAAGCATTTGTGAGGTTTTCCCCTTGAAGTAGCTTATCTATTATTCATATTTTCTACTATAATTCCATATAATTATGATATACTATTGTATATCTTCTTATTTTGTGAATTAATATCATTATAACCAATTAATACATAACATATGGAATTAGACATTAGTTTTTACTCATTCCATTTGATCATTAGCATCTTCATTATTTCGAATCAAGCTCTGTGTATAAGTAATAGTTTTAGTAGTCTATTTTGATGTTCAAACTTTCTCCAAGATTTTAATGATATGAATGAGTATATTAAATAATTTTATATTTGATAGTAGATAAATCAAGTCATAATCTAACCCTTTATGTCCACAGTTTTATGGAATTTAAGTGGCCTCAAACTATATTTATATTTGTCAAGACTATTAATATTATAAATATCATCCCATGTTCTAATATCTAAAAAATATGATAGCATAAAAATTTGAATATAGATGCACTAAAACAAAGAATTATTAGTGTATATTTGACAACTTTAAGATTTTTTTTTAAAACCATGTTATATGAGGATCTATGGTGTATTTTATTTTAATATAATGATGTTATAATTATGTTATAAGTAGTATTTACCATTCTAATATATGCAAGTAATATTAGAAATGTGTATGATGTTGTGACATGAATATCAATGTAGTGCTCCAAATATGATGACATCTAAGCTAAATACTTGGACAATATTTCATCTTACTCTATCATATTTTATTCTTGGGGTTTGTTCCCCACGTTTTATTGAGCCTCTCGTCTACTTCACTTTAAATTGTGAAGATTTGGTATGGGTGTGGATCACAATTTTTTCATATTTTTAGCCATTTTATGATACTATATGGTTTTTGTACAAGCAATGGTCCCTTCAACCCCCAACATCTATCTTAAAAACTGAAAAAAAAATATATTAAAATTTTGAAGATATCTTAAATATGTCTGATACCACAAAGTATTATTGATACCACATAGTATGTTTATAGATGTATGATGTCACATTATTATTTTACTTAATTTACCAATATATAGTGTAAATTTTATATAGATAAATATTCACATTAATCTACATTGTCAAATCCTATTTATAATACTTGATTTTGATTCATGGAAGTGGATTTGTAAACACCACATTATTATTTCAGCAAACTAGTTATAATTTTTTAGGTATAGTTTTTTTTACTTAATAATGAGGGTTATGATGTTCCTCTCCCATTTATTTATTTATTTTACTAGTTAATTATTAAAACGAAGACAACTATAAATGTACATGATGCAATTTTCATTATGAAAAACATAGTTTTAAACACAAAACACCAAGATGTGCACATCATATTTATTAGTACTAATAGACATGAAAGGGATATAAATGTTAATTTTATATACTTAGGAATACATATTAGTACCCATAATTATATATTATTATTTGAAAATATTTACATTTTTTTCAACCAAATTTATACAGAATGAGAGACACCAAGCATGAACTCATCCTTTTTTCACTAAGTCTATCCGAAGAAACATTAGTTAGAATGGGAAACTACCCACTCTAAATTTTGAGAAAATAATAATAATATTAGAATATTCTAAATTGAGAAACTAAATTTCATGTTATTATGTTTTCACTATATTTATTATCTAGAATAGTGTTAATCCATAATTTACATAGAGTAATAACGTTGATTCATAATTTATATATATTTAATGTGAGATATTAAATTGGATATGATGAGATTCATTTGTACATTACATGTTCATAAATACATTGTGATAAATTAATAATAAAGGATAATTAATATAGTTTATGTTCTTGATGATGTTAAATCTCATTGAAGTAGCATCATTGGTGGATAAAATCCCTAGTAGTCAATCTGAAACACTTTTCAAGAAATAATGTTGGTTAAGTACTCTTTTTTTGGCATTCAACTTTCATGAGGATTGAATAATTTGGTTATCATCATTAATTTTAATGATTTACATGGTGTTAAATTAATGTGAGAGATTAAAATAGTGATATTTAAGTGATTAATATTATGTTAAGATGCCAATGTTGACATATATTCAATATGATTTAAAATTTAATAAAGGGTTTTTTCATCACTACACATGTGATTATGAAGAGTGAGAATGTTACATATTTTTACATATTAATTGTCTACAAACTATTTCTATTGAGTCAAAAGGTTTTTCAATATTAGTTTTATTTTCAAATTACAAATATAAATTCATCTTTTTATCTTGATCGATACATTTAAATTATAAAATAAAATGACAAACATCTTTAATTTAACTCTTACATTTTTAAGATCTAATTCAATCTAGTCATGCATATAATCCTACCATATTGGTAATCTACTTTTGGCTGAAATAAATCTCCATTCGATGTTCTTAATGGTGATTTTATTCTTCCCATTGATTATTATTAATAATATTAATAATTATTCTTTCAGGAAGTCTACTTTCTCATATAATATTTAAGTCTAAAGTTTTAATAAATTGTGATAACACTCATGACATCAAGGTGGGGCCCTAAAAGCTTTTATAAAGTCGAATGCTCAAAATTTTGATGCTTAAAGTAATTGAAATTTATATTCCTGATGATGTCAAAATCCCTTTCGAGTATCATAATTGGTGGATAAAATCTCCAATAGTCAAATATAAATATATTTTGAGAAATAAATAGTTTTTTAAAGTACTCTTTTTGTGGCATTCAACATTCATGATGATTGATTACTTTGGTTATCATCATTAATGCAATCGATTTAGAAGGTGTTAAATTAACATTAGAGATTAAAATGGTGATACTTGAGTGATAAATCTTGTTTCAAGGTGTCAATGGATATATATATTTATTATGATTTAGTATTTAATAAAAGGTTCATTCATGACTAGACATGTGATCATGTAAAGTAAGAATGTTACATATTTTTTTATATATTAAAAATTTGTAGATTATTTATATTTAGTCAGAAGTTTTTTCAACATTAGTTTTATTTTTAAATTATAAATGCTAAATTCATCTCATTATCTTGATCGATACGTCTAAATTATAAAATAAAATGACAATCATCTTTTAGTTAACTATAATGTTTTTGGAAATCCAATTCAAACTAGTCATGTATATAATCCTACTATTTTGGTAATTTACTTTTGGCTGAAATGAATCTCTATTATACATTATTAAAGGTGAGTTTATTATTATTAGTTATTATTTATATTAATAGTAGTAATTATTATTTTAGGGAGTCTACTTTCTCACATACTATTTAAGTCTAAATTTAGAGGAAATCATGATAACACTCATGACATAAGGGTGGAGTGGGAGAAGCTATTAAATAATTAGATGCTCAAGATTTTGATGCTTGAAATTAATGAAATTTATATAATTTACTTGATTTTGAATCCAAATATGAAAAAATTAAAGTCTAGGATGATATGATCTAATATGTGTTACATATAAGCCACCACAATTAATAAATTATTTTTAAGTTTGGAAAGTTAATCATTATTGTCAATTGTCACCATAAATTTTTTTAATATAGTTGAATATTATATTATAATTATGTAGCTCCATTATTTTCTAATACAAAATAGTTTGGTCTATCAGGTGACTTTATTTATACATCATATTAGCTTACACCAAATTTTTTATCATTTACTTAGTGCACATTCAACTTTAATTTTCTAAAAAAATATTAGTTAAGTATATGTTATGTTTAATTTTTGTTCAAAAACATTTGTGTTAGATGGTGGAGCCTAATATTAATATAATTCCTAGTTCTTGACAGGGTGTGTTGGGGGAAATGCCCTCCCACTATGGTCTCCATGGGGGTCCAGGGAGGGTTAGTGACCTACTTAGAATCCATTCCTAGTAGGGTTTTGAGGGCAACACACCCGAATCAATTTTTTTTTAAATGTATTGTAAAAATTGTAATTTCATAGTAAATCTAGACCATTCACTATTAGATTGCAGATCTAATGGTAGAAATTACATTTGCTCATTTTTCCCCTAATATGTAAGCCTCCTTTGATATGAGGGTATTATAATCATGGTGTCATATTGTATATGAGTGAAGAGGATATTGCAATAGATGTATTGTAGGTTTTATCCCTTCATTTTGTTGGATTGAATAAAGAGAAGAACTGACTATTTTTATATGGATTGTGCCCATATTGGGTGAACCATGTTAAATCTATGTCTACTTTATGTTGTGTTTTCTATATTTTAATTATGTATTTATTTCATTAATATTTCTCCATGTTTTGTATCACTAAAAATTTGATGAAAATTTTGAGAAATATAGTAAAAACAAATTTATGATGAAAACCTAAACTTTGTGATTATTTTTTATATTTTTAATTTTGTTAAAATAAGACAGCTTAAATTTTAATGTAATGTTTGATCAAGTATTGGCATAAGTTGGTATCAATTTTAACATACCATACTTTTAATACTCATTGAGGATGCCATAGGGTATGCTACTATACAAATTAATCTTAGGATAAAGATATTAAATACAATATTATATGTTGTGAAAAATATTTCATAAAGTTATGCAATATGTATAAAATCATGTTTATATAAAATGAAATAAAAATTAGATAACATTAATAAGACTATTTCATTTATCTTATATCAAAATTTAGGTTTTAATTTTATACAAGACCTGAAATCCAATTACAATTTTGAGTTAGTTACTAAGCATAATTTATTCCTGATTCAATTTTTTTCTCAATAATTTCACATTCAATAGAAATTTGATAGGGTTAAAAAACCATCCTCCCAAATCTTGAAATAATTATTTCTATTTTATGTAAGGTTTTATCAAAAATTATAAAAAAAAATGATATTACAGATCTACTCACTTGCATTGATTACAGTGCCTTAGTTCTTATTTGTGTCTTTCTTATCCCCATGGTTAAAATGGAGTTATTTATTAGAAGTGTTCCAATACTATATGAAAAGTGTTAAAACTATGAACAAAAATATTTTTGAATGATGTTATATAATTATTAATGATGAAAATGAGTTTAAGGTATTCTTAGTGATTTATGAAATTTATGTTATTCACAACATAGATAATATTGACTAGTCACATACATATGCTTTCAATATTGTGTGATTAACTTATATTTATGTTTTTATAGAGAATCTATTTTAGTTTTAGAGATTTGTGTATTTTTTATCACATGATTAATAGATCCAGTATAAATGCATATCCTTATTATGATTTTTTACAACTAGATTCATTGCAAGCAACAACAAATTTAAAAAGAACTTTAGTAATATAAAAAGAGGAAAATATAAATTATTAGATGATGTTACAAACTTATTACAAATATTATATGACAAGGAATGAAGGTGAGACTCTAAAACTAAATTCAAATTACTCTTACAAAATAGTCACAAATATTATTAATAAGACTGTTTCCATTGTTTGATTTTTTATTATAATTTTTAGAGCCATTATAATCAAGGATGCCCATAAATAAATAAAATAATGAAAATTTAATATCAAACACAAAATATCATCTCTATTTTATTACAATGCATTGTTGAGACCATATACAATCATACAAATTTAATATCAAACTGACACATTTAATCCTTTTGTATATATATTTAAGGTTTAATTCTATATGGGAAGTGACTAGGTACAATATATTATATTAATAATGACATATGTAACTGTCTAATGCCATTATACCATCTCAAAGTTTTGTAGTACACTATCATGTCCAATACTCAACTAAATAATAACTCCAAGCTTGTGTTACAACATATTATTTAGAAGGTATATGTTCATATTATTCTTATCTTATTCAAAATGAGCATGCCTCCATTCTACACAAGATTATAATACTATCACCATGATATTCAAAAAATAGTGGGTCCCCATTTGGTTTCATAAATTGAGGTGTCTGAGTGAAAGTTGCTAAAAAAACTTCCAACTTTAATTCTCTGTGGCATTTCACTAGTTATAATAGATTATAATACGAATCACATATGTAGTTGTCTAATGCCATGGTAACATCAAAAAATTCTATAGTATACTAATACATTTAGTACTCCATTAAAGATTCCTCGCATTGATCTTATGTTACAAAAAATTGAAAACCATGTGGATGTTCATATTATTCTTATCTTGTTTAGAATGGGAATGTGCCCATTCTAAACAAGATTGGAATACTGTCATCTACCAAAAATACTTATCTTATGTAGAATGAGATTAATTGATAAAATTATTAATTTTTTTATGTAAAAATAGGCATAAACCCATTCTGATCAAGATATTGTAAATAAAATTTCTAATGTAATATAATGCATTACTAATACCAATTATAATAATCAAAATTAAATATCAAAAAAAAAATTGCATTTACATTTTAGGTCTAATTATTTATGGGATGCTATTAGGTATAATATATTATATTTTGAACAACATATGTAGTTGTCTAATGTGACTATATCATCTTAAAATTCTAGTACACTATTATTGCTAGTACTCCACTAAATAATCCCCCTAAGATTGTGTTATAACATATTGGTTAAAAGGTGGATGTTCTTATCTTGTTTAGAATCAGTATCTACCCATTATACAAAATATTTTAATACTAAAATATGATATTAAAGTAACAATGGGTACCCAAATTGATTGTAAGAAATGGGGTGTCTGAGTGAAAGTTTTTTAAAAAAACTCTAGGTCTAATTCTTCATGGGATTTTGTTGGTCACAATCAATTATATCATGAAAATCATATTTAGTTTTTTGATGCTATGTCACTATGAAAAGGTTCTATAGTATACTATTATATATAATTCTCCACTGAATAACTCCTCTAAGCTAGTGTCACAAAAAATGAAAACCATGTGGGTATTCATATCATTCTTATCTTGTTCAGATGGGCATGTTCTCATTCTATATAATATTAGAATAATATCAACTACCAAAAATCCTTATCTTGTGTAGATTAGGATTAATTGATAAAATTCATAATGCATTGTATAAAAATAAACACATGTTTGTTATGGTCAAGACATAAAATATCATCTCCATTTTATTACAATGCATTATTAATTCCAAATTTAATAATACAAATTTAATATCACACAAACACATCTCATCCTTGTGTATATACACTTTGGGTCTAACACTTTATGGGATGCCACTAGATATAATTAATTATATAAGGAATCACATTTTTAGCTATCTAATGTCATTAATCATCTCAAGGTTCTATGATATACTCAAACCCATGATCATAATTTAGACATCTTCCATAGAATAGGCATATGCCCATTTCAAAAAGTATAATTTTCTTATTTTCACTTATGAATCTAGTAACCTAAATGTTAGAAGAATTTTTAATTCTTAATTGATGATGTGTTTATAGTTTCTAGATATTTGGGAATGTGCCCATTCCACATTATCAAGGTATGTCTAACGTTATAACTTAAAAACCCAATACTCTTGGATTGTGTGAAAGGGGCACATGCCCATTTTACATAAGATATAAATATTCGATTCTTAATTAATAAATTTTTAAAAATAATATTGATATATTGGTATAATGAGGCATAACATGACCAATTATTTCTCTACACTGATAATACAATTAATATATAATTTGTGTATAAAGGACATACAATATCTTATTAATATTAGTCTTAATTTTATAATGTGGATTCATAGGTACATGCCGATTACATATATGCAAATCCCATTAGATTATTAATCAATAACATTCAAAATATATTATAAGACATTTGTATTATAGGTAATTGTGCTCTTTGTAAATAGGTTACAAAGAATTTAATCAATTAAGAATCAAATCTTGTTATCTTGTGTAGAATATAAGCATCTACTTATTAATAAATTATGATTTTAGAAGCAATAAATATCAAACACTCGTTATAAGGTAGTACTACACATTTAGATCTTAGAAATAAGTATTATTGTTAAAATCAAATCTCTTTTAACTATGATAAATATTTTTTCATACTTTTTTTACTTTTACATATAAAAATGAATCAAAATTCAAATAAAAGTTTAAATTATCACGAGGGATGTATTACATAATATTTCATATTAATTATTTTAAAATTTTATATTCATTATTTTAGAGGAGAAAAAGTAATTACAATGTAGAAAAGGAGTTACTTTATGATAATTTTTTTTGTGTGGTACAACAATTAGAAACAGATAAAGTGAAGTTGGTGGAGATTACACAAGGACTCGATGGCATTTGACACTAACTTTTTTTGTATAAAAAATACATCTACAAATAGATAAGAGTCAATCTAGACTTGGAAAATAAATTTGAAAGTGAGGAAGGGATTGACAAGGTGATTACTCATAGACCTAGTTTCTAATTATTGTTTTTGCTCAAAACTACATTTGTAGACAACTTAGTAAGATTACACAAGGAGATTACAAGGACTTTACACAGTTATTTATCATATATATTTTTATGTCAATGTTGAACTCAGTTTATATTATTAAAAGAAAACTAATGTTTAAGTGAGTTAGATTAAAATTGACATTTGAATTTAAAATTTGAATGCCATTTACATGTTGTAGATATAAGCAAGAAGAGATAAGGAATTTTCAAAGAATAAGGAATTAAAACTTGGTAGTAGATGATGTAGATCTTGCTCTCTATGCTAGTTACATAACCTAAAGTTTTATTTCTTCTTCTTTTTTCCAAGTTACCAAAGATAAAACCTTGATGTTGAACCTAATATCTGTCATTTCACTATTATATTGTTCCTATATAATTTAGTGTGGTTTCACTAGGCTCTTGGATGGATGTTGGTATCCACAAAACTTGAATATATTTATCTCTATGTAATGTTAATAATTTTCATGATGGTTGCTGCTAAGTATTCCTAAAACCTAATTATCTATATCTATCTATATTGTTAGTAATTTATCGAATAAATGTTGGATTCCATAAAATGGACTATCTCTATCTATTTGTACTATCCATAGGCACTAGGATGGTCATTGGTATCCCTAAAACCCAACTAACTCTATATGTTTTTAGTTTTCATAGATTCTTAGATGGATGTTAGTATCCCTACAGCCCAAATATATATATTTGTTTGTTGTGTTTATGCTAGTATGATCTCATTAACCTATTTTTTGTTTTTTGTGTTATTTCCTTACTTATCCAAGAATAAACTAAGTAAATTGATTCTTTCAATACTAAAAAATTTATAATGCATGAAACTATGCATAAATACCACAAAATATGAGCAATACAATTTCAATATTTTAAAAATATGTGATACATTTAATTATGTGCTTATTTTTAAATTTAAAAAATACCTCGCCATAAAATTTTGAGATACATCTAAATATAATAGTTTTAAGCATATGTAATCTAGCATGGTATATATTCAATTTTCACTCTGATTGTCAGTGTAGGAGGGCTTGTTTTAGATTATGGTAAAAGCAGGTTTTGAAGGGACCCTGAAACCCTTTAACAAAAACAAAAAAGATAAAACATTAACAGCCACCAGGAAAGGCAATCCTAAAACCTACTGAAGAGTAGCATCAAAATCAGGTTTTACAGGGACCTGAAACCACAAGCATAGTCCACTAAAAGTACCTAGGTTTTAACAGGACCTGAAACCTCAAATAAAGTTTAAGACCAAGAACCAAGAAACAAGATCAAAAATAAGAACCAATTACAACAACTAGCAAAAAGGATCTGAACAGGAACAAAACCAACAAAGAAGACCCTAGGCTTCTATTGCAATTCCATGATCAACTTGACAACCTCCTTCCCCATCGTAGCAGTATCCTGGATAGAGTTAGTAGCCAAAGTAGCAGAAACTTGCAAGGCTTTCTTCCTCAAACTCTACCTTGTCCTCTTACTTGGACCCTCCAAGGATATTATTTCTTCATTTGCTCTTTTACCAAGGTTAGCTGTAGTAACACATATGCTTGATGTTACCTGCTCCATCTTTGTTCTACTTTCCTTGATAAGCATTCTAAGATTATGCTCATAATATTTAAGATTTTTTGGGATATCTCTCATTTGCACCTCCAAATGGTTGATTTTGATCCGATCAACATCCTGATTGTGTTGCATTGTTTCCACTTTCTTCTTCAGCACCATTATTTCATTATAGATCTAAGAATCAACTTGGAGAATAGAGTCAGCTTTGAACTTGGCAAAATGTAGGAAGGAAAGGTTAGTTTCCCTCTATGGAGATTCAAAAGTGTCTTCTGCAATCTCATGTGGAGGGGAATCAACCTTTTCAATATGTTCCTCTCTATCCATCAGTTCCTTCTTTTTAGTCTCAACAGGGTCTTCATGCTGAACAGGGTCCTCCTTTTCTTGTCCCCCAGTCTCCATAGCAGTAGTAGAAACCAAAACCATGTGATCCTCCTTTCTCATATAGACTAGATCATCAATTAAAATATCTTTGTCTTTGACACCTCCCCCAAACATAGTCTGATTACTCTCATTGTCAGAATTACTCTGTTTTGAGTTTCCCTCAGTTGTATCCCCTTCATTCCCTTTCTCAATTTTTCCTTTATTTTTTGGATATCTATCTAAATTGGAGCTAAACTCCCCAACATCTATCCCTTCCTCATTCTCCATGACATCCTTCTTAGAGCTTTTAGTACTCTCTAACTCAAAATCCTCTTCTATAATTTGTGTTTGAGAACTAGAGGGTTCTGGTTTTTCCTTTTCTATCCCTTTAACATTATCATTCTTCTTACACTTTTTGGACTGAGAAATATTATGTTTATCAAAATAAGGAGTCAAAGCTATGGATTTATTTTTTAAAAAACCCTCTATCAGAAGTATCAAACCTTCATGTAAAATGGGGCGAGACTTCTTTTTCCTATGGGCATACAAACTTTGAAGCAACAAAAAAACACAAATAGAAAGGGAAATAAATTCTATCCTTGTGCCTGAAGTGGTTGAGAAAAACAAAATGAAATTTGTGAACTCTTTTATTCCTACCATCAAGGATAAAGTACTCATGGATACAGCATAGCACATCTCTCCAAATTCCTTTTATCTGTTCCACGTCAAAGAAGTCTCCATTCTTTTCCAGTTGCTTCTCCTCTGCATATGTCTTTAGAAAATTTTTTTAGGCCACATTTGAAATACTGGTCTTTTTGAGAACTTAATACCATCCATGGGAAGCCTCATGATCTCAGAAATGAATTCCTCAGTAAGCTTCGCAGTGACTCTATGGAGAGTAACTCTGTCATCAACCCAATTTTTATAGAAGGCAGTAGTGATGTGGGGTTTAAAGCCATGCAAGTGCTCTAGATAACTAACCACCTTCCCTTTTTGTAGAATCTTCCATACATCCTGTCTAGCCATCCAGTCATCACATTTTTTGGGCTCTTGCTTCCGCGGTTCACTCCTCATATTGCAAAGCAAAAAAAAAACTAGAAGCACCCAAACACAGAAGGCAGAAAGGTTGAAATGGAACCAATTATTTGTAACTTGAAGTGGAGTTCACCTATTTGATGATACTTGCAGTGACCATGTGACATTCTCTAGAATGTACCTCCTCAGGGAAGGTAATCTAATAGACATAAGGCCACTCCATCGAATCATTAAATTGCTAATCCAAGCAAATATTTCCCACTTTATAATGAATGGAATCATAATTAATAAGCACTTTAAGATCAAAGTGCTTATTTAATTCATCAAGCCACCTCACTTTATGCCCCGTTTGAACATCATGATTGGCTATCCAGTCAACAACCCCATTGGCCTCTCAATATGTATGGGATATGGCCACTTTTTGAAATTTTTGAATTAAGGCTCTGATTTCCATAACCGTAGCCTCAATAGACCATGAGATTGAATTTTTATTATTTAGGATGTTAATAATATTCAAAGAATCACCTTCCAACCATAATTTGGAATACCCCAACTCAACAACTAATTTAATAGTGTAGAGGGCTGTAGTAGCTTCAGCAATATGGCTATTCGAATTACCAATTGGGATAACAATAACATTAATTACATTTCCCACATGATCTCTCAATACCCCTCCACATCTCGCTCTTCCTGGATTTCCCTTAGCTTCTCCATCAAAGTTCCCTTTGATCCATCCATTAGGAGGAACAAACCATTTTATGATCAATCTTGGATTATTAGTTTTCAAATTAGACCCTTCAGATCATAAAGGGTTATCAAATTGGAAGGTTTGATCAGAATCCCTCTAGGATTTAAAGTTTTCCTTGATGGCTGTAATGATATTCTGACCAAGCACCCATCCTAGAAGTTCTTTACTCCTGAATATTCTTTTATTTCTTTCTTTCCAAATACCCCACTAGAGATGAGGGAGAGTGAGTTTCCAAAGAAAATGAGCATCAAGATCCTTAGAGGGGCAGCACCAACTTTTAAAAGAGAGTTCCACTTTGTTTTGATGGACCCATGTTATACCCTAAAAATTAAGAATCTCAGTCCAAACTTGCTAGGTATAAGAGCAGTTCAAAAACATATGGTCTCTATCTTCAAATCCATTTTTGCATAAAATACACGTATTAACCACATTTATACCTCTTTTTTAAAAGTTGTCAAGGGTCAAAATTTTATTTTGAAGCAGAGTCCAAAAGAAGATATTAATTTTTGGGGTGAACCCCTTAATCCAGGCATGAGACCAAAAATGTTGATTACCCTTTTCCTTTGAAGCAAAGATTGTAGAGACTTTAAATTGGCCACTAGGGTCAGCATGCCAAATAATCTTATCCTCAAGATAAGGATAAAGAGAAATAACATTGAGAGATAATTGTATATTACTGAAGCCTTGATCAACATCAGTTAAATTCACCCAGGAATCATTATACCAATAATGACTAGCTAATATGCCATATCTCTGCTTGCATCAGTCAACTAAATCCTTGTCATGACAATTTCCAATCAAAGGATGATCCTTTAACCAAACATCATCCCAAAATTTCACCTTGAGCCCATTACCAATTTTCCAAGAACATCCTTTTCCTAAAGTTTTCTTGGTCCCCTGAACAGCCCCCCATATGGAAGAGGGATGAATAACATCAAGAGAAGAGAAGAAAGCAGGAAGGGATTTAGCATTGAATAAGTACTTATGTTTCCATATGGTACTCCACTCTTTGTTGTCATGGTAAACTCTCCATCCTAGTTTGGCTAAAAGAGATTTGTTCATACTTCTGATTTTCCTGATCCCCAATCCCCCTTCACTGAGAGGTTTACAAACATGATCCTAAGCAATTAAAGGCATTCTCCTTTTTTCCTCAGTACCAGTCCATAGAAAATTTCTTTGAATTTTTTCAATAGACTCAGCAAAATTAATAAGAATTTTAAAGAGACTTAAAGCATAAGTAGGTATGCTTTGAAGAAAAGCTTTGAGAAGAGTTAACTTACCTGCCTAGCTGAAAATATTTCCTTTCCATCCCACAAGTTTCCTACTAAATTTCTTAATAAGATCTTCCCAAAAGGCATCAGGGACCTTCAGGCCAAGAGGAAGCCCCAAGTAAGAAGAGGGGAGAGATCCTATAGAACATCCAAGGATTTTAGCAATTTTATTTTGCCTCTGGATAGGGGTATTGATAAAGAACACGTCACTTTTATTCTAGTTAACCAATTGACCAGAGATAGAAGAATATAAGTTAATAGCTTCCTTCAAATTTCTGGCTTCCTTAACTTTAGCCTTACCCATAAAGATGGTGTCATCAACAAATTGTCCATGAGAATAAATTAGAGGATGGGAAGAAGGTTTTAATCCCTTAAATAAACCTCTATGGACCAAGTTTCCAATATATCTCCCCAAGCAATCAGCCATAATAACAAACAAGATGGGGGATAAAGGATCACCTTGTCTCAATCCCTGAGAGTGATAAAAGAATTGAGATGAGCTTCCATTAACCAGAACCACAATAGAGGTGGTAGAAATCAATTGATGAGTAATACCAACAACCTTTTGGTCAAAGCCAAAAGCTAATAGACTATTTGAGAGGAATGACCAATCAATTCTATCATAGGCCTTAACTATGTCAACTTTCATAATGAACCCCTGGTTGTTAGAACAAGACAAGGAATGAATATTCTCATGAGCAGAGATGATAGAGTTAAGGATTTGTCTACCTGGGATAAAGCCATTTTGTTGTTCAATAATAATCAAAGGAATCAATTAAATAAGTCTGGAAGTCAGAACTTTGGAGATAATTTTATAGAGAGAATTACAAAGGCTAATCGGTCTAAACTGATCAGGAGAATTAGCACCAATTTTCTTAGGAATCAGGCATAGAAAGGTGGAGTTGATTTCCTTAAGCATCTATTTAGCTCCATATAATTCCTTCACAGCATCACATACATCTTTACCAACAAATTTCCAAAGTTTTTGGAAGAAAAACATGGGGAAGCCATCAGGACCAGGAGCTTTATCTCCTCCCAAAGAACAAACAGCTTTGAAAATTTCATTATCCTTTGGAATTGAGCTTAACATTTTATTATGTTCCTTTGAAACCAGAGGTGGAATCACTCTAAGGATTTCAGCCTGACTATCCAAATTGATGTTAAGATCAGCCTTCATTAGAGAAGAGAAAAAAGTATCCATTTCATCCATGATGGCCTTATCCTCTATAATCTTCCAATCTCCCTTTTTTAGGTGTGATATGTGAATTTTCGCTCTACGCTTAAGAGTGGATAGATGGAAAAATTTTGTTTTTTTATCTCCTTCACTCAACCATAACAACCTTGATCTTTGTCTCCAATAGATTTCTTCTTTAGTGATGATGTCATGATATTGAGCCAACTTTTCATTTTCTTCAATGAGGAGGTCAAGAGTATATCCTTCCTTCTAATTTTTTTCTTATGTTTTTAGAATATCCTCCTTAATAGCATTTTTGTTCTCAAAGATATTCCCAAAGCTGTTCTTATTCTATATTTTAACTTCCCTTTTAACATTTTTGAGCTTAGAAGCAACTCTAAAGAGGGCCGTGCCTTCAATATCAATACTCCACCATTCTTCCAATTTACTTTCAAACTGTGGGTGTTGCATCCACATCTTCTCAAATCTAAAAGGAAAATTCTTCTTAAGATTAATTTTTGCAGCAGTGAAAATGAGGGGAAAATGATCTGATCCAATTTTTTGGCAAGCTTCTAATTTGTAGATGAATTCTTTAGTCCAATCAAGAGAAATAAGAGCACGATCAAGCCTAGCCTGAATACATTCATTACCAACTCTCTTGTTACTAAAAGTAAACTAAATTCCATGGAGATCCATATCCATTAGACCTTCTTTATTTATAAACTCCAGTAAATCCAATCTTCCTTCCAGCTGGGTAGCATTACCTCCCATTTTCTCATGATCATATAGAGGCACATTGAAGTCTCCCATTATAATCCATCATCCAGAATCATCCTTACTTTTAAAATTGGAAACAGACTCCCAGACCTTTTTCCTTAGGTTCTTAATGTTGGGAGCGTAAATATTTACAATATACCAATCCTCCTTCTGGTGAACACTAGTAATTTTGGCTATTATAAGATATTTACTAATAATCATATAGTTCCAGAATAATAATTCTTCTTCCATAACATCAGAGTTCCCCCTGATGCACCTTTTGAACTACTGGCATTTATTAATAAATTTTAAAATCTTTAATCTGTTCTGCTTTCTCTTTATTCATCTTAGTTTCTTGTAGCAAGAGAAAATCAGGCTTTTGTTCTCTAACAAAATTCCTAATAATATCCAATTTATGAATACTATTCAACCCCCTAATATTCCAAGTAATGATTTTCATATCTATTTTTTAGGGGTAAAATCCAAAAGAGTTGCCTGCCTACCATTAGCAATATTCTACATACTTTCTAGCTCTCTGGTTTGCTTAGTGGATTTTCTTCTAAGTTTGTCTGGAGAACCAACATCTAGTTTCACTTTAGAATACTATTCAACTATTTTTCTAGATTTATTCAGAGTAGAAGCAAGAATTTTCACCTTAGCTTGCTGATCTATTTTGCTACTTCTAGTTTCTACCCCCTTAGTATTGATCTTTTTTTCAACCCTTTTTATTTGGTTTAGTTTTTGCTTTGAGTTTTCTCCATTATATTTCACAACTTCTAGGGGATGAAGCTCATCCAAAGGAAAGTCATTATCAGCCTAAGAAAACACCTGGATCTCCTTGGATTGAGAAAAAAGAATATCTCCCTCCTCTGATTTATTTCTAGCTTCAGCCAAGATTTCACCTTCCTCTACCACAATTTTGTCATCTACATCTCTCCATTGATCTTCTATCCTTCGATAGACAATAATTTGTTTTGATAGATCTGACAGATCCTCTATTCTTTGTTCAGGTATTATGGTCTCTGATTGTAAACCATGTCCTTCTTTTTGAGAGTTTACTTTATCAAAAGAAAATTCTTTATCCACCTCAGCATGTAGAGCATTAGAATCTTCAAAATAAGGCTCTTTATCCACCTCAGCATGTGGAACTTTAGAATCTTCATTATTCTTTTGTTCTTGGTGATGGTCTTCTTTGGGTCTCCATACTTTCTTTTGCTAGACCTTGATCTTTTTCCCATCCAAAACACTAATAGGATGATTTTTACTTTTGGAGGGACAATTTTTAACCAGATGCCCCTGTTTCTTACAAGCATAGCAAGAGTTAGGCAAATCTTCAAAAAAAAATTCTTGAGTTTTTTTACCAAGCTTGGATATTAATTACACCTTTTCTGGGAGATGATTCAGATCTGCCACTTTAACATAAAGTCTAGCACTTTGGAGTCTAGTTCTAGAAGCCGTAGCATTATCCAATGCCACAAGTTCACCAAAAGAACCAAAAATTCCTTTTAAAATGCCCTCATGCCAAAATTCTAAAGGGAGACCAGAAAGTCTAGCCCAAATGGGAGTGGTTAAGAAAAAATAATCTGAGAGATCCATGTTAGGCTCTCATTTTTTAATAGTGAGAGAGCATTTACCAAAAGACCATGGTCCTCCACTAAGAATCATATTTATGTCTTCCTTACAGTTGAAGATAAACGAGAAGAAACCATTCGACATTGGTGCAATATCTACCTCTCCTCGAATAACCCAATTCTTTTTAACCATTTTTCTAAGAGATTCTAGATTTGGCCTTATTCCTAAAAATTTGCCCACTAGGGTGAGATCCATGGAAGACACAAAAAAATCAACTAAAGGATCTGGAATAAAAACTTGAAACTCACCTTTCTCCCAACAAGACTTAGCAGTCACCAGTGGGAAAAGAGATTTTCTAGTAGGTTTCTTGCCAAACAGAGATGACCAAGTTCTTCATTCTGAGAACCCGACTTTCATCCCTTCTAAAGGTTTTTCCTTATTAAAATCATCATTCTCTTTCTCCTTTTCGAGATCCTGCCCCACCACAGGATCCAATGGGGGGCCACAGACCCCATAAAAAGGATCATATACACATGAAGAATTTCCATTATCCACATCGGCCAAAGATTCTAACCCAACATTCTTTTCAACACCCCCTTCAGTTCCTCCAGGGTCTGTACCTCCTGCTAGATTCTCCCCTACCAGTTTCCCATCTACATGCGGACCATCTAATTCAAATTCTAAAAGAGCGCCCATGTCTCATCACCTCATTCTCTACCGTGTAGGAGGGCTTGTTAATATAACATTATTTTATAATTGTACTTATTTGAGATGTACTATAAATTATTTGAATATATTATGTAGTACCTACATAAAATATTTTTGAAATGTCTGCAAATCTATTCAAGAGTGTAGTTAGTAGTAATAAAAAGGACATATTGACTATAAATGAAACTAATTGTAAAAATTATTTTAACCCATACCTTTAATATACTAATTAAAAAATTAAAAAATAATAATAATATTAGTATTTAAGAATTTTATTTTGGTAAAGGTTCCACATTATTACCATAAATAGGCATACCCTTCATGTGTGTATAATATTAATGACATTAAAATCAATTTTTGGACTTTCAAATAAATGCATCATCAAGTATATGATATATTATAAAGTGTACTTCAAATCCTATGCTTCATTGAACTATTAAGAAAATCCTACTTAAAATCCCATCCTAGTTTGAAAGTTCTAAATAAAGTGAGCTTGATTTTATTTGAATAATGCCATAATTCAAAGATAATGGTGATACTAATGATTTTTATTTATCATAAATTGTGGCAACATTTTAACATTTGACAAGCATTATTTTAATTTGAATGGATTTTTTTAAATAATTATAAAAATTAATTATTATTATTTAAAAAATGTAAGGTGTAAAATAAATTCTAGCAATACATGTTGAATCATTTGAAGTATATATATTATTTTAAATTACATTTAAATTTACTTACACTTAATATAACCATTTAAACCTAAAAATTAATCTGACATTTAAATAGGATTAAAATAAATAGTCCTTTACCATTACACACACACACACACACACACACACACACACACACACACACACACACACACACACAATTTCCACTTTTTTATGTGTTTTAATTAAGTAATAATAAGATAAGAATATTCATCCTATCATCTTAAAAAAAGGATTAATAGGTGTCCCATTACACAACATTATTGTTAGAATATTGATCTTATTTTATGTGGAATAGGTTTAATTGATTATTTATAATGGTCACAATTGATAATTTAGAGTGTTCATAATAATGGGAACATTGTACATTCTAACCATAATTTGATAATTGTGCAAGATTTTAAGAAAATTTCAAATGTAAACTATCTATTCTAAAATAGACAAAAGTATTGATCCTATCTTATTTATCATGATCAGTATGTCTATTATATAAGATTATTTAATTAAAATTCCTTTTTAAAACTAAATATATTAATACAAATTTAATATCAACTGACACATCTTGTCTTGACATGCTTATACATTTATGGTCTAATTCTATGTTAGATACCACAAATTATGGAATAATAATATGTAATTTAATTTTCATTAATACACCATTAAAACAATTCCAGTACATATGTCTATATCATGATTAGTTTGATATATTAGTTTCATCTCCATTAATATAATGCATTATTCATCCATGCTGAATATAATACAAATTGACTATTAATAGACACATCTCATCCTCATGCATATACATTTTAAGTCTAATTCTTAATGAGATCCTACTAGATATAATCAATTATATTATGAACAACATATATATCTATATAATACTACAGTAAAATTGCAAGGGTCCACATTATTATACTAACATGTCATGTCCTCTATTGAAGAACCCACCTAAAATTGTGTTATATAATATTGGTCACAATGTGGATGTTCATATTATTCTTATCTTTTTTAGAATGTGGATGTACCCATTCCACACAAGATTGTAATACTATCAACTGCATTCGTCATTCATATATATTTTAGGTCTAATGATGTCATAGTATTTCCATAAAGTAACTTTGTGTTATACTATCATGTCTAGATTATCACCGATTTCAAGTCCTATAATTTTTTTGTTGAATTGGCATGCTAATTTAGTTAATGATCTTTGATAATTTGTCCACATAGCAAAATTTATTTTAATGTGGTATTTCCTCAATATTTTTATCAACCTTCACTAATGTCTAGTCTTTCTCTACTATCCCTAAGACTATGGATTAGTAGGATGTTTACATGTGGTAAAATCTATCTAGCCTAAAAACCTGACAAATTAGATAATTGTATAGCTACCATGAGACCATAGAGTAGTAGGATTTATTCACATCATGTATCCCACTACCCCTAGATAAGAAGTTTAACTAAATTTATAACCACCCCTAGTCTATTAGAGTATCATGATGTCACCACATGGTGACATCCTATCAACTTGCTTACCTAAAGGGTTAACTACCTATATGGATTTACCTAGGTCCTTAGGAACCTGACATCATGCCATGTGGAATGATCCTACTTACCTGAAGGCTTGTGACTGTTCACTATATATGTCACTCCTTAGGTCACTATGTTTCCCTACACTTGTCATCATTGTGAATATACATTTCAAGTGTAATTATATTAAAATAATGTCTTAAGGGTTTGCATTATAGTATCATGTCCAATACTCTACTAAATAATTCCCCCAAGATTGTATTAAAGAATATTGGTTATAATGTGGATGTTCATATTATTCTTATCTTATTTATAATGGGTATGTTCCCATTCTATACAAAGATTTGAATAGTATCAACTATCATCCTTGTGCATATACATTTTAGGTCTAAAGATGCCACAATACCATCACATGAGTTTATATTATAATATCAATCTATCCATTGCTCTACTGAATATCCTCCCAAGCTTTTGTTACATAATATTGGTTAGATTATGGTTTTTAATATTATTTTTATCTTTCTCAAAATGTGCATGTGTCCATTCTAAACAATATTGGAATATTATCAATTGTATTCCTTGTACATATACATTTAAGGTCTAATGATGACATGATACCATCATAATGGTTGGCATTACACTATCATGTCTAATACTCCACTAAATAATCCCATTAAAACTTGTGTTATATAATATTGATTAGAATTTGTATGTTCATGTTATTTTTATCTTGTTTAGAATGGATATTTACCCATTATACATGTCAATATTGGAATACTATCAATAGTCATCCTATTGCATATACCTTTCAGGTATAATGATGGTTTGATACCATTTTAAGGGTCCATATTATCTTGTAATGTCTAATACTCCACTACAAAATCTCTCCAACATTATGTTATATCATATTGGTTAGAATGTGGATGTTCATATTATTCTTATCATTTTTATAATGGGCATGTGCCCATTATACACACCAAGATTGGAATAATATCAACTGTCATTCTCTTGCATATATATTTCAGGTCTAATGATGTTATAATAATATTTTAAGGGTCTATGATACACTATTATGTCAATTACTCCAATAAATAATTCCCTCCAAGCTTTTGTTACAAAATATTAGTTAGAATGTGGATGTTCATATTATTCTTATCTTGTTTAGAATGGGCATGTAATTATTCTACATGTCAATATTTTAATGCTATCAATAGTCATATTTTTTCATCTATATTTTAGGTCTAATGATGTTGTTGTACCATTATAAGGTTCTTTAGTACAATATTATGTTTAGTACTCCATTGAAATTCCCCTTAAAATTGTGTTACATTATATTAGTTAGAATGTGGATGTTCATATTATTTTTATCTTGTTTAGAATGGGCATTTTCCCATTATACATGTCAATATTAGAATAATATCAATTGTCATCCTCATACATATGCATTTCAAGTCTAATGATATTTTATTACTCTCATAAGTGTTTGCATTATACTATCATGTTTAGCACTCCAATTAGAATTAATCTCTCCAAGCTTGTCTTGTATAATATTGGTTAGAATGTGGATGTTTATATTATTATTATTTTGTTCTATGAATGGGCATGTGCCCATTATATATATATCAAGATTTGAATACTATCAATAGTCATCCTTCTGCATATACATTTTATGTCTAATGATGTTGTGGTATTGTTACAAGGTTCTAATTTATACTATCATATCTAGTACTCTATTAAAGAATACATCCAAGCTTGTGTTAGAGAATATTGGTTAGAATGTGGATGTTCATATTATTCTTTTCTTTTTCATAGTGGACATGTGCCCATTCTACATGTCAATATTGGAATACTATAAAGAGTAGTCCTCATACATATACATTTCAGGTTTAATGATGTCAAACTACCATCATAAGGATCTATAGTACACTATTATATCCAATACTCCACTGAAGAATCTCCAAAATTGTACTATAGAATATTAGTTATAATGTGGATTTTCATATTATTTTTATCTTATTCAAAATGGTCATGTGCCAATTCTACATGTCAAGATTGAAATACTATCAATATTCATCTTTGTACATATAAATTTTTGTTCTAATGATGTCATTGTACCATTTAAAGGTTTTATGGTACACTATTATGTATAATAATCCACTGAAGAACCCCCTTAAGATTGTGTTAAAGAATATTGGGTAGAATGTGGATTTTCACATTATTCTTATCTTGTTTAGAATGGGCATGTGCCCATTCTACATGTCAATATTAGAATACTATCAACTATTAGCTTCATACATATACATTTTAGATCTAATGATATCATTGTATTGTTTCAAGGGTCCACACTATACTATCACATGCAATACTCCATTGAATAATCCCCAAAAGTTTGTGTTGTAGAATATTGGTTATAATTTGGATGTTCATATTATTCTTATCTTGTTCTAAGAATGGTCATGTGCCCATTATAAATGTCAAGATTATAATACTTTCAACATTCATCCTCATGCATATACATTTTAGGTCTAATGATTTTGAGTTACCATCACAAAGTTTTAATGTAAACTATTATGTTTAGTACTCCATTGAAAAATTCCCCCAACCTTGTATTACTAAATATTGGTTAGAATGTGGATGTTAATTTTATTTTTATCTTATTTAGAATGGGAAAATTCCTATTATACAAGTATATATTGGAATATTATCATTTTTCATCCTCATACACATACATTTCAAGTCTAATAATGTTATAATACAATCACAAGGGTTTGCATTATACTATCATGTGTAGTACCCAATTGAAGAATCCCCATAAACTTGTGTTGTAGAATATTGGTTAGAATTTGGATGTTCATATTATTCATATATTATTCTAATAATGGGCATGTGCCCATTCTATATGTCAATATTGGAATAATATCAACAATCATCCCCATCTATATATATTTTAGGTCTAATAATGTCACGGTATTATCATAAGGCCTTGAATTATATTATCATGTCTAGTACTCTACTAAATAATCTCCCCAAGCTTATGTTAAAAAATATTGGTTAGAATGTATATGTTCATATTATTATTATCTTGTTCATAATGGACATGTTCCCATTCTACATGTCAGAATCAGAATACTATCAATAGTCATCCTCGTGTATATATATTTCAGCTCTAATGATGTTTTGGTATCATTAAAAGGGTCCACGGTACACTCTTATGTCTATTACTCCATTGAAGAATCCCCAAAATTGTGTTGAAAAATAGTGGTTAGAATGTATGTGTTTGTATTATTTTTATCTTGTTCTGAATATGCATGTGCCCATTTTATGTGTCAAGATTGGAGTACTATCAACAGTTATCCTTATGCATATACATTTAAGTTCTAATAATGCCACAATACTATTGGAAGGTTCCATGGTACACTATTATGTCCAGTACTCCTAAAAATAATCCCCTCTAAATTTGTGTTACACAACATTAGTTAGAATGTGGATGTCAAGATTGGAATACTATAAATTATCACCCACATGCATATATGTTTTAATTCTAATGATGTCATGGTAATGTCACATGGGTTCACATTATACTATAATTTCCAATACTCCACTGAATAATCCCCCCAACCTTGTGTTGTAGAATATTGGTTAGAATGTGGATTCTCATATTATTCTTATCTTTTTCTGAGAATTAACATGTGCCAATTCTTCATGTAAATATTGGAATGTTATCAATAGTCATCCTCATGCATGTAAATTTTATGTCTAATGATCCCATGATACCATCTCAAGGGTCTATGTTATACTATCATGTTAGTACTTCATTGAAGGATCCTCCTAAGATTTTGTTACAAAATATTGGTTAGAAAGTGGTTGTTCATATTATTCTTATCTTATTTAGAATGGGCATGTGCTCATTCTACATGTCAAGATTGGAATAATATCAAAAATCATCCTCATGAATATATATTTAAAGTATAATGATGATGTGATACCATCTCAAGGGTCTACTTTATACTATTATGTTCAGTACTCCGCTGAAGAATCCCCCCAAGCTTGAGTTATAGAATATTGGTTAGATTGTGGATGTTCATATTATATTTATCTTGTTTAGAATGGGCATGTGCCCATTATACATGTCAATATTGGAATAATATCAATAGTTAACCTTATAAATATATATTTCATGTCCAATGATGTCATAGTACCATCGAAAGGATTTGTGGTACATTTTTATGTCTAATACTCCACTGAAGAATTACCACCAAGCTTATGTTATAGAATATTGGTTAGAATGTGGAATGTTCATATTATTCTCAACTTTTTCATAATGGGCATGTGCCCATTCTAATGTCAAGATTAGAATACTATCGATAATCATCCTCATGCATATACATTTCAAGTATCATAATGGCTTGGTATTATCGTAAGGTTTCACATTATACAATCATGTACAATACTCCAATAAAGAATCCCCACAAGATTGTGTTATAGAATATTGGTTAGAATGTGGAATATCATATTACTATTATCTTGTTTAGAAAGGACATGAGCCTATTCTACATGTCAATATTGGAATACTATCAACAGTCCTCCTCTTGCATATACATTTTAGGTATCATTAAGTTATGATACCATCACAAGGTTCTATGATACCCTATAATGTCCATTACTCAACTAAATAATCCACCCATCTCCTTCATCAATTCTCTAGTGGATTCCACAAAATAAAATAAATATTTTGTATGCTAAGTTGTATCATTGAGATTCCTTTTGAATATCTTCACTAAGGGAAATAGATTTTCTCCTTTCTCCTAGATTATGACACTCACCCACTACTCTATTACCTAATCCTTTAGATTTTTAATATTTTCATTATATGTTATTGGGCCATAAGTTAATGTAATTGTGTCAACTATCATCTTCTTAGAGCTAGAATGTGTGGAGGTATTAATCTATGGGGCCTAGGGGTCATTAGACTTTTTTAATCCTTTTATCACTATGGTTTAATGGAACTCTAAGACCTATGAAGTAATCAAAACCATGAGACCTCAACAATATTAGATGATTGGATTTTTTTTAAATCATCCATTATTTTGTGTTCACATAAATGCACCATGTGATTTTTTCTCAAATATTAGAGTCTTATACACTTAGATTTTTATTCAAATCTTGAAGGACTATGTGTAACATAATAAGGCCACCTATCTAGTTCTTGAAACTCTAAAAATTTAAAAGATTATAAACATTCATGACAGATGAAGGCACAAGGTAACATAAGAACACCACTTGTCATAATATTTAATGAATAAAGGCAATTCTCATATGTGAATGATTTAACAATTATTTATCGATGGTACTATGAACACATAAAAACATAATAAACTATGAAGAAATACATTAGTTTTATTAGTCCAAATAAATCTTGAAAATTAAGAAATACCATTGGTCAAGATGAATTCAAATAGACATTCAATATTTCATTTTCATAATTTGAACTAATGTAAATGTAGACTTGAAGGATAACTTAACCTTGAATAAAGATATACAAACCAAAGTGGGTCCCTATTGGAATTTAAAAAATGGGGTGCGTGTGTGTTAAGGCACAATAATTACAATGCATTATTAATACCAAATACAATAATACAAATTTAATATCAAATAGACACATCCTATCCTCGTGCATATAAATTCCATGCCTAATTATCTATGGGATAATGTTAGGTACAATTAGTTATATTGTGAATGGTATATGCAGCTATTTGATGTCATGATGTCATCATAAGGTTATGTAATTTACTATTATTTCTAGTACTCCATTTAAAAATCCCTCCAAAATTGCATTACATAATATTGGTTATAAAGTGGATTTTTGTATTACTCTTATCTTGTTCATAATGTGCATGTGCCCATTTTACATAAGATTGGAATAATATAAAATTAGAAAAGTATTTATCTTATGTAGAATGAGATTAATTGATAAAATTATAAATGTCTTGTGTAGAAGGAGACACAAACCTATTCTGATCAAGATATAAAGTATCATCTCCATTTTATTTAAATGCATTGTTAAGACCAAATAAAACAATAAAAATTTAATATCAATAGACACATGGCATCATCTTGAGTATACATTTTTACTCTAATTATTCATGGGATGACACTAAATATAATTTATTATATTGTGAATGGAATATGTAGTTATTTGATGCTATGGTATCATCACAAGGTTCTGTGGTATAATATTATGTCTAGTACTCCACTGAGGAATCCCCCAAGATTATATTATATAATATTAGTTATAAAGTGGATGCTTGTATCATTCTTATATTGTTGAGGATAGAAATTTGTTGATTCTACATATGACTAAAATACTGTCAACTTCCAAAAATATTTATCTTGTGTCGAATGGGATTAATTGATAAAATTATTAATTTTTTATGTATAAGTAGGTGCAATCCCATTCTGATCAAGATGTATAATATCATCTAAAATTTATTACAATGCATGTTTAAAAAAAAATACAATAAAAGAATTTTAATATGAAATGAATACTCATGCATGTCTATGAATTCACATAACACAAAAAGATTTAATATCCCTTAAGTATTCTCTATTAATATCTCCAAATGGTTACATGTGAAAGTTCAATAAAAAAATATGATAGGTTTGATGATACTCCATCTATCTCTTTTAGTAAATCTAAATACAATGATATACTACAATGGATTGTCACTTTAATCTATGTAGCTCCATATGATGATGTAAGGAGTAAGCTATTCAATGGTAAATGCCTATGGTAAAAAAGTATGCTGCAATACAACCAGAGGCCTCCATAGTTTGTTATAATGTCTCTTGAAAAATACCACCAACATTATCCCTAGACTTAAACTTTTGTCTCATCCTTGAGAAAAGACAAATTTAAATAACACCAAAATATTGGTTAAGGAGTTAAGACTTGTGGAAAAAATTGGTGATGTTTATTAAAAATCTTGGTCTTGATGTCTTTCAATTCTTTGGGGTAACTAGTGGTTTTTTGGGATTTCTGTTCTAACTGTATATTTTCCTAAGTCAGTTAAATGATGTCATCAAAGGTGGGATGAGTTACAATATTATTGAATTCATTTTCCTTCTCCTTTGTTAACTTCTACAAATTTAGCATGAAATGATTCATCGATTATGTTGATTCTTCAAAATAAATGATTAGATTTATCCTTTTTTGATGTTGCTCCAAGAATTTTTCACCTAGTGCCAAAATTATCCCCTTCTCTATCCCTGTGGGATATTTGTTGATATCATACTAGACTATAGCTTGGTTTAATTCTTCTTTGGGGTTGTCTAAGACATTTGCTTCCTCTAGTGTTTCCACCAACCACCTAAGAGTGAAAGTAATATGTGAACCAACTTCTAATATTGATTTATGTAGAGAACTAATATGTTGTTTTATTGTAATGTAGTGTTTTTTTATTCTCCTCCAATCACTTAGTATTTTATTAAAGTTTTAATTCTTCTATTACACTAAACCTGATGTTTTTCCTCTATTCCTTGGTGACAGTCTGTTGTTTGATAAATTTTTGAAATATTTCAGTGAACCATTGAGTGATTCATAGATTTTGATCTGCTTAAAATTTTGGCATGTCTTTTATAATCACCTATATGGAATCATTTATTGTTTCTTATAATATTATGCATCTTATCATCTAGTCATATTGTGTACACTCCTAGAATATCTTTTCCAATTATTGCTTTCGACTAGAGGTCAATTTGTGTAACTTGATATTATTTCCTTTGGCATTGTTTCAATAAGGGTGGAAGCCAAATGGATGGATTTGAATGTCTAACATTGGATAAAAATTATTTTAATTTAGGAAAAGTAATTTTGGGGGTTTAGAGTGGATGTGAATGAACTAGTGGTCAATTATTGAGTGAACATGGAAGGTGGAGTGGAAGTTGTCTGATAGGGAAAATGGTAATTGTGGTATTTGGGAAAGTATGTTTAACTTAACTTATATTTTGGATTGATTTTATGTGTTTCCAATTTTTTTGGTGGCATCATCAACTACCTTCTTCTTTTCTTCTTCTATTTTTTGGCCAACTTCTTCTATCACTTGTTAATTTTTAGTTTCTTTGGCTTAGAGAGTGGCATCTTATACCATGTTTCTATTTTTTTAATTTGGATAGAATGGAAGCATTCTCTAAAACATTTTTATTTTTATATTCTTATTTTTATTTATGTTTCTATCTAATTTTTTCTTTTTTTTAAGTGTGAAAAGTAGAAACTAGTTATGAAAGGTGTGGAAGAAAAAAGTGTTAAATGTGCACACATTGAATCTAGATGATTGTGGAGAAACATTATTTGTCTAGGGAAGAATAATTTTAAATAATAAAACACTACCATAAAATCTTCTTTGTTAGAAATGTAGTTGGGTGAATTGCCTAGCGTGAGCTAGATCTTAGAAGAACAAGCTTTCTAGGAGGCTGTCAATCCACTTATCTTAAATAATTAAGTTGAAATGATGAAAGAAAAGGATTTTTCATAAAAATATCAAATTAATGATATTAAAAACATAAATTAACTAAATTTTAGACAATTAATTTTAATTCTTTACTAAATTAACCAAAATGAAGCAACTAGTTTGATTATACTAATGCTGAAAATTGGTTAAGACAAGGTTCTAGTTTTGGGTTTGGATTGGTTTGATAAAGGTAAAATAAGTGATTTGGTTAGGGTTGTAAAGGAATTGAGATTTTTAAGGGTAATGTTTTCAAAAAATCAATATGGATAAATGTTCAAAATAGGGCCAAGAAGGCAAAGGGTCAAATGGTCCAAAATGAGGCTAAGAAGGCAAAGGGGCAAATGGTCAAAATGAAGCCAAGAAGGAAAATGGGGAAATGGTGATCAAGAAGAAAAAGGGGATATGGATACAAGGATAAAATTACAATAGGGTGATGAATAGAACAAGTGAAACAAGATTTCCAAAGGGAAAGGAATACAAAAATTAAGATAACTAAATAACAAGATTACCTCAATGATTGAAGATGTTGGTTGATGAAGATTGGCTTGTTGATAGTTGATGAAGACTTGAAGTAATTTTGGAAAAGTTTTATTTATTGAGATCCTTATATTCAATATTATTACCTCCTTTATGATACCTCCAAACCTGCAACACAAATGCTAATAAAAAAATACTAACTTTCAACTTAACCTTGGGTGAAGGAGAGGGGGGTATTTATAGCATTTGATGTTAGGAAACATGTCAAAAAAGAGGAATAGTGGAGCTATTATAATTTATCCAAGTTGTTAATGATTTATTAAATGTGAAGTTTTTGGGTATTCCCATGTGGGTTGGAAAATCTTCCACTTTGCACATGAATCCAAGTTTGAATGGAAATCATGCACATGGATTTGAATGAGACCAAAGACTATTTACCACCCTTATTTTTATTCATTCAAGAACTTAAAGAGGTGTCAAACCAAATTTGGTTCCATTTTCCATGTGGGGGATGAAAATTAAAATGTGAGGTTGGTGGGATTCCCATGTGGGTTGGAAAGTCTCTTATTTGGGTTGGTGAGCCTCTATTTGGGTTAAGAAGTCAAATATGGGTGCCCTTTATCTTTCCCAAAGTATTAAAGAGGTAGGTATCTCTTTTAAATTCTAATTTCATGTGGGAAGACAAAAATAAATGTTGAATAATAACTCCTTAAGGTAAAATTTTCCACATTTCAAAGGGGGGCCCTTGTGATGCTTGAATGAGGTCATCAAGTACTTTTGGAAGGGTCACATGTGGGGTATGATGTCCCACATCAAGCCACATCACTTCTAAGCCACATCACGTGCCATATCACCTCCCAAATCACATCCCATATCACTTGACATGTAACATGCCATGTCACTTTCCATGTCACATGCCATGTAACATACCATGTCATCGTGAAAAGTGACTATGGTCCCATAGTGAATAGTGATGGTGAATAGTACTTTTGACTAGTAATTTCAAATAGTGATTTTGAATGATATTTTTTACTAGGATAATAGTGATCTAGTTGGGTTAAGTGGGGTTTTTTAGGGTTTAAAAGGTTTAGAGGGTCTTTAGGGGGGTCTTGAAGCATTTAGTAATCATAAACTTTAAGTGTGTAGTTTTTTAGTGTTTACATTTTCCCCCTTTTTATTATGCAACCTTGAATTAACAAGCTACAAAAAAAAATTATTGGTCTAAGTTTAGTGTACATTAATTATTTGAGGAGGTTTTCCCCCTCAAACTAAGATTCGATGAGGAAAGGTTGAATCAATTGTAGGTTTGATAAGTAGTTGGTGGTAAGGTACCAGGTGGTGCAAAAAGGGTTGGGAATTTGAAATGCAAACCTGCACACAAAATGTGACTAATTGCAATAGATAAGATCACACACAATTTTTTTTTTCAATGTTGGTAACAATAAGGTCAAGTTTTATAATAAATGACAAGGTAACTGGTCCCTAACATTGGTCATAGCTGATCAGGTTAGTCTTATCAAGTGTCCTAAACAGGATCGATGTTTACTCAGGTATCCAAGGTAGGATATTATCATAAGAAAAACACAAATGTTATAGTCATAAAAAGGGGTGGTTCAAACTCTAAGAGACAAGTGACCAATGTACCATGTGACCATAATTATAGTTGGGTACACTTGTTAGCCTCTTATACAAGTGAAGTGTTTTGATGGGTATCCAAATTTGGAAGTGCTCCTAAGAAAAATACAAATGGTTTAGTCATAAAAAAGGGTTATGTCAAATTCAAATGTTCAACATGGAAAAAATTATTATTGTGATCAAAAGGATTAAAGGAAAGTCATCACAAATTATGAAAATAGGTTGGTTAAAAAAGTGGCCCAGTGTCAAGGTAGACATGGTTACATGGGTTGGGTGATTGGTTGGGTAGGAAGTGGCTGAGCTGACTCTAGATGCACATGGCAAGTAGATGCTTCCCTCATAGTCCCATAAAAATAATGTTAGGCCAAATTTAGTTCTTTTAAGGTGAAGGGTGTTGGTTAACTTGGTTGTCTTAATTTGATATCATGTAGTTAGGTCCGGTTGAAAGATGTTGGAGAGGAACAAAAAAGAGAGTATGAGGATAAAATATAGAGGCTTTAAAGGAAAAAAATGATGATCTTAAATTAATGAACCTAACTAAAATTTGTGCATTTAATCAAGGGCACAGAGGATATAAGGAAGTAGACAAGGAGATGTATGCAAAAGTAGTACAACTACTGACTACTCTAAAGAGGTCTTATGTTGAATTGGAGAATATATGGGAGATCCAACAAGAGATGAGGTAAAGGTGGACTAGGATATGGATTAAGAGAAAATAATGAGGTCACAGATAAAGATGATGGTAGAGAAGGATGGAAGAAGTTAGGTATGGTCATATAGGTCAAGGAGAGCAAGGAAGGACAACAAGGGAGACAAAAAATTAAATTAAATGAAGAAAAGAGAAAAATAAAAAGGCAGAAGATGGGGGGTGAGAGATGCACTAAAGAATGATAGATTGGAGAATTGAAAAGGATGGGGAGAGAAGTGTAACAATTGTGAATGGTAAGGGGAGGATGGTAAATATGGGAGGCCATGAAGGGTTTGAAAACAAGTCTAAAAAAGACCAAGGAAAAAAGAGTTTACTGATGAAAATGAAAAACAAGGAAATAAACCAAAGAAAAGGAAACAAAGAGGATAATAAGAGAGTGAAGAAGTTGGTGATATCATGACCAAGTAAGCATGGATAATGATGGGTAATGAAACAAAGCATATGGTGGGTTTGGATATGAGAATGGGATGAAAAACAAGAAAGGGGTGAAGAACTAGGGGAAGCAAAGGATGGGTGGAAAAGAAGGTGAAGAGAGAAAGTAGGCATAAATCGACTTGTTAGAAGAGATTGATAAGCTGAATGGTTGAGGTGATGAAGAAATAAGGGAACACAATGAGAGGGAATGAGATGAAAATGAGGGATGAAGATCAGGGATGATAAAAAATAATAACTAAAGTAGGGATATAAAGCACAGATACTCACATAGATGCAAAAGATAGTGAGTAATGAGATGAAAAGAGGAAAAGGGGAATGCAAAAGGAAAAAAGTAAGAATTGATAAGAAGAAAATGGAAATTATGGAAGGCTTCTCAAAGGATAAAGAAGAAGAAAAGAATGAAAGGATGGAAAAAAAGAAGCTAGTTATGGAGGAAAAAAAGGATGAAAGGATGGAAACAAAGCAAAGAAGAAGAATGGAAAATGGTTACAATGGGAAGAGTGGTGAAATGATAGAGAGTGGTGGTACATGTAAATAAAAAGTATAGCAATAGAATAAATAGAAAGATTTCAAGATGCATAGTATGATGTGGAATGGGTGAGGAAAAGAAAGTGATAAAGAGGGCATAATGGGTATCCAAGGGTGAGGGGAGATGATGAGGGTGGTGAAATAATTTGAAGGGGATAAAGGGTCTATTTGGTAAGAAGTCGAGAGAGGGACAAGAAACATAAAAAGTGGGTGGAGGAATGAGTGATGAAGCATGCACAAAGAAAGGTGAAGGGGAGGCCAATGAACTAGAATAGGAGGTGGCTTTATGGGAGGTAAGAGGGGTTAGTGAGGAAGGTTGTCAACTCTTTTGTTAAAAGAGATTGATAAGCTAGAAAAGTGGTTAAATGAGACTGACAAATTGGATGTAGGGAGATGGTTAGGAGAGAGGTAGAGAAGTGGAGGAAGAGATTTTAGGTGAGAATGGAAAATAAAATAAAGGATGTGGCTGAGCTGACCTTAGTAACTGAGCACTACCTATATAGTCAAAAAAGACCTCAGGCCAATGTAGTTCTCTTAGTAATGGGGGAAAATTTTAAGAGAAAGTATTAGATGATGTTAAAACATAAGGACACTAAAGTAAAAATTCAAAGCTTCCTTGATGTAGGATACCCTAAGTAAGAGGGTGATTTTTATTGTAGAAATGAGTGAGAAGAAAAAAGGGATGGGAATTAGTTGTTAGTGGTTGACTTACCCCTAAATAAGTGCCTACATAGTCTATGGAAATTAGGCCAATGTAGTTCAATAAGGTTTGGTTGAGTGGTGTTCAAATTGGCTACCTCAATTTAATGGACCACATGGGTTGGTTTGGGCCGATGAAGAAGCTTTTGTAAAATAAAGGTTTTGGGTTTGGTGAAGGTGTCAGTGAAAGCGAATGGGGTAAGTTAGTAAATAATTACCATAATGATCCCTCATTTATTAGGATGAGAGATATGAATGGGCAAGGTAGAATAAATTAGAAGGAAACACAATTCTAAGTACCACAAATAATCTTTAATGGAGCTAACCCAAAGAAGAGGTGCTTTTGTGAGGAGGTTTAACCTTCTAAAATTATGCAAGGGTAAGAGTTTGGAGATAGTGTCTATCTCTATGAGCTAAGTTTTAGGAAGTGGGGGTCTATTTGGATCTATAGAGTTTTTGGGGCCAAGGTTCACCACCACTACGAGCTGAGTTTTAAGGGTAGTAGTGAAGTGATGACCTATGAAGAATTTATTTGAAGGTCAAGGAGATTCTACAAGTAAGGAAGTTAGAAACATGGTGAGAAATAGAGGATAGACCTTTCTTGACCCAAGATCTGCATGGTTAGGCTAGACAAATGGTGGCCATATCTATATCATGTGCCCCAGTTACTTGGAACTATAGACATGGGGTCACATTTAAAAGAGGGCCCGGTATCAGGGAGCTATGTGGTCTAGGATATTGGTTATATAATTTGATCATATAGTCATTCCCTTGCTATAGATGAACTCCCAATTGGTACAAAATTAAAAAACTACCATGTTCAAGCAGACACTACCAATGGTTGGGATCTAATGCTTAGAGCATGTGGTAATGGGATGGTAGGAATAGGAGGGTAATGTGTTAGATATTGTTGGTTGGATGTTATTATGTTTGAGGTTCTGTGGATACTTTTGAATGTTATGGTTATGGTTATGATTGATATGGTTATTTTTTTTGTAATCTTTCTTAATGTAAAAGGAATGATTATTTTTGTTTCAATGTTGGATGGTACAAGTCACAGTGAAAACATCAACTAGACATAATAAGATAAGAATAGGGCCTAATGCTTTATTTTTGACAAGGACTAAAAATAAACATAAATGAGATCAACTTAATGAATATAAGCCCTTAAAATGTTACACATGAGTGATCGTTATTTGATAAAAAAGGTTTCTTGATCACAGGGTGTCAAGTAAGCTCTAAATCCCTTGATTTATAGATAGTTGAAAGGGAAGATGGGTGATAGGTGGTGTGAAGGGTAATGGGTGATATTTATGATAACCTCATGTGAATTAGTTTGTCCCATTTATAAGTGGCCTAAGAATGGTAATTGATAAGTCCATATAATATGATATATGTAGACTGAACAATGTAAGAAATCTACATGAGAAAGCTGATTGCAGCTTCCAACTTATTATATTGTTTGAGAGCCAATTGCATCTTTAGAATTTGTTGTGATAATGGCTCTTTTGATTTATAATTTCATATTAGAACTTGATCGATGTGAGAAGATTCTATGAAATTGATCTACTTTTGAAAAAGTTAACTCAACCAACCTTCAAGGGATTGGTCTAAGCTTATTGGCTTTATTTTAATGTTCTTGATAACTATCCTTCAAGGGAGAAGTCTACCTTACATGTGGAATTTTTTTTTTTTTTTTGGTAGTTGTCCTTCAAGGGAGCAATCTAAAATGCTTAAGATATTGACCTAATTAATTGTTGCAAGATGAAATGTGTTTATACATAGACCAATCCAATTAGGTTTAGAGGTTTAACTTTATGAGGGAAAATCTTTACACAAGAAGGTCAATGATATGTGAAAGGGTGTGGTTTTGAGATACAATGACCATGGGATTCCATCTTGTTAAAGATATAAAGTATCCATGAGAACCATGCTATGGGTAGAGACATGGTACCCATATTTAAGATAGGCCATGACTATGATGGTTAATCACATGGTTCTATGTTTTAATCATTTATCCTCAAAAGGGGAGGAGGAACATGGTTGAAGGTTAAAATCTCATAATCAAGGATGATATTAAGTTAGAGAAGTAGATGAGCTTGATCCTTCTTTAATAGAAAAATAAATGCAGATGCGAAGTGTTGAGAGGCTTAGGTTCTGATTTGCCTTCAAGAGAGGACAAATGATAAGCTTTTAATCCATACTTATGGGTGATAACGTAGGGTCCAATCCAATTAAAAGAAAAATTTGCTCATTTTACTTTTCTCCATGTTGGTAACATGTTGGTTTTACTTTAGTATAAGGTATCCAATATTTAATTCCCAAGGTTTGAGGTAAAGTTGGTTAGGTTTGATGGATATGGGTAATATTCAATGGTTTAATGGGAGAATCGGTATCCCAAATAGGTCATGTGGTATCCAAATGGGTTTCCCTAATTTGATATACCACTTGGTTCAAATTGGGTTGATGGATAGGTTTGGTTGATAGGTTGAGGAAAAAAAGCCAAGGGTTAGTTCAGTTAATGGTTAAGGTATGGTTGAAGTTAATAAATGGTTAAATATTTATTGAAGAAAAATTCCCCTAGTTTTCTCTTTTCATGGGTTGGAAAAATATCCCAATGTGAAGGTGTTTTTAGCTGGGTTCAGTTAGAATGTTGAGGGCTTGAAGGGTATGTTCATGGAATGGACATTTTAGCCTTTCCCTTATCCTTTTATTGGACCTGAGAGTGGGTAACCCTACATATGGTGTGGATAAAAGGAAGTGTTGTTTTAGCTTGATTTGGTTCCTATTTACTCTTAGGTGAGAATGGGGGAATAAGCAAGTGTTTGGTAGGTTTGGTTGATGGTTGGGTTGGTAATGGGCTCAAAGGAGGTTCATTTGATAACATATTATCCTTATCATAAAGCTAGTGGATAATGGTTTTAAGAGCTTTACAGTGTTTTGTATCATGGCCAAGTATCCTATGGTAAGAGCACACATGGTGGTCATTATACCATGATGGTTTTCGGCATGAAGGGTCAAAATTTTTGATAGGGTCATAAGGTTTGATAGGTGGTAAGGTTAAAGAAGAGGTTTGTAATATCATTTTTAAAATGGTTGAATTGGATTCATGCAAAGGTGTTAGAGGTGATAGGTTTTTAGTTTTGGGAGCCTTCATAAAATTAGTTTTCACTATATAATTTATGGGTGGTGGTGTAGTTTTGGTTTGTTGATTAGGTTGAGTTGGCTTGGTTATGGGAGGTTCATCTAATAACATATTATCCTCATATAAGTTGTGAATAACTGATTGAAGAGATTTAAAATGCTATGTGTCATGTCCAAGTTTCCTATGGTATGCTTATACTAAGATGGAATTAAAAAATTTTGGTTGAGGATGTGAAGGGTCAAAAGTTTTGATAAGTTGGAAACATTTGAGATGTGGATGGTTCCCTTATGGTTTTGGAGGATGGAGTATCTAAGGATGGGGTTGAGGTAGTGATAGGTTTGAGGGTGGATTTAAGTGAAGCTAAGGTTTCTTTTTTGTTTTGGTAAAGGAGACCAAGATGATTCTATAAAGTGGCTCTCTCAAGATTGGGTTGAGAAATGAACTCTAAGCTTCATACTAGCCTAGAATAGGGCTTATAGATATGTTTGGTTCCTTGATCATTGATTTAAAATCTTAAACCCTTGGGTGAAGAATATGGAATGGTTTCTTGATCTATGTTTTTGGTGGAAGGTTCAAAGTTTAGAGAATATTTTTCTTCTATAGAAGGAGTGGATAAGGTGATTTACTCTAAAGGAATGATTTAAAAAGGAAGAGTAGGTGAGTTTGTGGTGGGGGAGGAAGGTGTAATAGTGTCAAGTGAAATGAAGTAAGTGGTTACTTCCTTTATTTATTCATATAAAGGAATGGCAAGTGATTCCCTTACTTAAATGAGTGGGGTGGAAGAAGTAGTAGTAATAGGTTTATCAATAACAACATTGATCATGTGCACCTCATAAGTGCAGATGATTCTAGTTGGCTTTGATTCACTAAAAAGGGAAGTAGAAAAGATTATTTAGTTTCCTTAATTGTGCTTTGTAAGGAAAGTTTTAAATATTCTACTTGGTCAACAAGTGGGTTGGTTAAGGTTGGTGTTATTATAGTTTCTTCATTTATAGTTTTAATAAGGGCCAGAAGAGGGTGTACCAATGTTAGTTTTCACATTAGGGTGTGAAACTATTTGTAAGTTATTTAGTTGGATTGAAGAGGATAGTTGGTTTGATAGGTTAACAATTTGGTTGGGTTGATAGGTTGGTTGATCAGTTAAGGGTGATGAAATTCATTGGGTTAATAAGGTGGGTTGAGGTTGATATGATGGTTAGGGGAAATGGTCTAAGCCTTGACAAGTTTAGGGTGATTGAGATGATAGATGTTGATAGGTTGTTAGTTGGGCATGATAATAATTAAATTGATGATTATGGGCAATTGGCTGTTTATAAGTGATGTTTGATTGATCATGGATATTATAAATATATGGCCTAAGTTTTGAATCTAATCTAGCTATCTGATCTATCATCAGTGTAACAAACTCAGGTGGTAGTTCGGGTGAAGGTTGATTGTTTGTGGGTTGGTTGAAGTTTTAATTTGATGAGTTATAGGTAAGATTACATTTATTATAAATAGGGTTGGGTTGGTTATAGACAAGGTTGGGTTGGTTGTAGATAGGATTGGGTTGGTTGTAGACATAGTTGGGTTTATTGATGGTAAGGAAGGGAGCATAAGTGGCTTGTGATGCAAGGTACCACTTTAAAGTGAAAGGATTATTATCCAAGATCCTATAAAAGTTAGGATCTCTAGGAGAGAAAATATGAAAGCTCTCCATTTAACAAGGTATTGGAGATGAGGTCTTTGAAAATAGGTTCTTGGTTGTTTTGATTCTTCAATTTGTAGTCTGATAAAGACTATGTGAAGAATAGAGAAAAATGAAGCTCACACCTTAAATAAGAAGTTATCAAAAGAAAAGATTCAAGGTAACCAAATCATACAATAAGATACATTAAATCTTAGATTTTTAATTATCTCTCTTTTGGCTTAAGCCTTAGAAAGGTGTGAAGAAGAAATCTGGTTTGTAGAATAGGTCTTAAAAAAGGTAGTCTATGTTTGGTTTTGAGTTGTGTTTAGACACTCAAAAATAAGTTTGTATTAGATCAAGTATGTGGCTTGGTGCTTGGGGTTTGTTCCCCTCACTTCATGATCCTATATCAAGTGTGGTAATTTATCCAATATATATCTATTATCAAATTTTATACTCAACTAGAGAGCTGAGTTGGTTATCCCCTTGGTGATTAAATCCAAGTATAATAATTGGGAAAGTGTAAGGTGATCTGCTAAGGGATGAAATATTAGTAAGGACTTGTCTCAATTATATTTTATTTTTATTTTGTGCAAGCAGTTTCGTTGCGTAAATTTTTTTAACTATGGTTAATTTTATTTGCCTTTAATTAATCTAGGTGAACTAATTAAGCAAACAAGCAAACAATCTTTGTAGGTAATTTTAACCCAAAGAAAAAAAAATTGATTTATTTTTATGAAAAAAGAACAAATAAAATTCAAATAAATGCAGAATGAAAATTCAATCCTAATATTATGATGAATTATCTTTTTATTTTATTTTAAAAAATGCAAGAAAAAATGAAAATTTCTAATTTTTTATATTTTCCTGATTTTCTAAATAAAAGAAGTTAAAACTTACATTTTCAAAGAGATGAATGAATAATTTTTAGAAATGAAATTACATAGAAATTCCATTTTACTAATTCAAATAAATTTCCTAAAAGAAATAATGAACCCAACAAAACTCAAGGGTCCCACCGAGTGTGCCAAAAAGTTTCTATCTAATTTTTGCTTTTTTCTAAGTGTGAAAAGTAGAAACTAGTTATGAAGGGTGTGGAAGAAAAACCTATTGAATGTGTGCACATTGAATATATATGATTGTGGAGAGATATTCTAAGGTTATGGAAGAATACATGAAAATAAGAAAACACTACCACAAAAACTTGTTTGTTAGACAAGTAGTTGGGTGGATTACCTAGCATGAGCTAGATCCTAGAAATGAAAGCTTTATAGGAGGTTATCAATCCACATATCTTAAACAATTAAGTTGAAATGATTAAAAAAAAAATTTTTGCATAAAAATATAAAATTAATGATATTAAAAACAACAAGTAACTAAATTTGAGATAATGAATTTGAATGCTTTACTAAATTAACCAAAATGGAGCAACTAGTTTGATTATACTAATGCTGAAATTTGGTTAAGACAAGGTTATAGTTTTGGGTTTGGATTGGTTTGATAAAGGTAAAAAGAGTGATTTGGTTGGGGTTGGAAATAAATTAAGATGGTGAAGGGTGATTTACTCAAGAAATCAAGAGGGATAAATGGGAAAAATAGGGCTAAGAAGGCAAAGGGGCAAATGGTCCAAAATGAGGCCAAGAAGGCAAAGGGGCAAATGGTCAAAATTAAACCAAGAGGGTAAAGGGGGAAATGGTGATCAAGAAGACAAAGGGGATATGGATAATAGGATAAAATTACAAGAGGGTGATGAAGGGGGAAAGTGAAAGAAGAAGGCCAAAGGGAAAGGAATACAAAATTTAAGATAACTAAATAACAAGATTACCTAAATGCTTGAAGATGCTTGTTGATGAATATTGGCTTGTTGATTATTGATGAAGACTTGAAGTAATTTTGGTAGAGTTTTATTGCTTGAGCTCCTTCTCTTCAATATTATGACCTCCTTGATGATACCTCCAAACCTGAAACAATAATGTTAATAACAAAATACTAAATTTCAACTTAACCTTGGGTGAAGGAGAGGGGGGTATTTATAGCATTTGATGTTGGGAAACATGCCAAAATAGAGGAATAATGGATCAATTCAAATTTATCAAAGTGGTTCATGATCTATTCAAGGTGAGGTTGGTGGGGATTCCCATGTGGGCTATAAATTCTTCCACTTTGCACATGAATCCAAGTTTGATTGGAAATCATACACATGGGTTTGAATGAGACTGAAGACTTTTTACCACCCTTATTTATCTTCATTCAAGCACTTAAAGAGATGTCACACCAAATGTGGTGCCATTTTCCATGTGGGGGATTAAAATTACAAGGTGAGGTTGGTGGGGATTCCCATGTGGGTTGGAAAGTCTCCCATTTGGGTTGGTGAGCCTTCCTTTAGGTTAAAAAGTCAAAGATGGGTTCCCTTTCTCTTTCTCAAAGTCTTTAAAAGGTAGGTATATATTTTAAAGTCTAATTTCATGTGGGAAGACAAAACTACATGTTTAATAATTACCCCTTAAGTCAAAATCTGCCACATTTCAAGGGGGGCTTATGATTCTTGAATGAGGTCATCAAGCACTTTAGGAAGGGTCCCATGTGGGGTATGATGTCCCACATCAATCCATATCACTTATAAGCCATGTCTCTTGCCATATCACCTCCCAGATCACCTCCATGTCACTTTCCATGTCACATGTCACGTCACTTTCCATGTTATCATGAATAGTGACTGTGGTTCCCATAGTGAATAGTATTTTTGAATAGTACTTTCAATTAATGATTTTGAATGATATTTATGAATAGGAGAATAGTGATTTGATTGGGTTAAGGGGTAAATTTTAAGGCATAAAAGGTTGGGGGTTTTTAGCGGGGTCCCGAGGCATTTAGTCATAAAAAATTATAAGTGTGTAGTTTTCTAGTGTCTACAATTTATGTTGTTTTTATTTTTATAATTTTTCTTCTTTTTATTTTTCTCTGTCTTCTCTCCTTTTATTCTTTATTCTTTATTCTTTTTCCTAATTTTCTTTTTCCTTTTATTATTTTTATTTATTTTTCTATGGTGTTAATGCCTCAGCTACTATTTGTTTAGCCATGACATCTTTTTAAACCTTCTTGTTAGCTTCAACCTTTTTTTGGGTATGGCCTCTTATTTGTCTTTCTTTTATTTTTCATTTGTTTAGACTTTACCTTGATTAAGGATTTTTAAAAAAAAAATTCTTTATCCAACACAATATCCATAGCTTGGTCTGTATTTGCTACTTCTTCGTTCTTTGTGTTTGATTATGTATTAAATACATCAATGGGGGGATCTTTGAAACTTGGATCTAAATGTGTTGGGATTTATTTCTCCCCTACACTTTTTTATTTTTTATTTATTTTTTGTTAAATTATCATCTATTTATGGTGGGGGATGTGTTATTGGTTTTATTCTATGAATAAACCTACCATGCATGGATTTGATTGATATGGCTTTCCCTTTTTAGGTACTTATACATCTTTTGGTACTGATGTTTATTATGTGGCTTGTAACCATATTCATTTTACATTATTTATCTTTATTCCTTCATGTGATACTATTTTTATAGTGTAATGATCTATGTCTTCGCCCTCTTCTACTACTTTGCCACTGGATGATGCTCTTAGTAATTCAGCCACTATCTCTTGCATAGTGGATTGAGTGTTAGTTCAATCAGACTTCCCCAAGACTCTTGGAAAGGACTAGAAGATGGGAACAAATTATTTTATTTCATTATCTAAAACTTCATACTATAATAGGGGAATAGTTTTTGGTACATTGATCATATTGGTAGATATAGATGTAGTCAATGGTGAGATCAAATTAAAACTCTTTCTGGTATGTGTCTATTATTTGTGAGTAAATATGATATTGTGAACTAATAATTTATTTTTAATTAGTTCCCCACCTTATCACAGTGACAACTTGTTTTAAAACCATAGTCTCCAAATGATTTTTAGCTTATTCTCATATTGTCATTATTTTATTCCATTCTACTTTTCTGCATCTACCTGGGAGGGTATTTGTGTAGTACATAGCTAAGTAAAGTAATAGAGATCCATAGTAAAAATCATGCTTACCTCTATTGATATTATAAATTTTGGAATTTAAATTAACCAACATGCCTTAATATAGGTTGAATTTGATCTTTGTTGATATAATTTTAAATGCCACCAATGTGTTCATAGGTCTCATGACATCTTTCCTATTGGCAAAGTATATTTTCCATGTTATTTCTTTGACTTCATATCTATAGGCAAAAATGGGAATGGTTTTTATTTTGATGCCATGTTTTCCTTTGGTAGTGTTCCAAAAATTGGTAGATATTATTGATTTTGATTAACCCTAATTTTTTTACTTCATAATACTATTTACTTCATGCATCAACCTCATTAATATTTCAATGTATTGGATCATAATGATGTGAGACTGGTCAAGGAATTAAATACCATTATGCACTCGATTGAGTAAAATTTTGATTAAATTATTTGTTATCACAAAGTAGGGAAATATTGGCTAGATATTTAGCTTCATCTATGGAATTGATTTTGATATAGGGGTCCATCCCACATATTTTATTTTTGTAAATGATGTATAATTTATTTTTAGTCTACCTCCATTCTGGTATGGTCAATTTTTGTCAGTTGTGCATGAATGAATTTAAATGTATCCTCAAAGTGAACAACCTTATATGGTAGCTTGTAAATTGCTCCCTCTAGATATAGTACCATGACATTTGGTAGAACATTCATTGATTTTAAGAAGCTGAGTGTTCTTGTGTATATAAGGATTAAGACATCTATTTTTCCTTCACTGTGTTATGTTGTAGCTCTCCCAGTCTCAAAATTTCATAGATTTTTGGTAATTAGAAAACTTGAAGGAATGAAATTTATGTTGGGTTTATTTTTATACAACTCCCTATGATTATAGGTGGTGATGGAGATCATGAGCATATTTTTTGGTGATCGTGTATCAACCATCTTACTAACCTGGCCTTTCCTTATTGGTTAGAACTATTTTATCACTCAAATTAATTTTTATGACTCATTATGTGACATTAATGTTATTTTTTAATTTACTTAACCTTTTATATTTACTACATTTGGTTTATTAATGCCCCCCATGGTGGTTTATGTTTTTATTTGATGTGATTTGATTACTTAGTCAGTTGGTTTCATCCATGTGTCTATCTGGGTATTTTTATCCAATCAACCTACTAATTTATATTAAGAATTTGGGATAAGATGCCATGGCATTGGTGTTTGACTCACCTATTCTTGTTTAATTCACTTGTCAGGAATTATAATAATAGATATTATTGTCTTCAATTTTATTTTTAAAATTCCTCAAGTCATTGTTTACTAGATTTCAACTTGAGGTTATTATTTTTAACCATTGTATTTATCTTTTATTTATTTAAAAGTTAATGTCTAAAAACATGCATTTAATCCCCTTTTGTGTTATTTGAATTATATTATTATATGATCAAGAGGACATGATAAATAATATAATAGGATAATTTCTCTACATGTTTATGTGTTTGAAACATCATACTATGAATTCATGGTTTGACATTTTTAGGTGAAAATACTAATCTCTTATTCATGAATATTATTATCTATTATGTTTCTTGTATTTCCACAAAGAATTGTAGATACCATGAAGTATGTTTGTAGATATCTCATGCTATAGTATGATTGAAAAATTCTATAGTTTAACTTTGTACTAAATAATGAAGGCTGTTGAATTGATTATTAGTAGGGTTGAGTGGATCAATCCATGTCTCAAGCACACAATGTCAAATTTTCATGGCTCAATATATGATAGCCACATTATTTATGGAGATGTGTTTATAAAAATGAGATCTAAAGTACTAGTAGGACAACTACCAACCCATGAACTGGATCAGTTGGTAATAAACCCTCACAATTATAAATATAGATATTTAGCCTATGAACAAGTTTGTTAATTGAAGTCTAATTAAAAATACAAAAATAAGGGAAGATTAAGGCATAAAATAAGGGTGTTATATGATCCAATTAATGTCTAAACCATTCCAAGTTGAATTACTATAAATTATAGTGTTTAAGTAGCATGTCATAAGCCAATATCTATTGTGGGTTAGTTTTAAACAATTATAATGTTGTTATCAGATATATATATATATATATATATATATATATATATATATATATATATATATATATGTATATATATATATATATATATTTATATATATATATATTAGAATTTTATTAAAAAAAATAAGAGAAATAATAAATATTAGTTAAAATAGCTAATAAATAAGTCTAACTAGGCACATGTACTATCAATCACCACTGACAACATGAAAATAATGGGAAAATTTTACAAAAATATGATAAGCAACATGCCCTATAATATTAACTTGTATTATCTACACAAGGTATTATGAATATAGTCCTATGATGCTCATATTATTCCTATACTAGACTTAATTCAGAATGGGAATGTGCCCATTATACACAAGTCTATAAGATCATTATCAATAAGTGGCCAATAATAATGTATGTTTATGTTATTCTATCAATCATACGTCAAGAATTTACAAGTTTAATTAGTAACCATCCATTCAAAAAAATATGATCTAGTGACTAATGTATATAAATAATTTATTTTTACATGGTTTCAAAACATGTCATCTTTCAATGACATCATGATATATTTAAAATAACAAATTGTGATTAACTCTTCACAATAGGAATTATAATGTTGTTATGGGTAGTGTTCCCTACTAATATATTATAGTTATTGAAGGTACATTAGACTAGGAGAAAAGAGATGAGTGGTTTTTAGAAATCTACTCTTCATCTAATTATCACAATAACCTTTGTTTGTTTCATTCCCTATTAGGGGAACATTAAGTAGTTGGGATAGTGATGAATATGAAATTCATTTCAAATAATTTAACAAGGGTTCAGGTTGAGCACATAGACAATAATGACTACTTATCCCATATTATTCAAATGAGCTATAGGTTTCATTATATATAAATAGTGGCATGTTTTGTTTTATAAATCATCAAAAATATATTTTTTTCTTATAGTTAAAAAATTGAACCATTTACAAATGGAGATACCACTAGAGTGGAAACCAATGAAAATATTTTTAATTGAATTAAAATATCATTTAGAAGAATTTATCAATATGCACTCACTTCATCCATCACCCACCACTTGAATATGCACAAAGAATTGGGGAAGAAAAATTTTCATTTAAAAATGTATACATATATAAGGAGGTAACTATTAGTGAAGATGGAAAAAGAAACTTCAATATCTCATTTACAAGAGATAAAGACATCTACAATAGAGAAAACTCTTTTGAATAAATTTGAAAATTAATTTAATAAATGTGAATCTTCAACATATCAAGAGATTCAACTTTTCCTATTCAATGAAAACTCATTCAATATCAGAATTAAATGCTAACGCCAAGCTCCTCTTAGGTACTAGTACCAATCCCTTGATCTAACCATTTTTTATAGAATATTTATATTAATTTTGTGTAATATTATGCCTCTTTAGTGGGAGATAATATTATTTCCCTTCAGAAAAATAACCAGTGATATCTTGGAAATTGAGTTCGATCATGAATTGCAAGATCTAGAGACTAAATTCAATATTACCAATGGACAACATACCATCACAGTTGTGAAAAATATTTTTAAAAACTAATTTTTCATCTTTTCATGACATATTAAAATAAATTTTATCTCATGTTATTTCTACTAAAGCTAAAACAAAGAAAGTGATCATTATCTATAAACAATAAAATATGTCTAATAAAACATGAGTTTCAATAAAATTTATTGACTAGTTGTCCAAATATATGGTGTTTTGGATAATCATAAAAATACCATGACACCTTAACTTAGTCAAATAAAATATATATAATTGGAAGGTACTTCAAATATTTAATTCAGTTCAATTAATATTAAAATGAACATAAAAAATCATTTAATTACTCTATATGCTTGATTAATGTATTTTGCCATTAACTAATCTATATGCCTAATTAATTTATTTTGTCTTTATGTTTTCATACATGAATTTGAAGAATAGATTAGAAATATTTTTTAAAATTAAAATATTGAAAGCCTTATTGAGAAGATGATATTTTTCATTCTTCATGATGACATATGGGCAAAATAGGTTCTAGTTTTTTTTATCTCTACGCAAATGGTGGGTTGGATTGTATCCCTCAGAAAAATAGTGACTCATATTTCAAGATAAATGTATAACAATTTTATTTAGAGATAAATGGGGTATGTTTATATAAGAATTGGATGTACTCATATAAAAATTTATGAGTGGATAGGTTTGGATAATGGTGAGTGTTGTCCTTGGTATGAAGACAAAAAATTTAAGTACCTATTGAAAAAAAGGAGACCAGAGTCTCAAGGGTGAAAATTATAAACTATTTTAATTCATAGGTTTCTAAAGAAGTAGTTATTTTGGGGTGTGATACATCAAATGTGATAGAATGTTTTTGCATGCATGAAACTTATTTTGTTCAACTCTGTGAGGAATTTGGAAATACAAGGAGAAAAGGAAAAAAATCAAATAGGGAAAGGGATCCAGAAAATAATAGGAGATAATAAGATGATATAAATATATTCCATCAACTTCTTGGAATTGTATATATGATCAGTTACAAGAAATTCTCTACCAAGGGAGGAAGATAATTTTGAATTCACATGTATGTATGATTTTGTTTTATATTGGGAAAAACATTGAGAGCATTAAAACACCATATTTATCTTAGTTCATAGGTGTTTATTGAATATTTTAACAACATTGTCACTAATGTCACACAAAGTGATATTATAGATCTACTCTCCTATATTGGGTCTAAAGCAATGACTTGTGTGTGCATATTTTTTGTTTCAGTACTCAAAGCTTACTTTTTTATATAATTTTTTATGCATCTACATAAAAGAGTCTAAAGAAAATGATGAAATCATTTCTAAAGGATGTTATAGTATTTTTAATGAGGAAGGTAGGTTTGAGGGACTATTGATGGTCTTTAACATTTATGGTGTGTATTATTCAAAAGATAGGGTCGATAAAGAATTAGGAATAATACTTAACTAGTCACATACTAAGCCCTTGAACATTGTGAGACCAACTGATATTTGGATGGTCTTGTTATAAAATCCTTTCAAAGTATGAGAGATCTACTAGTTTTTAGGAGAATATGTTATCAATATGTATTATAGATTCATCCCCTATTTTAGTACATTATGGAGGAAAAAATAAGATACAAGTTACAATATATTTAAAGATAAATTCATTGATATGCTTAGTTGAAAATCCAAAGTAGGAGATGATGCTTAAATAATACTAAAAATATCTCATGACACCCCTAGTTTTAGATTTAAGGTAAAAACAGGTTTTGAAGGGGCCCCAAAACCTTATACATCAGAAGAGAGATAAACCTTAAGCACAACTAGAATACAAAATAGCCTAGAACCTGCGTAAGCAAGACCAGATAACCAGAAAACTGAAAATAGCAAACAAGCGCTGGACAAATTATTAATATTATTTTTTACAAGACCAAAGTTTCATATCCAGAGGGGGGACCAAAGGCTTAGACTTCTTCCTCTTAACTGCTATCCAACCATCCTCTACCTTAGCTGCCTCAGTAGCCCAGTCCTCAGAAGGCCATGATCCATTAAGTCTAGGGGGCGTCGAAGCCTCAGCAAAATCCTTATGAGAGCTAGCCAACTTTTGGATTCTAGGAGAATCCTTCAAAATAGGTGGAGGAACCACCACCCCTCAGACATTGGTTCAGAGAGATCACATAGTCCAATCTCTGCAGTACCTTCAATAGGGTTAGTCTCCAGCGGAGTCTCCTGATCCGTCGATTCAGACTGGGTACTCTTTTCATTTTCATCATCATCCTCTGAATCAGTTGAATATCCCTCGGGTTATTTAGCAAAATAGTGTTCATGATCAACTTCAGACCACCAAGAAGGTGAACTTCTAGATTTGGATTTCCCTGTAGTACACTGGGCTGCAACGTGCCCTGTCTGGTGACACTTTTTGCATCGAAAAGGTAAACCTTCAAAATCTAACATTTGCATCCAAGAACCCCTAGGGGAGTCCAGACAGATCAGCTCAGGAAGGCCCTTAGAAACATCCACCTCAACCATAAGGTGAGCACAGGTCGAGTGGTAAAACCTCTTAGTTTCATCATCCTCAAATAAAAACTCCCCTATAGCATTTTTGATGGTTTTAAACACCGATTCATGCCATAGATGTATTGGTAGATTAGGGAGCCGAACCCAGACAGGGATCTTATTAAAGGTTTATGTGAGAGGATTAAAATCCATATGCCACCATTTGGCCATAAGAGGGTATTTACCCTGCAATACAAGATTACTGTTGGACAGAATGGTCTTCCTGTCCTTAGAGTTTTGGAATAAAGCTACAAAAAAACCTTTAACACATGGGTATATTTCAACATTTCCATCAATCAGTGGCAACCAGATATTGGAGATCCAGCCATGTAGATCTGTAAGAGATGGCCAGTAGCCACAAAATCGACAAATAGCCCCATACTTTGAAAAATATTCTACCCGATTAAAGATTGCTTCAATTGTATCTGGATCTAGGTTAACCCTAACAAGATTTAAAGCACTTACTGGTGCAACACATGATCTCCCAGTAGAAGCTTGATATTTCATGCCATGTATTTTAGCTTCATAGGTAGCCACATCTGCATAAGTTCTTCCCTTTGACCCAAGGACAGAACCAAAAATAGGGGATCCTTTTGTTGTATTCGTAACTAGAACATCGCCCCCTTCCACAGAATAGTGGGCGATCAAGATTCTTTCCCCATTCACAAGTGGAGTCCCTTTCGTTGCAAAGACCTCAGCCACATCAGCCACCGGATCAACAACTACCTGGTTCAAGTTTTGAGTTTGCGCTCACGCATGCGTGCGATCAGCATTCGAAATCTCGGGATTCAAATTCTCCATTATGTTACTTTATGTTATTTGGATGACATTTGGATATTTAGTAGACCAATTCATGACACCCCTAGTTACATATATAATTTGATAATAATTCATATGATTCATAAAATTTATGTAGTTACACACTAAATTAGTATCATAGTTGAAGTTAATCCTTGGATCATAAGTTCTAAATATGTAATATACTACTAACTACTAAATTATCTATAAATTGTGCTATTTATGAGAATGTACTTACCTTTATCTTAGATATTATATTCATTATTGTACTTGAAAATTTATGAGAGGCCACCCATTATAAATAATTTTTAATTAATGTTATAAATTTTTACGTTTTGTGTTGTTAAAAATCATTATGTCATTACAAACAATGATGAACGTAGCTGATAAATTAAATGAAGACTCAGTTTCATCTCAAGTGGAGACAAGTAAAAAACTAGAGGACACATAATTGAAAATATGAAATTTGGTAGAACATGAAATTATTTGTGTTAAACACATCAACTACTTCAGATCATGTATCAAAAATTGTCACACTTTGCTCACAAACATGTATTAATTATTACTATAGTCACTAAAAAGTGCACCCTTGAAAAAATGTGTGTTTGTTCTCACTCCTATTGATACAATATAAACCCTCCAAGGTTTTGGTAGACTTATGTTGGAGATAAAATATATATTAATGTCTAGTTGCTTTTGTTACACTCACCTAATTCTCTTTAAACTCTCTAATTTAGTGATTTCTTGACTAGTAGAATGGTAAAATGAGTAATATTCAAGCTGAAACTGAACATGAAAACTAAAAATTTGGTGTGATGAACCAATTTTAAAGTAAATTATTCCTATACTTAACACACTTAGAAAAATAAAAAATTTCACACATTCACTTCATCTTCATACAATGACTCTTTCATCAGTATTTCATACAAGGGTTTTGAGAAACATTCACACTAACATCGAAGGGATGAACATAGGTTGAATTCACTTCCAAATTAGGTATAAATCAAACTTATAAACTTGATATAACCTATAATAATTCAAATATTCTTCATAAAAGTGAAAAATTTAGACATAAACATATAAAACCAATCATTCACTTAGTTACATCAATGAATATGAGGCACACACTTCATGAATAGCCTAAAAATAGAGGAAAAATCAACTTCTTATTGCTTCAATGGTGACATAGTAAATTTTTTTTCATAGTTTATGTATATCCAAAAGTATAATATGATCCTTATTCAAAACAATATACATATAGAAAATAAAATTAAGAGAGAGGAGACAAAACAACCCCAAACTAGGTATGAGTCATCATGCCTAGTCATCCTTCACTCCTACTTCAACTCAACTACATAACTCCAAACTCATACATAGTAAATCTATAGTTTAAACTTATTTTCTTGGAAAATGGATTATGATAGAGATATAATCTTTTATCAATGCTTGAAAGAAGTCAAATTTACTCATTCATGACCTATTTTGAAGGTATTTTATCTCCTTGCATTCTTTGATGGTATTTAATGCTTGAAGAGGTATTGATCATCTTCAATTAAATAATTTTAAATATATTTTTAAATCTCCTTGAGACTCTTAAATTTATAGTGAGTAAATCCAACTATCTTCCTTGTATCTTGGAGTTTGACTCACCTATACACCTATATTTTTGTATACATGTTTCTTTCTCTTGGTTTCCTAAAATTATTCCAAGGTGGCATAGAAGGGAGAGTTTTTCATGTTTATTTTGTTGAATAATATTCCTCCATGGAAATATTCCCTCAAATATTTATAAACTTTTCAACTAAACTCCTCTATTCTTATATGTTGCTTCTCCACCTTAATAAGATTGATTGAAGGCTTCTTCTTATTTGAATTGATTTTTTCCATTATTATCTATAAGGTGGTGGAGAAGGAGATAAAAGGTATTATTGAATGATTTTTTAGACTAATTACAAAATTGAGTGTTTTTATAGCACAAAAACTTAATCTTTTCTTGATCTCCAAATGATAAAGAGTACATGTGATTGACCTTGGCAAGGTTGTTGAAGATTTCCATGCATTGATTGAGCTTGTGGTTTGTCTTATTCCTCCAAGGTGGCATAAAAATGGGAGATTTTTCATGTTTCATTTTTTAAAATATTTATTAAATATCCTCTATAAGAGTGCATTTGATAATGAACAATCATAACTCTCTATATTGACCTTTCTTGGAAGTGTGCATCTACTCCATTTTGACAAGCTTATTGAATGCACAATGAACACTTGAAACATGATGAATTTTAATTATTATATAATGAGTATAAATATTATTTTAAAATAATCACCATGGTGTCACATACCTTCAAACAAATTTTCATCTCTAAACTCCACATACAACTTTAAAAAATGTTGTTTTGTGTTATTTAGGCCTCAAGAAATATTTATTTAGATTTAGGGGTATAAAATGAGTTATAGGCATAAATAGACACTAAATATCATAATTATATATTTTTTAATAGGTAATACCTATAAAATTTCTAAAAAAATAAAAAAATGCTTCACCAAACTCCCAAACAAAAATTCATAAAAAAGTACCTACTTATTGCTCGCAGGGTCACCTATAGATGTTTTTCAATGATAAACCTATTTTACATAAATTTTAAATGTATAAGTATTTATTAATACATTAAAATTAATTATACATATCCTCAAATAATTTAATTACCTTGGAAAGATCTGAAACACTCATTTTAAACTCCATTTAAGAGCAAGTTAGTTAAAAACCTTGATTTCCTTCATGGTGCAAAACTATGTTTTGTCATTTTTTATCTAATAAAGTAAAATATATACATTAAAACACTCATAAATATTCAATTATATCAGAAATTGATTTTGTGCCAAATCTCAAGAGATTTGACTTAGTAAAACCTAAAATATGCACTTTTTACTGCTTACTAGCTTTCTCTTTCTCATTTTTGAATGCTTAAAGGTCCAAGTTTTGGAATTTTATTGAGTTTCATGAGGCCTAAAAACATAATTATTTTTTATTTGGAAATTTTAATATCCTATATAATCATTAAAACTATTATATATCTTCACCCAGTCACTTAAATCTCTCAAAAATACATTTTTTGACTGTCTCTCTTGCATGCTTGAAACCCTACAACATGTACCTTTACCTTTATCCATTATTTACATTAATTTTTTGATTTATAAAAGTGTATTAAATTTATTTATTAACCACAATATCTCATAAAACTTTTTATTTTCAACAAATAAATCAAAAATCCAATCACATCTCTTAAAACTGAGCTATTGGGATGTTAAGAGGGTTTTAGAGCACATTTCCTTCTTGACAGTGATTCATAAATTTAATACATATAAATTTAAAATAATTTTTTTTGTGAGATATTTTGGTTAAATTCCCATAATATAATTATAAACAACTTTTCTTCTCCTTCATGAACTGAACATCTAAAAATTTCCCTTACTAGCTTACTACTAGCTTGTTAAAGGAATAGAAGAAACTTCTATCAAAATTTAGAGCTATGAGATGATAGTAATCATGTTTTTTACTTTATGAAGTGTGTAGGATTTTTTTGAGATATTATTTAATCTTCACTTCATGAAGGGATTTTTATTGAAAACCTGCACATACATAACCTTAACCAATGTTGGAAAAATTTATCAACATTCTTGGTGACCCTATTAAGATGTTTGTTTGATAAACACTCAAGAATAATATCCTTAAACATTTGGATATGGAGTCATCAAAAAATCACCAAATTTTAAACTAGAAATGTTTTATCAAGAAACAACAACACTATTGTATAATAACTTAGGGAAATAAAAACTAATACTACTAGCAACTGAAAATTTTCAAGAAATCACTTAAAGGAAAGTGAAAAATAAAATTAATATTTACAAAGAAGAGCCTATATTTATAAAAAATGATTAATATGAATCCCATTGACTGGGATTGGGAGCTCTTCATAATCCATCTTAGCTATTTGGAAGGTTTTGTGATGCTTGTAGCTGGAAATCATGTAAGGACCACTCCACAGTGAATCAAACTTTGTGTGTATTTCTAGTGTAGCCATATCCTCATCCCATTTGAGAATTGAGTCACCTTCATTAATGATCCTTTAATATGATCTTATATCAAATAATTTCTTTACTTGTTCTTGATGCATCTCTATAGCTAACATGGACTAATTAATGATTTATTCTAACTCCATAAGTTTAGCATATCTTAGTTATATAGTCTCACTCTCCAATAATTTCAAAGGATGAATTAACTCTAAATTAGGGAGCTAAAATGATATTATCTATGTATATTCTCTCCCATACACTATCTTGTAGGGTGAATTGGAAATGGAACTCTTTAAGGTGATCCTATTATCCCATAAATATGACTTTAACTTTAAATTCCACATTCTTTGATTGTCTTAAATGGTTTTTATAATGATATTAAATAAGTTTTTGTTAGTAGACTCAGCAAGACCATTGCCTTGTGGATAATAATTGGAAGAAGTGTTGAGATACACACAATTTTGGATAGCCCCCATTGAAAAATTTTATCTGCTACAAACTCCATAGAATTTTTTGAAATTATATTATGAGGAACACCAAACATTGTTTAAAAACCTTCATATAAGTCCAAGACACTAGATTCACTTGCTTCCTTCAAAGCCACTACTTCTGTCTATATAGTAAAGTAATTTGTGGCTATAGGAATCCATTTTTTTTCTAAGATATAAGGTGGATTAGTGATACCAATTCAATAAAAACCCATTTAGAAAAAGGTATGATCTAATAAAATAGGTTGAAGAGGCAAGGAAACAAATATTTCTTTTCATGCAAACAATGCACACTTCTTGCATTTCCTTACCCAAACATGAAAATATCTAAAAAAGTTTGGCTAATAGTATCCACCCATAATGATTTTGAAATTTTTTTCCTTTCTAACAAGTGGCCTTCATATTTTATATAATTAAATTATTCAAGTAATATTTCAACTTGACTTGGCTCTATGCATCTCAACAACATGCCATTAACATCATTTTTAAATAACACACAATCAACAAGCATAAAAGGAATAGATTGTAGCCTAAAGTATCTTCTCTTTGATGAACTTAAAATTGGAGGATACATACCAATTTGAAGTTAATTTACCATAACTTGAAACTATATTGATAAAGGTATATTATTAGATACAATATCTTCATCATTCAAGACTAAAATTTCATCTTTACTTTCCTGCAAGTATTGATCCAAGTGCTCACATAACCATTTTCCTCTAATTAGATTGGTTACCTTTACTTCCATGTCATATTCAATTACCATCATTATCCATCCTGATCTCTTTTCACTTATGTCTTTGTTAAACAAGAACTTTTTAATGCTAGGATGAACAATCATTAGGTGGATCTTTTTGTTAAATAGTAGGTGTCTAAACTTTTTGATACATTTGATTATAGAAAGCACATGTTTGTTAACAAATGTGTACCTTGTTTCATACTATTGAAAGATTTGACTAAAAAATGATATGGGATTATATAAAATTTGTTGATTTTGTTGTGTCAGTATTCCTAAAATTGTATTAACATTAGCATATGCACACAACATAAAATCCTTAGAAAAATCAGGATTGATAAAAGTGGGAGCACTAGTAATGGATTTCTTGATTTATTTAAAATGTTTCATGCCTTCCTTGGTCCAAGTAACATTATTATTTTTCTTGATAATAGATGTAATAGACCTTTAAAAGCTTGTAAAATCAGATACATACCTATTTATAAAGTTAATATTACTATAGACACTCAAAAACTGCACAATTTTAGATGTTAAAACACCTTGAACTACTACCTAACCCTGAAGCTAGTTGACCACCTAGTTGACTTAGCCCATTTATTAATTTACTAACTTCAACCCCCTAACCTAACTCCTCTAACTTAAATTTTTGATCCACCCACTTTTAACTTATTTTTCACTAAAACTTCAAACATTGATGGACAACCAAACTATCGATAGTTAGCCTAACCATCGATGGTCAAGTCCTCCAAGCTTGCTTTAAAAGCATTACTAGTTGTATGAGATAAGCATGGCTGAATTTAAAAACTTTCCTTATGTGATGATAAAAATATTTAAAGAATCATAAATGGAAACTTTATCCTCCATCATAGTTAGCAACTTACTCCACCACATTTAGTAACTTTATCCTATAAAAGGAGAGAAGTAGGAGGAGAAATAGAGGGAGAAATCCTTAAATCCACAAATTTATGTCTAGGCTATCAAATCTTCTTTTAAAGCTATCCAACATCCCTCCATCAAGAAATAAATAGTAACAGAGACTCAAACCTCTATCTAAATCACTTTTGAAGGCCAAAGCACTATCACTCTAGCCAAATTGCTTTAGCAATTTAGCAAGTTATAGGTAACTTTGTAGTTGTTTCTTCATTTCATTTCCAAATACCTAGACTTTATTCAAATGTATCTTCTAGACTTATATTTTTGACCAAACCCATAATATAACCCTCACCTAACCATCTTCCCAATCTACAATTCACTTTCTAAACATTTCTAGAATTACAAAGGTAACCATCGATGGTTAGCCCAACCATTGATGGTCACCTCAACCATTTATGGTTACCCAACTGATTATAGTTAGCCCAACCACCGATGGTTCACCCAACTATCAATGGTCACTATGATATAAAATAATAAGTTATTTTCACCCCATTGACCCCAACCAAAACCTATTTTATATGTTCCTACCTATTCATAGAGACTTTTCTAATTTTCTAAGCCTAACCCCAACTCTCCTAACATGATTATTGACCCACTTTTTCTATATTTAGTCATTTTATTTAACAAGAAATTTAATTTTATCTAGTATTACATGAATTTAATTTCAATATTATTGAATGAAGGTTTCATTTCTTTTCATTTATATCAACTTAATTGTTATAAATAGTGGATTGATAGCCTCCTAGAAAGCATACACTTCTTATATCTAGCTCACGCCAAGAAATCCACTCAACCATACATCTAACAACCTATTTTCTAGTGTATTTATTATCGATAGGTTATTTCTTCCAAGCCAAAGAGGATTTCCCATCATAATCTAGATCACACTTGCACTTTTACCAAGTATTCTTTTACACACCCCTTTCACTAGTTTCTTACTTGCTTTCAAATTAAGAAATGAATGGAAATTAAGAAAAATATTTTGGCATGCTTGGTGGGACCCATAGTCCCTTTTTCTTCCTTTATTGTATGCTATCTAACAAAATCTAAATTTATTTTTGGCTTAAAATAAACCTTTTTGCTTACATTGATTGCTTGCTTGTTTTAGTTCACCTAATAACTTAAAATCAAATTAATTAATCATAGTTTTCACTCATGTGATCACAAACTTTTACCAAACCACATAACCAATCAACACATAAAAAAACTTGAGAGAAGGCTTGACTAAGATTTTATCACCTAGTGGTAAACATTACCCTTTCCGAACAACCCTACTTGGAGGTCATTACTAAGGTGAGAACCAACTCAACTCTCTAGTTGAGTATAAACTCTAAAATTTAGTATATTTTAGCTAAGCACCCAACACCCTTATCACTACGATGTGTGAAGTGAGGGGGTAGGCCCCAATATCAAGCCACATACTAAAGATCAATAAATATTTTCTCTCTTGAGCACCTAAACACAACCTAAAACCCACCTTAGATTTCTTCTTTATTACCTAATCTATAAACCAAATTTCTTCTTCACACATTGTAAGGAATAAGCCAAAAGCAATTTAAAAAGGACCCTAAGTTTAAACACACTTGTAGTGTATGTTGGAATTGCCTTGAGCTCTTTTATTTTTATTACTCTTTGTTTGAGGTGTGAGTTCCATCATTTTATCTCCTATTTCTGCTCATGGTCTTTACTAGACAATAGTTGAGGAACAAACCAACCAACAACCACCTTCTTCCTCTTCCTCTATGGAGTATACTTTTGATGTTGAGGGTTCCCCTTATTTTTGAGGGTGATGTGGATTTAATTATCTTCCTTGATAACAACCCCATGGATATTCAACATTCCCTTAACACCTTATCTAATTTTACCTCTCTTGCTTCAATTCATTCTATTTATCCAACCTATGGTATGCCTCCCCATCTTCTAGTGGGTGCCACCTCAACCCAACCCATGCTCAACAAAACATATTATTCTTCCAATATCCCACCTACTACCACTCTCCAAACTTTATCCAGTATCCCAACTGATAATTAAACACCTATTACCCTAACCAATACCTCCAACATTAGATCAACCTTACCTCTTGTCACCTATACTCCTACCATAGGGGTATATTATACCCATGTTTCTTCCATTACCCTTAATTCAACCAACCCACCAATTTCCATCCCACTTTAGAGTTTGGTACTTTCCATACCTCAAACACTTTCATTTATTAGAACTAAAGTTACCACCCACCATCAACCAACTAGAACTTTCATACCTCCAACCCAATATACATCCATACCACCATCTACCAACCCTCTAAACCAACCCATATCAATCCCCCAATAAGTACCCATGACATATTACCCATATATTTTTAACCTACAAGGATATATATCTCTTTCCACCCAGCGATTTGTACCAATCAACCCTTATGTAGCACCATCCCAACCTCCTATGACCATTTACCAATGTGTGTCCTCTTTAACACCCCTATAACTTATCCTTACATTTCTCCCACCCAACATAAAAAAATCTTACCACCTAATTATGCATCTTCCCAACCCCAAACAAAATTGGTCAAGATGTTAATGGACAAAATAACCAACCTAGTGTCATTTATCTTTTGGTCTCAGAACCTCTTATCCTATGATAAAATCTATAATTGACCCATCCATCCATCTATTCCTATCTATTCTTGTCCTCCTCAATGGGAATTACCCAAGTTTTCCAAATTTTAATGCAATGAGAACCCCCAACAACATTTAAGAGCATTTTGTTATTCTTAGTATTTGATTGCATATTATGATGTTCTCCTCCTTCATACATTCCCCATGTTTTTATCAGGACCAACACTTGATTGGTATAGTGATATTACCAAGCACTCCATATTTTCATTCTCTTAGCTTGCCCAAATATTTTTATAGCACTTATTAGTAAATATATCTAAAAATGTTTATATTACTAACCTTTATTCTATTAGATAATTTGATGACAAATTAATTACTAATTTCATATCCAGATGGAGAGGTCTCATCAACCAGCTTTATTTCTCCTTACCCCAACATGAGTTGATTGAGATATTCTCTTGGGGTTGTGCCAAAACATATTATCCCCACTCTTCAAGTTCAAACTTTCAAAATTTTTGATGAGGAATTCACCATGTCATGTAAACTTGAAAACAAAGAAATTAACAAAGGGAAATTGAAACTGTAGAACAAGAATTCTAGCTTTAAATCCAATGACCTCACTCCACCAAAATCACTAACCAATCCAACCATCCTATAACCAAATAAAAAGCATCTACAAACTTATTTGTCATCAAAATGTCTCCACCACCAATTGTCAACCAACCCCATCAAACCAATTCCTCTAACCCTTCATACCAACAAAACTGAAATCAAAATTGAGCTCCTCCAAAACAATATACCCCCATAGGTGAGTTTTATGCTTCAATTTTGGATAAATTACTCAAATATAACCTAATCTAACTTCCACTTATCAAACCCTCCCAACAATTTGATGCTTCTCACCCCATGCCTAGTTGGTACAATAAGAATGGTCATTGTGCCTTTCACCAAGTTATTGGACATGACATTAGTAGATGCAATACCTTTAAAAGTCTACTCCAAATCTTAATTGATAATGGATAACTTGAATTTTATAACCCCAATGCACCTCTTAATAAATCCCTTGACATCTTCCCCAAACGTTTTCCTAATCATGCTCCTTCCACCCATCACCTTGACAACAAGCCAAAGTCATCTCACTCTCATGAGGCACATACAATCAACATTATTATTAGTGAGCCCATTTCTGAGGACACCACTATAAAAACTACTTCTTCCTCCATTTCATTCATGAAATTAGTGGAATCACCTTCCATTCCTTTTGAAACCCAAACCAAGGAATAAACTACCCCTCTCTCTTCACTTGATGAAACCTTAGCTTTATCTACATCTCCTTTGATGGAAACACCAAAAGAGACAACCTTTGCTTTAAACTTTTTTTATTCTTCCACTCCACCTATTCAAGTGGTTTAACTTTCCTCCATTAATTTAAACCCAAAAATAAAGGAAGAAACCATATCCATTCCTTCACTTCAAGATACTACACATACCTCCCTAATCATAGAAGCATACATTCCCTCTTTGGAAACTATCCCATAAGATAAAGTTACCTCATCCACCCAACCACAAATTTTGGAACCTTCTATAAAAAACAAGGATAGAAGAACCATTCCCTTCTATCCACCTAGGGGCTTAATTTTTGAAACCAATGACCAAGGAACCAAGCCCATATACAAGCCTTTTTATAGACTAATCCAAATTTTAGAGTTCACTTCTCAACCCAAATTTGATAGAGCCACCTTTTGGCATCATCTTAGGCTCCCTTACCAAAACAAATTCAAGTCATCGACCTCACTTGAATCCACCCTTAAACCCATTATTACCACTTCATCAAACACCTCTTCATCCAAAACCCTAAGTGAACCATCCCAACCACCTCCATCTAACATTTCCAAATCACCTTATGCTTCTCTTACCAAACCTATTAAGAATCTAGGAATTCTTCCTACACCTATCCATGCTCACCCCTATTTGAATTTGGATTTAACACCATATATTCCACCAAATAATCCCTTAACTAAACCAATCAATAAGGTAGAGCTACCCAATCCTCAACCTTGAACTAAAACCATACCGCCTCCTTCTCACTTACCTTGTATTTTAGGACCCCATCCTTCTACCATTATAATTACCTATTCTTCCTCTAGTAAACCATCCCCCTTTTCTCTATTTACACCTACTCATACCAAATCATCTAGTTTTCCTTCATTTTTAACTAACCTATCCACCTCTACCTTCCCACCTGTATCTAACCATTCATCATTTAAATCTTCCACTTTAAAATCATTTACCCCAAATCCAACCATAACTAAGCAATCACAACCACCAATCAAAACCATTCCACCACCTATAACCTCTAAGTTGGAAACTACTTCTAAGAGGGTTCCCATCCTTAAAAATATAAACCCATCACCTCTACCATATTTGAATTAATCTTATTCAAACATCGTACAAAGGTTGTTTCAAAATTATTCCATTATCTTACCACCTATCAAACCATTATAACCTTCCAATACCAAACCCTTTGGGTTTAATGATAACTTGATCTATGTATACCATATGGCATGAGGACATGACACAGAGAACTACAAAGATCTCCAAGCACTTGTTCACATCTTATATGATGATTATGATCTATTATTAAATGAGCCTATCTTATCCCCATTACCAATCCAACCATCAAATCAACCTATCCAACATTTATCTACTATGCCAACTCTTACCCAAGAGTTAGGAAGAAAAATCAAAGTAACCATCAAACCTGACAAATCCACCCATCCATACTATTCATATGGTCACCCGATCTCAAGCCTAATATAAGGACAAGGGAAAATAAAAATTATCCATTATTTTGACATACCCAACCCCTAAAACTTATAACCAAGCATAAACACCTGCATATTCACCTATGCCACCACCAAAACCTAAATTATCCATTTTGTGAGTCTCTCCCTCCAACCCTTCTAACTCCATCCAATTTATTGTGTTAAAAAAAATTCACCAAACACTGGTGAAAATGATCCTTTATGAATTGATCAACATATTAGCCCACCATCATCAAGCATTGATAAAGGCTCTATAATCTATATAGGTTTAACTAGATGGCCCTCAACCTCTTGCACCCTTTGTTAGAGCCCTCCCACTTTTTGCCTTCATCACATTTAAAGATTATGAAATACCTCCTATTCATATTAAGGATCTCGATGCTCCCCTCTTCATCACTACATACTTCAATCAAACCTTCATCAAAAAGGTGATGATTAATGTAGGAGTTAGCATCAACATTATCTCCTCCCATGCTTATGACCAGCTTTATCTACCCAAGAACATCATGCCAAAAAGTGCAATGGTCCTTCACTCCTTTAATGATACCATGGCCAATACCTTAGGGATAGTTGTCCTCCATATCTACTTGGGACCTCATACCATTCCTAAACTATTTTACATTATAGAGGGTGAGTTATAATACAATGTGTTACTGAAAATACCTTCAATCCATGATATTAGTTGTGTCCCTTCTACCTTACATCGATATTTCAAATTTGAGCATGAAGGTCAAGTTTTTACCATCAAAGCTAACCCTAGTCCGTTTACTTCCTAAAATATGAAATATCAACCTAATGATTTTATTATTCCTCCATCATCCACCTCACCATCAAATACTAACAACACCAACTAACCATAAACCAAAACCCATAACACTCCTACCCACAATAACGGTGAAGCTTCAACTAGCTCATCTATCCCTTCTTCCTAGATCCCCATAGAGGACCCCTTTGAATCCACATTTCAACATCTTTCCCTTAGGGAGTATAATATTTTAGCTTTGTATTCTTTCCCTACTCTAAAAGTGTATGGGAACCTCAAACATGACCCTTATTATGAACCTAACACCAGAACCATCATCCCTTTCAGGTTCTCCAACAATTAAACAAATTTCATCTATGGAGGACTTGATCAACCACTTCTCACTCCCACCACTATCTTATCCATCTTACCATTAGCTCTAACTTCTCTTATCTCAACAAACTAGTCTTTGCTAAAGCTTACCTTTATAGGTGTGCTTGTAATGGGTTTGGTCTCAGCCTTTATGAATATGGACCTCATGAGCTACCCATAATCAAAATTCAAAAACCTTGTGAGTTATTTGACCTTGGGTTCCTACCACCATAAGAACCCACCTCACTAGAACCCATCACCACCATCAATGAGGATGTTCCATCCTCACCAACACCATCTCCCTAAAATTTTGAAGACTTTGATATCATCCTAACTAATTTTTTTATCAATACCATTAGTTTGGGCCCTCTAACCTATCAAAAGGATGACTGAACTAAAACCCTTCCTCTCATCCATCTTAAAATGATAGAGTGAGATTATCCTACCATTAACACCATCCAACATCAGGATAATGATTTTATTCTCACCTACCTTAGTACAAGGGATTATTATATCCATAACTCCCTTCCTCTTGAGAACCAAACCATGCCGAATGAATCCACTATCATTTTCAACTTGGGTACTTAGGATAACCCCTGTATCATCAAGATCAACCAATCCTTAAATTCCATAAAGAAACAAGATTACCCTTCTTTCCTTTATAATTGTAGCATAGTGTTTTCTTGGTCCTATTAGGATATGCCTAAAATTGACCCTTTTATTGCACTCCACAACACTGCCACCGATCCTCAGGTTAAGCTAGTATGAAAAAGCTTTTTAGGATGCATCTTCACATCACCCATATAGTCAAATAAGAACTTTAGTGTGTCTTATCTTTCAACTTCATTTATACAATTGACTATCCATAATGGGTTTCTAACATCATTCCCATCACCAAACCCATAGATGGAATTCACCTCTGCATCAAATTTCATGAACTCAATCTCACTTTCCCAAATGATGACTTTCCTTTGCCAAACATTAACCAACTTCTTGATCTTATAGATGGATATGAGATGTTATCTTCCATAGATGGTTTCTTAGGATATAATCAGATCTTGATTACCCCCAAAGATAAACATAAAACTTCCTTTATCACCACATGGGGAACCTTCTATTATAGGGTCATGATTTTTGATCTAAATAATGTTGGAACAACATATCAATGTGCCATAACCTACATATTTCATGATCTCATCCATAAAATTGTAGAGGATTATGTGGATGATCTCTTTGGGAAATCCAAACACCATAAGGATTACCTAGCTATTCTCACCATTATCTTCAATTGATTAATCCATTATCAAGTAAATATCAACCCCAAGAAATGTATTTGTGGGGTCTTATTGGGGAAGCTTCTTGGATTTATCATATCTCTTCGAGGAATAAAAATAGACCATGTCAAATTTAGAGAAATATTAGAGATGCCTCCTCATACTAACCTTAAACAACTCCATAACATGCAGTGTAAGATCCAATCCATTCATCTCTTCATCTCCCAGCTATCAGATAGAAGTCAACCCTTTCACCATCTCTTAAAGAAAGATACCTATTTTAAGTGGACCAAGGATTATCAATAAAATCTTTGATTCAATTAATGAGCACCTTCTCTCTCCACATGTCCACATGCATTCTAGAGAAGACCAACCCTTCTACCTTTATATATCTACCATAGACCATTCCTTAGGGGTAATTCTCACTCATCATGATAAATAGAACAAAGATCAAGCCATCTACTACATTATCATCACACTTATATAATATGATACTTGGTATACTCATCCTGAGAAACTTTACCTTTCCTTAGTCTTTGTGGCCTCCAAAATCTGTCACTACATTCTTAATCACAAAACCTATGTCATCATTAATGTTGACCCACTCAAGTACATGCACTCTGAACCATACAAAAAATAGTGTATGGATAAGTGGCTCATGATCTTAGATAATTTTGATCTTGAATTCCTTTAATAAAATTTCATTAAAGGGAAATTTTTCATTGATCAATTGGACAAAGCTCCTTTAGTAGATAATCAACCACATTCACTAGCATTTCTAGACAAGTCCATCATAACTCTTTCTTATAAGGAACCCACCTACCAAATGATGATGTTTTTAAATGGATCAAAATGCCAAAATGGTAGGGGTGTTGGAGTTATTCTCATTCCCATTAATGGTGAACCTCTTCCCCTTTCCTTTAAACTTGACTTTGAATGCACCGACAATGTGGTTGAGTATGAAACTCTGGTCATAGGTCTCGAAATTGCTCTAGCTTTAGAAGTCAAAACAATCAATATGTTTACTAAATCTCAACTTATCATCAATTAGGTTAATATATCCTACAAATGTAAAAATTATGTCTTATTGAAGTACAAATAACTGATAGATGTACTCTTAGCATCATTCTATCATTACCTTAGTCAATTCCTTGATCCACCAATAAATTTTTGGATACGATGGCTCCTTTTACATCCAAAATCCCATCTCAACCTACCAAATATAAACTATTTGTCACCATCCATCATTTTATCATACCCTCATGTTTCAGTTCTAACCTTCCTCCCATTTGTAGTGTGGAAGCATCTCATTCTAACATTTGGTATGACCAAAATTTTAACTACCTTAACCTCAACATTTTTCCTCCCAACCTTTCAAAGAATTCCCAAAGAATTTTTGTTTAAAGTACCTCTCATTACACCATGCTAGGGGAATCCTTTACAAATTTGGATTTGACAACCTCCTTATCTATTGCCTTCATAGTCATGAAACTTCCCATGCTATCAAGGAAATGTATAATAGAATCTGTGGGGGACATTTTAGTGTCCTATTTGTCACTAAATATATCCTTAACCTTGGCTACTATTGGCCCAACCTCAATTAGGATTATTTTGATTATGTAAAGAAGTGTGTCAAACATCAACAACATGTTAATTTACATCATGCACTAAACCATGGCCTTCAAGTATCCTATGACTATTGACCCTTATCCCAATGGGCTGTTGATCTTATTAGGGAAATCAATCCTCATTATTAACAATGACACCAATCCATCATTAATGCTACTAAATATTTCACCAAGTGGGTGGAGGTCAATCCTCTTATCTCAACCAAAGCCAAAAATATTATGGATTTCATCAATCACCATATCATCTACCTATTTAATGTTCCTCATAATATCATCAGTGATAAAGGTAAATCTTTCAAAAATAATAAAGTCTAAGGTCTTTGTGATGCCTTTGACATTAATTTAGGATTTTCCTCACCCTATCATCTTCAAGCAAATGGACAGGTAGAAGGCTCTAGCAATATCCTCAATAAAATTTTAACCAAATTAGTAAGTACTTCAGGTTAGGATTGGCACTTTCACATCCCTTTCACTTTACGGGCCTATCACACTAGCATTAGAACCTCTACGTGTGCTACCCCTTTCTCTATTGTCTTTGGAGTAGAGGGAATCTTTCATTTAGAAGCCGAAATTCCTTCTCTTCACATATCTTTTCATGAGATCCTTTTTGAGAGTGATTATCATAGAGAATATCTCACGCATCTTGAAATACTTGATGAACATCACCTCATAGTTCTTAATCATCTTCATTTCTATCAAGAATGAATCAAGCATGCTTATAACAAACACCTAAAAGAGTAATACTTCAATATCAAAGACCTCATCCTTAAGGAAAACCAACATGTAACTAATATGGAAAAGAAAAGAGGCAAGTTTGCTTTCAATTGGCTTGGACCCTACATCATAACCCATAAGTATGGATCAGGAACTTATTGTTTATCTTATCTTGAAGGTAAACTATAACTTGAGCCTCTCAATGCTTTGTTTCTACATCCTTTCTATTGTTAAAACAAGGATAAAACACACCTTTGTGTCTAATCTAATCTCATCCCTTAGTTTATGATATTTTCACTTCCCTTCTCCTACCTATTCCTATTCCTCACGGGGATAATTTATTACAACATAGGACCATGTGATTATCCATCATAATTATAGCTTAATCCTAAGCATGGATAACATGAATTTACCCATGGCATGGTTCTCATGGATACATTTCATCTCTAATCTGATCGAATTTCATGATCAATTATCTCTCATACCACCTTCCCTCATTTATCATTAACCTTTTGTGCTAAAAGTCTTGCCTCCATAAAGGTAGACATCTAAGTCTAAATAGACTTGTCAATGTCTAAAACTAGTATTCAAAATAAAATTGGGATCCCAAAATATCACTTGGATCTATATATATAGAATTACAGACTGATCCCTTGAAGGATAGCTACCCAATAATTAAATGACTTTAAGATAGACTAATCCCTTGAAGGACAACTATAAAAATCCAACATTAGACCACTCCCTTGAAGGATGGCTAAGTTAAGTTTGTCAAAAACAAACATTTGAAGCTTTCCACATTGATCAGCTTCACCAACCTATCCAAACAACAAAAATAACAAATAAACCTTTGTCAAAATCAAAGTAAATGAGCCACAATTATATTTTACATATGCCATTCATATACTTCCCACATCGATCAGTCTACACATGGAATTTTCTATTATGGTTCTTTGGTCACCTATAAAAGGGGAAAGCTAACCCACATCAAGATACCATATTACCCATTTCCCATTCAATCATCTACCTATTACCTACTTTCCCTTATTAAACTATCTAAAATAAAATAGAGGGACTATGAGCTTACTTGACACAAAGTGATCACAATACCTTCTTTTTCAATCAAAGCATGCTCATGGTAATCATTTGTAAGGCTTATTTTCCGTAACTCTCATCCAAATTCGATTTTGTTAGCCCTTTGTTAATGAGCACATCTGCCTTTTTTCTTACCCTCTATTCATTATTTCATATGGACATATGTCTCATGCTTCTTCTCTCTTTCCTAAATTTAGTATGTTATTTAAACCTACTTTATGTTCTTTCATCATATCCCCATATCACATATCCTATCTAAACATTCAAAACATCATTCTCATTACTTAATCCATATTCATCATAACATTATGAACCATGTCCATAAACCATATCCTATTCATACAAAAAATGTGAACACCATAAAATAATCAAAATCACATCATCACATCATTATCATTAGAACAATAATCATTTATCATATCATAAATTGCATAAAACACATCATATCCTAAACATCATCTATAACCATGACTAAATCATCTATTGCATAGCCTATGAACAACACCATCATATAAAATTATTTTTTATAAACCACATCATCATATGAAAATTATATGTGTGAATCACAAGAATCATCTAAACAAAATCAACACATCACTCATATGTCTACAATCAGATCTATAAACACACACATCATCAACTATGTATAAATTGGTCATCACCTAAACTAAACACATATTTTCATCATAAGATCAAACATTTCATAACAATCATGTTTCAATTTATTAAACACATCATCATATAACATAATTAAATCATCCATGATTCTCAACATCATATCCATCAATAAACCATATATAAATAAATTAAAAAACATCATCACATGCCTAGGTCAACAAGCCAACATCTCATAAATGTTAAGTATCCAACATCTCATCCATAATCCATATCATCATAATCAACATTTATATCATCATAAACATAATCAACATCTATATCATCATAAACATAATCAACATCTATATCATCATGAACATAATTGACATATATATCATCATAACCAAATTGTAAATATAATCAACATCTATCTAATCATGAAAATCTATATAATCATCAACATCTATATCATACATCATAATCATCATACACATCATGATCTAGGTCATACATGTTAGTGAAGTATACATCATAATCCAAGTCATACTTTCTCATATATACATCTCATTCCATTATCAAATAGGTTGGTATTAAAATCAAAAACATATACATCATATAATCTCATCTATCAGGCCCTAGGGATACCACTACCACTGGCCCCATCTGCACCTGCACCTACACTACCATTTGGGGGTGGTCACCCTAATATCCATGCCTAAACCATTAAAGATGCCCACTATACTAGAGTAGATATAGATGGAACACATGATAAATTGAACCTTATACTGTCCATACCTCATCTCTGAAGGCAATTTTTCCAATACTATCATCTCATAATATCTCAAATCCTCAATAATGGCTATGTATCATGTCCTTAGAACTATATCAGGTGGTCCTTCTACCACTATTGTGGCCACTCCTCTTTATCTCAAGAAATATCTCTCCTAAGTCACTAACCCAAGAGAGATCCTTGCTTGATCTTGTTCTCGAATCAAGGTGTCCAGTTGACCTTATAAGGTGATGATTTGACTCTGTAACATGGCCACCTATCCCTTTAAGCTAGTAATATGATCCTATGCCTCTACCAGTGCTGTTGCCACTTAACCATCTTGTGTTGGTGCCCTAATAAGATCCACATCTATGGAATTCTACCCCCTCATAACCCCATCCAAAATTAGCCATTGCATAACCATTCACAATCCTTGTGTCATCTATCATAGCTCTTATCATCATCTCATCATGGTCTAAAATAATGTCTTGTGGTTGTGGCTGCAAGAGCAAGATCTTATCATCTTCCCTCCTATATCATGTATAATCTAGTGAAATCTCCTACATAAGGCCAAACTATCTTTGTACTCAGTCGAATAGGATAAGCTCAATCTCACCATATCACCTCCTATATATCTAGCACCAACTTTGTAATGATAGTGTGTGGTAGCTATAGCTTCCTACCTCAACCAACTCACATACAACCTCAACACTATGTCACCCACCACCAAACCCTCTAAAGTATCACTGAACCATTATCTATCCTTGAAGCCACCACCTAACCCTATCAACACATAATCCCCTCTCCACCTCTTAAACCCCACTATTTAGTATATTGATGCAAAACCATCCTTTAGTATCCATAATGGTCTTACCACTTGAATATGCTCATATTCCTAGTAATACAACATGAACCTAATGTTGATCCCAAATCACTTACATGATTTGAAGGCCCAAAACTCCCTATAAATTTCTACCAATAAAATTAGGGCCCACCCAAACATATTCCTCCTTAGAAGCATCTCCACCAAAACCCCTAGTAATACGTGTGGAAATCTACCACTGATTGAACATGGTAGAACAAATCAAGACATGGCCATAATCATCATCAACAAGCATCTATCCCTTAGGACACTTTGGTATAGTGGCCAATAAAAAATACCACCTCTATGATACCTAGCCTAGACCTAATCTATTCTATATATTAGATCCATGTGGTAGTCCTGCTCCTCACTCTCTATGTGATAAATTAGCTTTCCCTAAATGGATAGCCATGTAACCCACTGAATATCCTCTATGATGATAGTCATCTCTTTAGTTGGTAACAAAAAAAATTTCATGGTTATATACCATCTATTAATGAGTGTCATGATCATAGCCACATCCCACACCAGGAATTGGTAGTGTCTCATAGCCCCTAGACCAACCTCTTCCATGTGTCTCCACTAATCATCCATCATCCCATCATCAACCTCAAATAATATGTTAGGGACTAGGTCCCTCATCTGAATCTGGTCATAGACATACAAAACAACAATATTAACATACCCATTTAGTTTTCCCCCTCAAACTAAATACCAATCTATACCTATCTTTTTCACCCTACTCCAATATAACCCCCTCACATCTACCATATCAGCGCTATCAATCAACCACTTTCCCTACTTTGCATAACTACTATTCAATCACCCAACCCTAATACACTATTTTTCACACTTGAACTTTATTTTACTAACTATACCCACCAATCATTCTAAAAAAATATCTCATCCTATCACACCTACATTCGACCTTTTTCACCACTTAACACTACTTTTCAACTTTAAACAACTTTACACACTTTATCACACCTTCTATAAATTCATTTAACTTTACACCACATGAAACCCTAAACCCTCAACAAATCACATAACTTTCACAACCTCTTCACCATATTTAAACACAACTTTTACAAAACCTAAACACTTTACCAAACCCTAAATAACCTTTAACCTTACTATATAAATTTACAAACTTTAACCCCATTATAAATTTTTCTAATACCTTCATCTAACCTACCCCTAAAACATTGGCCACCAATGGTTCACTAACCTGTCAATGATCCCTTCAAGACCTTTTACCTTGGACCTCAACTACCAGTTACGTAACTCAAACCCTAAATCTCTCTCAACATCTACAAAACAAACCTAACTTCCACAAGTCACCTACCTCATACTACTCTACAACCTATTAACAACTTATTCTACCTTTCCAATCCTCATTTACCCCACTAATTTTCTCAAATTCAACAAAACCTAAACTAGGGTATCCTTTTATCAAAACTAGTTTACAACCCTACCCCAATCATTTATAACTAAACAATACCACTCAAATACAAACAATTTAGCTATTATATCATATTTAAAACACAACCCACCTTGTTTCATGATTGCTACCATGGTCAAATCCCTCATCCCATCACTCGACCATGTCCTCATCCACCCCGTATCTAATCAATATTTGATATGACTCAAACAATCGATCACCCAATTAATCACTTCCACCTTAGCACACTCAAGCACCAAAATTAAAAAAAATGCACACAAAAACTATAACACAAATTGTAATGTGTCCAATGGTGAATATGATTTTCATTTTTTACTTTTTGCTATCCATTTTTGTAGGGTTTACCTAACCATTGATAGTTAGAGTGACCATTGATGATTGACCCTAGGGAAACCCCTGACCATCGACAGTCAGGGTTCCCCACCTTTTTTAAATACTTAAACACCCCACCTAGGTACTGACCTTTTGGGATATTACCTTATCTCCCCGAAACCAACCACTTGACATTTCACATTTACCTCAATGTTGGCCATTTTTTACCTAAACATTTTCATGTTTTATGATGACCTTGCCTTGATTATTTTGATCATACTGACCAACCTTACCATGTTAAATTTTTTCAATTTGTACCACCACATGCATGATGAGACCATTTATGTTGTTTTATGGGAGCACTTCTTAACCTAGGATACCTACATGTAACATCGATTCTATCTAGATAACTTTATATGCATAACCTGATTAGCTATAACCAATGTTTTGGACTCGTTACCCTATCATATATCTCCTAAGAACCCGACCTTATTTTTATCAACATTGGTAACTTGAGTCTTTACGCAATCTTTATTATTATTAATCACATTTTGTGCACATGTTTACATCTAAAATTCCCAAACCTCTTGTGTCACTCACCTCATGACTCACCCTTTACCATTTATCAAAGCCCAACTTGACATTGATTTTGCCTCATCAACTCCTAGTTTAAGGGGGAACACCTCCTGTCAAAATTAAGGCGATCAGATCTTAACCAACAATCTATTTTTGTTTTGTAGCTTATTAATTAAAATCTACATAACCAAAAAGGGTAAAATGTAGACACTCAAAAACTACATAGTTTTAGACGTCAAAATGGCTTAAACTCCTACCTGACCTTGAAGTTAGTTGACCATCTAGTTGACTTACCCCATTTATTAATTTAATAACTTGAACCCCCTAACCTAACTCTTCTAACTCAATTTTTTAATCCACCCACTTTTAAATTATTTTTCTCTAGAATCTTAACCACTCATGGTCAGCCTAACCACCAACAATTAACCTAACCGTTGATGGTCAAGTCCTCTAAGCCTACTTTAAAAGCATTACCATCTATATGAGATAAGCATGATTGCATTTAAAAAGTTTCCTTATGTAATGTTAACAAGATTTAAAGCATCATAAATGGTAATTTTATCTTTCACCATAATTAGTAACTTCCTCCTACACATTTAGTAACTTCATCCTATAAAAGGAGAGAAGTAGGTGGAGAAATAGAGGAAGAAATCAACAAATCCACAAATTCATGTCCAGGCTATCAAATATTCTTACACAAGCATTCAAAATACCTCCATCAATCAAGAAATAGAAAAAAGACTCAAACCTTTATCCAAATCACTTTCAAAGTCCAAAGTATTGTCACTCTATCCAAATTGCTTCAACTATATAGTAAGTTATAGGTAACTTTGTAATTGTTTCTTCATTTAATTTCATTTCCAAATACTCAGACCTGATCTAAACTCATCTTCCAATCTTTTATTTCTAACCAAACCCATATTCTAACCCTCACATGACCATATACCCAATATACAATTCCCTTTCTAAACATTTACAAAATTACACAAGTAACCACTGATGGTTAGCCCAATTGATGATGGTCACCTCGACCATCAACGATCACCTAACCGTAGATGATCACTAAGGAAAAAACTAATATAAACTTGTTTTCACCCTGTTAACCCAAACCAAACCTATTTTTTATGTTCTTGATTGTTCATAGAGACTTTTTTGATTTTATGAATCTGACCCTAACTATCTTAACATGAGTATTGACCCACTTTTGCTATATTTATTCATTTTATTTAAAAAGAAATTTACTTTCATCTGGTATTACATGCATTTACTTTCATGATTATTGAATGAAATTTTCCTTTCTTTTCATTTATATCAACTTAATTATTATAAACAGTGGATTGACAACCTCCTAGCAAGCATATGCTTCTTGGATCTAGCTCACGCTAGGTAGTCCACTCAACCATCCATTTCACAACCCCTTTTATATTTTATTTCTTATTTATAGGTTATCCTACCAATCCAAAGAGGATTTACCATCATTATTATATCATGCATACACTTTTACCTGGTATTCGTTTACACACCCCTTTTACTAGTTTCTTACTTACTTCCAAATTAAGAAATGAGCAAAAATTAAGAGAAACACTTACCAAGGAAACTTTGAAATTATTTATTATGATTATATAAGGGTAATTCAATAATATAATATATTTTTTATATATCAACACTCAAACCATGATTATAAATAGAATAACCAAGGAGTTTACATTCATGCATTGAAAACAAACACTTCTTTGTGTTAAGTGACACCCTATATTACCTACATATCTCAAATACATATTTACTATGAAGCTTGTGATCACTTAATTTATTTGAAAAAATTAGACCATCATCTAAATGCATAAGAAAAACCCTATTGATCAAATCTTGAAAGGCCATATCCATGGCTTTTTGGAATGTTGCTCCTACATTGGACAACCCAAATGTCATTTGTTTATATGAAAAAGTGCCCCATTTGATGGTGAATGATATTTTTAATTGATCCTCTTCTTTCACAAGTATTTGTTTATACCCACTACAACTTTCTATTAATGAAAACATTTTTGAACCAACCACTAACTATAGTATTTGTTCCATTGATGTCAAGGGATAATGGTTCTTGAGTGAGGCCTTATTCAAGTCATGGAATTCCACACACAATCTAATTTATCCATTTTTATCCTCAGGTTAATAAGCTTATCCACCCAAGTGGAAATTTTGATGAGAAAGATTATGTCTGATTCAATCAATTTGTGAAGATTTGTTCTCATTAAAGGTTCCAAATTTAGGTTGAATTGGCCTTTGTCTTTCCCTTACCGATTTTGTATCTTTTTCTAGTTAAATGGTGTGTTGATCCAATATAGGAATTAACTATTTTAAATCACTATAATATCATTCAAAAACATCATCAAACTCTCTACATAAATCAACAAAATATTATTTTTGGGCTTGAGAGCATACTTTACCAAGCTTGAGAGTTTTCCCATTGACTATGTCAATGCTTGAATAGTGTTCTTCTTTGGTAGACAAAGAAGATTTCTCCCTGCTTACCTCATAATCCCTATTGAAAATATTCCAAAGTGTGAAAATACCCTTGGGTAACATGTTATACTTGATCTAAAATATTTGATCACTATACAATTTCAAAAGATTTGACTAATTTCTAGAAGAGAATTTAGCCTCTTCTTGTAGGACATAAAAAACTTGATCATCATCCTCAAAGACATGTGAATTCACATTATTATCAATAATGAAGGGTATTAACACAATATTTATGTATGACTAAGTTTCATCATTCATTACATCATCTAGAATGTAAAATTGGGCTCTTATTACATCCAACCTATTCTCATGCTTATTTCTCTCTCTAGGCATTGCTTGTATGTCAAATGCATCAAAGTCTTATAGAAAATCCAATATTATATGTTTGTAAGATTTTATTAATTGATTTTTACACACATTCATCCATTTTATTTTATTTACCACAAGATCACAATCTTTAAATGCATATAAGAGCTTAGCTTCCATCTTTCCATCCTATTGCAAATCATGAACTATGGCCTCATATTTTGCTATGTTGTTAGAGCATTCAAAATGAAAATTTATAGTATCATAATACCTTTGTTTATATGGTTAAATAATAATCATACCAATCCCTATACCATTTTTATTTCATGATCCATATAAATAGAGTTTTTGTAAACCATCAATTAGCTCACCTTGTTTATATAGAACTAGAATTTGTGCACCATCCTCATGTAAAAAATAAAATCCAAGTCCTTATTCATGTATACTATTTTAGGGATCATTATCATGAATATTATTATCCCATTCATAAAGAAACAAATTAGGAATGCCATCAAGAGATGAGTTTGCTTCAACTTCACCAGTTTTCTCTACTTCATTAAAGATGACACAATTAGTATTAACAATACTAGTCATGTATGGTTCTAGATGAAAATGAGAAATATGATATGAATGAATTGTAACTTTTATTCTACATATTTTTATAAACATTAGGTATTTAAAAACAAATAAAATATACCCACCTATATTTGAAGTGAAGTCATGTGATAAGCACATAGCAAATTATGGATGAAGATCCACCACCACCACATCTTGTTGAATGGTCACATTTGGGCATGCATGAAGTGTTAATTTTATATTCTTGATTATACCTATTATCTTAGTTAGATATACATCAAGTTTAAATACACCCTTATTATTTGGCTCATACACCAAACCTAACTTATTTGTAATCTATTTTGACATTACTATGCTACTTGCCCCACTATCAACCATGCAATTATAAACTAGTGTGTTGCCAAAAAGCAAGAAAATATTGAAAGGAGATATATTAATTGGTTTTGAATCATATTTTGTGGCATTTACCATTTTTTATACATATTTTACTCGTTACTTATCTTGTAGATATGAATTTTATAAAACCACACTTTCCCTCTTTGTTATTTTAATAAATAAGTTAAGCCCTGAAAGCTCATGGATAAGGGTATTTTTTTGTCTTAGGATGGATAATAAATCCCAAATGGTCAAGATGATGTTTACTTTATTCATATGATATACTATGTTGAATGAAGAGCCTTAAATCTTTATTTAAACTTTGGAGCAACATGACACTCTTGTACTTGAGGCGATTAGTGAATCTTGCTTCAACATTCTAGTTTTTTATAAGCTAAAGGGGAAGCAATCTGATCATTAGTACCTTTATAAATCATATTAGGAATATTTATAACATGAATTACCTCTTGGGTCTCATCTATAGCCATATTTTTGGCTCATGTGATGGACTCAACTAAGTTATTTGATTTTCTAGTTTCACCAATCTGATTTACTACCACATGATCATAAAATTACCAATTAACCAAGGTTGAATTTGGTTGTACTTGTTCATGATTCACTTCCACTTGTTGCATCATAGCTTCATTGCGTTAGTCTCCTTGAAGAAAGGCTTCCTCTTATGTCATCTAAGTAATTTCTATATTTTATGCTACTATAGCTTGATTTTGTACGTCATTAGTGTTATAAGACTACCAAATTGAATCTTGCATCAAATTATTTGTTACTAGTAAAAGGGCCTTGGATGTGGAAGTAACATTTAGATCAAATGTAGCATATGGTTTGGCTGGTGAAATGACTCCTTGAGCTTTGTGTGGAGGTCTATTATCTTTGAAGCCTTGGTTGGGAGGTCTTTGATCTCTATATGGTTATATGTGGGATGATTGGGTAATTTATATGGCTTATTTTCTTGATATTGTTTCCTCTTCAATTGAATTATCTCATTACCAAAAGTTTGTAACATACCTTTTAGCTTACCAAGCTCACTAGATTGACTATGATGATCTTGAACTTGACTTTGAGGGGCTGGAAGTAGGGCTACTGATAGAGATTAAGGAGGTGGAATGGGCTGCATTTATATAAAAAAATGGTATTAGATGCTTAATTATAATTTTATTATCTTGAATTAGACTATTTCCAACTTTAATGACAACCTCATAGGCATTTGGGAGTGTCCTACAACCCATGGACTAAATCATAACTAAAATATTAGAATTCAAAGATCTCAAGAAGCATATAAAATTATATTCATGATATGGCCTTATCATAAGAGGTATTCTATTCTATATTTTCTAAAATCTAAGGTTGAAATCAGTCATAAATTCATATGGTACTCTCTTGATGGTAGTGGATTTATCAATAAGGGATAAATAATCTAATTTATCTTCAAATTATCTACATAAAACTACACCTAAATCATCCCAAGTGGTAATTTATTTCAAGGGATGGTTCATATACCATTTCAATTCTCATACCTCAAAGGACTCAGCAAGTAAATTTATGATATCATTATCTTGGGTAACATGGTGTAATGAACACAAGTTGACCACATCTTTGATATGTTCTATGGCTGTAGTTTGATCTTCACCTATGAAATATGGTAGGATTTTGAGGGTTGTAGTTGAGATATCATCATATTGGGCTAAATTGAGAGGCCTTCCATCATTGAAAGGAATAAATATTTAGTTTTTAGGGACAACCATGTTGATAGTGGAATTTGAAATTGAAGTGGTTTACACAATACGTTGATTTGGTGACTAAAATAACCTTCTAAGACATGGACTTGTTCTTAGAAACCTTCTTCTTTTGTTCTTATTCTCATCCATTTTAATAGAATTTAAACTCTCCAAGGTGTTGGTTGCCTTATATTGGAGATAATCTCTAGATGAAGGGCTAGTTCCCTTTGGTACACTCACCTAATTCTCTATAAACTGTATAATTTAGTGATTTCTTGACTAGGAAAAGGATAAAAGGAGTAATACCCAAGATGAAATTGAACATAAAAACTTAAAATTTGTGGTGATGCACCAATTTTAAGGTAAATCATGCCTATACTTGACACACTTTGGAATATAAATAAATTTCACACAATCATTTCATCTTCATATAATGACTTTTGCATCAATATTTCATATAAAGATTTTGAGAAACATTCATACTAGCATGAAAGGAATGAACATAGGTTGAATTAACTTCCAAATTATGTATGAATTATACTTAGACACTTGATATGACCTAAAATAATAATAGTTGCATAAATGTGAAAAATTTAGACATAAATATAGGAAAATCAATCATTCACTATGTTACATCAATGAATATGAGGCACCCACTTCATAAACAACCTAAAAATGGAGGTAAAATCACGTTTTTATTACTTCAAAGGTGATGTAGTAGAACTTCTGGTAGAGTTTTTGTATATCTAATAGCATAATATGACCTTATTTAAAAAAATAACATACATATATAAAATAAAATTAGGATAGAGAAGACTAAGCAACCCCAAACTAGGGATGATTCATTATGCCTAATCATCCTTCACTCCTACTTCAACTCAACTACCAAACTATAAAATCCTACATAGTACATCTAGAGTTTAAAATTATTTTCTTGGAACATGGTATAGGAGAGAGAGATAAGTTTGTTTGAATGCTTTCAATAAGTTAAAGTTCCTCATTCATGACCTATTTTGAAGGAATTTTATCTCCTTGCATGATTTTATAGTCTTCAATGCATGAAGATGGTTTGATCATATTCACATAAATAATTTTTAATAACTTGTACAATCTCCTTGAGACTCTCCATATTTCTTGTAAGTAACTTCAACTATCCTTCTTGTATCTTGGAGTTTGACTCACCTATACACCTATATTCTTACATGCATGTTTATTTCTCATGACTTCCTAATATTTATGAAATTTGGAATATAAGGGAGAGGTTTTAATGTTTATTTTATTTAATTATCCTCCATAAAAATAGGCACTCAAGGTTTGATCAAGTCTTCAACTGAACTCCTCCATTCTTGCATGTTGCTTCTCCACCTTAATAGGGCTGATTGAAGTATTCTTTTTGTATGAATTGAATTTTTCCATAATTAGTGGCATAGGAGGGAAAAATTATTTTTATATGTTTTTGGAGACTCCTTATAACCTTGAATAGTTTTATAATAGAAACACTTAACCTCTTCTTGATCTCCAAATGACAAATAGTACTTGTGATTGACTTGGCAAAGTTGTTGAAGATTTCAATATATTGATTGAGATTGTGGATTGACTTCTTCCTCCAAGGTGGAATATAAGTGGGAGAGATTTCTTGTTTCTTTTTTTAAACTCTTCATTAAGTATCCTTTCTAAGAGTGTATATTAATTTTAACAATCACAACTGTCTATACTGACCTTTCTCAAAAGTGTACATCTTCTCCATTTTGGTGATCTTATTAAATGAACAATGATAGCCTTTAACTTGACTAATTTCAATTATTTGTAAATATAATGAGTATAAATAGTGTTTTAACATAATAAACATGGTTGAATATAACTTCAAATAAAATTTTAGCTCCAAACTCCACATATAACTTTAAAAAAATGCTTTTTTGTGCTCTCTAGGCCTCAAAAAACCTTGATTTGAATTTGGGGATTTAAAATGAGTTATATTACACACTATACACTCCTCCTATGATAATTATATAGGTATTAATAGGTAATACCTATAAAATCTCCAACATAAATTCATTAAAAAGTGCCCGCTTGCTGCCCGTAGGATCACTTAGAGATGTTTTTTAATGATCTAAGCTTATTTTGAATTATTTAATAATGGATTAAAATATTTAAATTAATTATATATCTCCTAAAATCATTTTATTCCATTTTAAATATATGAAACACTCATTTTTAACTCCATTTATGAGTAAACTAGTAAAAAACCCTGATTTTCTACATGGTGTAGAGTTTTGTTTTTAAATTATATATATCATAAATTAAATTAAAGAAATTAAACTAATTTAAAATATTAAATTAAATAAAAATATACTTCCATGTAAAATTTCAAGATATTTCACTTATTAAAACCAAAAATATGCACTTTTTAGTGCTTAGTAGCTTGTTCTTTCTCATTTTTGAATGCATGTAGGTCTGAATTTTAGAATTTTATTGAGTTTTATGAGGCCTAAATACCTTATTATTTTTTAATTATAAATTTTAATATATTATATAATAATTAAAACCATTATATATATTCAAACAATCACTTAAACCTCTCAAAAAATGCCTTTTCTAATTGTCTCTCTTGCATGCTCCAAACCCTACAACCTGTAGATTTACATTTCTCCATTATTTGAATTAAAATTTTGATTTATTAAGTTTTATTAATTGTTTTATTCCCTATAATACCTCAAAATAAATTTTATTTTCAACAAAGAATCCAAAAATGCAATCACATCTCCTAAAACCAAGCTATTAGGGTCTTAAAAGGGTTTTAGAGCACCTTTCCTTCTTAATGATGGTTCATAAAATTAAGAACATGTAAAATGAAACCAATAATTATAATATTTAGGTAATATAGGTCCATATATTCCCAAAATACAATTATAATAAACTCTTCTTCTCCTTCATAAATTGAACATCTAAAAATGACCCTTACTAGCTTATAATTAGCTTGGTAGAGGAATAAAAGAAACATCTACAAAAATCTAGAGATGTGATCTATTATTGAGCATTGTTTTGGATTTATTAATTATTTATTATTTTTTTAATATCTTATTTAATCTTAAATTCATGAATTAAGTCTTTCTAATAACTTTCACATAATCAACTTTGACCAATGGTGGCAAAATTTATCAACATTACTTAAATTAATAATCAATTATTAAAAATTTCATAACTAAGTCTCAATAAATGGTTTGAATTTTTTTTTTAAAGAATTAAATAATTATAATTTTAAATTTTTGTGTATATTTAACTTGATATGGTCTATAATCTATGCAAATTCCTATGAATGTAGATAAAATATTAATTGGCATATTACTATAATAATAGTCAAAAATAAATTGAATGTAGATCTGAATCTCAAAATTATTATTTTTTATAGTGCCTATAAAACAAAAATTCTTCTTCTCAACTTATAAGAATTATTAATTCAAAAAAATCTTCAAAAAATAATAACACTCCATTCCAAGTCAACAATGACCAATATGCACCCAATAAGACATTTGACCTAGTTTTTAATGGTTGTGTCCTCATAGTATCAATTAGAATTTTGGTCTATGTGTGATTAATATGTTAACATTGATAATATTTAACAATGAAACTAATATTAAATGCTAAAATGGATGCATATCATTTATTTTTTTGGGGTTTTGAGCATTATAAAAAAAATGGGAATAATTATTAAGAATTTAGACATGATTTAGAAGGAACACAAAATCCCTTTTAATTATTTAATCACTATTTTAGTCAACCCACTAAAAAAAGGTTTACCTCAATAAAAATTTATAGTTCTAACCATGTTTTTATATGAAAAATAATTTACAAAAGGTTAATGGCTTATAAAGACATTATTTACACAACTATTCTTGATTAGCATTGCAAATGATGTGAGATTGTTTTTGAAAGAATATCTGACTTTATATATGACAATTCTTAAATTAGGGAATAAATGAAATTCAATTTACACTACTTATATAAAATTAATATTGTGATAATTATTTAATTTCTATTACTATCTGATATTAATATTGATTCTTAGTTAGATATTTTCATTCATATTTAGTTCAGATCTCAATTAGGCTTTTTAAATAAACTATAAATTTAAGGAAAAATAGGTTTTGGTACTTTTTCAACATTTATTTTCTATTAATAGGTACTATCAAAAAATTAAATTTTACCCCAAGAATATATTAAACTATGAGATTCTCTCCAAATATTTTTGATTCTATGGATTTCTCATAAACAACTAAAACTTTAAAGTATATTCTAAGATTATAAGTGTTTAGCTTAAACTATCATGCATTGGTGTCAAGAACTTTATTTGAATGAAATATTAGTAATTAGTCAGTTATTCAAAAATAATAATGATATTGTTTGAATATTTTAGATATAACCATTTCAATTGGAAGGAAGTTTTTAATACTAGGAGTAAAAAGAGTCTTGTTTAGGGTTCTATGAAACACTAAATTAAATCATGGACCAAACACCCAAACTTTTAATATTCATGTTACTAATAATTTATTCATATGTTTAGCCCTAGTTTGTTGAAGATTTTAAATAAACATTTCTATATTATGTTGTGGTTTACATACTTTAACTCTAGAGTATAACATTATTTCATTAAACACTTTGAATGTCTATGAAATGCAGAATTTATTTTTATGTGGGGGATATCACATTGTGAAATTAGTGATAACTTTATCATATCATAAAAAAAGAAATATCATCCTATTATACATTAAAAACATGGAAAAAGGTTCTAGATAATTACACATACTTGTATAATGAAATAGAGAAATTATTATTCATATGTGAGAAAACTTAATTTATTTACAACCCAAAATAAATTCTTTAAATTGCCTCTAGATTAGAAATTTGATGGCACACTGCATTCTGATAATAAAATATTCATAAACTTATGTACATGATTAGAACATATAGGTCTACACCCACATAGGCATTGATCTTTAGAAATAAATAATTAGAGACTTTGTTTGAGTTATCATGATACTATTACATATTTATATTTATTACAAGAATCTATGTATACAAACCTAAGTTATAATATTTGGTTAAATTTTATAGTGATAGATGGAATTATTTTGAACTACAAAAGTGATTGGTATAAGTTATAAAATTTTACTATCTAAGTTGTATATTTATATGGAATTTGATTAATTATTTTATATTTGATCTAATTTGGAATTATTTATGTATCTATAAACAAAAGTAATTATTTTTGTACATATAAAAAGCTTTTTAGCCTATTAAATTGGGTAATTAATAGATAATTATTGAGATAATATTTGCACCTACTTCTCTTCTATATTTTATGTGAATAATTTTTAAAAAATAAACATGGTGGGAATCCTCTCTTGAAAGCCACTATCCTATGAAAGATATTCTAATACATACAAGTGGGGATTTATAAGAACTAGATCAAAAAAACTTAGACAGTGTGATATGATAGATGCTCATAACATTAGAATTAGATTAAGCTTAGATTGGTCTCAGTAAAAGGGTAAAAGTTTAAATTTTTCCCTTACATGGACCCCCTTCTATTATAAGATAAGGTATGTTTTGGTCACAACAAGAATATTATCAGTTAATAATCTAGTATTTCTATTTTGTCTAAAATGAGCACATACATATTCTATACAAGCAAAGACTATTAAATTATTAATTGGTAACTTTCTTATCATAAATGTGTATAATGTGCCCATTATACAAAAATTAAGAATATTAATAATGATAAAATGGCAAGCGGTGGTGTGAGGGAAAAATGAAACCCCAAGTTAAAAATTGGTAAATGGAGGCTTGGAAAAACTATATACAAACAAGTTAAAAATCCATAAATGATAGTTCAAAAATAAGAAAAAGAAGGGGATAATAGTATTTGGTCATGTAAATCTCGCTAGGTAAATGCAGCCAAGATGGGTGAGTGAGGAAATATGTCATAGTATTTGATGCTATTTTCTATTTAAAATGGGTAAGTTCAATGGCTATAACTTTGTTGGTTATGCCAATTTCATGAATCGAATCGAAGTATTGAAAACTGATAAGTAAATTATTAATTAATCATATCAATACCATATCAATGAGTCCCTAAAGTTATATGCCATGGTATAACTTATAATTTTTATAAGTTAAAATATAATTTATTTAATTAATTATTTACCATATATGCCAATTTAGAGAGTTATATGGTCTTTTATCAAATGATTATTTATATCAATGAGTCCACTGAAGTTTAGTATAAGTGTCGATCATTATTTTAAATATCATGCATTCATTTTTTATAAGTACAGGGTCCCCGAGATTGGCTATGATACCATCAAATTGATTTAATAACCTCCTAAAAATTATAATCATGAAATAAACAACTTCAAAATCTTGATTTCATAGAGAATGTTATTGACTTCAAGATTCTCTAAGATCAAATTCTAATTAGAGTGAATCATTTCATCTATTTTGAATTGATTGCATCAATATGAAATACTATTACTTAACCATTATTTAAAAAATTAATTATTCTTACAAACTAGAATAATATCTAATACTAATTGATTAATAACTTTGAATTCTAAAAGCATTGAAACTGGAATCCATTAAATATGATATGTAATTCCAATAAATTGAATAGTAGATTCCAATAATAGAAAATTTGAAATCCAATATTTGAAATAATTAATACTATAAAACCCAATAATAATAATTTCAATGTTAAATCTAAACTGAAATATGTTCAAATTTAATGAAATGATGGATTCAATTGATAAAATGATCTAGGTTATTTTTATAAAGATCATTAGTTTAGAATTATTGAACAAATGCATTTAATAAATCTTCCAAGCTAGTGATAGAATGAGTTTTAAGCTGATTATACCAATATAGAGTGTCACCAAAAAGGTTTTATCTAGTATCTTGGTGGTGATAAAAGTGTTAAGTTTAACCCAATCCTTGTATAGGTTTTGAAAAGTCTTCAAATGCAATCCTGGATTAGTGGATCCATTATAAGAAATAGTGGGAACCATGCCATGTATGTTGTTTAATATCTTTGTTAAGAAGTGATGGTTGTGGTATACAGTTACCATTTGCATTTCTAAGGGGGGTTAGGGGTATAATTAGGTTTTTTTACCACACATGGAGTAGAATGAGGGTGATTTTAGAAATGTATTAAGTAATTTTTTATTTTCATCATTTTATTGGCACTATTAGCTTGAAAAGTAACCATTTGATTTAAAGTTTGTAATAAAAATTGATTAGTGTCCATGGTATTTTGACTAGTGAAAGTATCATGGGATACATTAGAGGTATGTGAGACATTGAGATTTTAAAATTAACTAGTAGCTTGTGATGCACTAGTAGCTTGAGATGCATTACTAGTTGTGGGAGGAATGAGAGTGGATAAATATGTGATAGAGATAGTATAATAGCTTTCCCCAAATATTGTAGTAAAGCTAGGTGAAGGCGAATGGGGTTGTCTAATGTAAGGTCCCATTATGAGGTTAGAAATGACTATGGTATACTTACCCTAATTTTGAGGGTTTTTGTTGATGAATAGGATCATTTAAAACATATAATCAAGGTCACTTTCATCCTTTACCATTTGTATGAATAGAGGATTAAGAGAATTAGAATATTGCTAATATTGAAATTATCTACTACATGATATGGTAGATGCATCTTTGAGGTTTTATAACTATTAGTAAGACTCATAATGTTATTTTGATTTTATTATGTATCTTCATCCAATAGATGTTTCATAATGAATAGTTTGACTAGACACTTACTAAATAAATAGAGATCTAGAAGCTAAAAATGAATGAGATCAAGTTGGTCGATCTCGTTAGATTAAAAAGATAACAAAAAAATATGGAAACAAACTAAGTCAAATTATTCAATATTTTTACAAATCCAATAATATATAATAGTCTTTGAACTCACTAGGTTTAGCTAGTCAATCCAATTGGAAAAATAAGATAATAGAATAGTCTCTGTACTAACTAGGTCAAGTAGGTTGTTCTAGTTGGTAAAACAAGAAAATAAAATAGTTTATAAACTGACTGGATTGAGTTGGTGGAACTTATTAAAAAGGAAATAAGATAGAATAGTATATAAAAAATTTAGTTTAATTTGGTTGATCTAGTTGGGAAAACATGGAAACAAAATAAACTATGTACTAAGTAAGTTGAGCTAGTCAATCTAGCTAGAATAGGAAAATAGAAAAGTATGTAAACTGACTAGCTCAAGTTGATCAATATAGTTAGGAAAATAATAAAATAGAATAGTCTATGAACTAACTAGGTTAATATGGTTGATTTAATTATAAAAACAAGAAAATAGAATAGTTTTTAAACTAACTATGTTAGGTTGGTCGATCTAGTTGGAAAATTAAGAAAATAGAAAACTCTATGTATTGACTATGTCTAGCTAGTCTATCTTGTTAGAAAAGTAAGAAAATAGAAAATCATGTAACCTAAATAGATTGAACTGGCTGATCTAGTTGGAAAGTCAAGAAAATATGAATTGAATGTTGGAACACATAACATAAAACTTGTATTAATGTTGGCTAATCTAGTTTGTAATACAACATAGAATGGAAAATAAAAAGTAATAAAAATATAATTTAGATGAAAACTAATTATCTAAAAATAAGATAAATAAGTTTTTAATAAATTTTGTAATTGATATTGTAGGCTTCTAAAGATACTAGCTTGTTTGTTAGATAGTGTTAGCCCAATGTTTTAGAGTGCTAACTATGGAATAAATGTCATTCCCATAGCCCACTAATTCTAGTTTCAAGGGTAAGATGGAAGTAAATTCTCAACACTAAATTCTAACCAATGCACCACATAATGAAATGAATAATTAGATTCTTAAGGTTAAATACAAATGGAAATCCTAGGCATTTTCAAAATACCATGAGGTATGTGGAAACTAAATACCATGTTTATCTTTGTACTATGATTATGAGAATTGGAAAAAGCCCCTCATTCCATGATATTTGCAAATGATAAACAAGGACCATAAACATAATGTCACATAACCCTTCATGATAGTAGCTAAGTAGTTTCAAAACTGTTGGTACATAGTTTCTAGGGAAAGCCAAATAAAATGAAAATAAAAGCAAAAATAAATTTTGTGAAAAATTGAGTTTAAATTTTTTGAAAGTAAATAAACAAGAAACTAACTAAAAAGTAATGTGATTATAATTATTGTAAAATACATGTTAATTTATTTTGCCAATGTAAGAAAATTAAAACATACAAAATAAGATTTATCAAATTGATCTAGTTGGGTAAATAGGATAGAATAAAGTTGAGCTAATCAACATAGTCTATTGTAAAATAGGTCAAAAATATTAGACCCTCTCAAACTAGTTTGATGGTAGGAAAACAAGAAAAAAACTAGATCAAGCTGATTAGTCTAGTTGACTACATGGGTACAACTTTAAAGAAATAAAAACGTAAAAAATTAGTATATAATTTGAATTTTGGCTAAAAAGTGGGAAATGAAATACTAGGCTATTTAGAATGAACTTGGAAGATAGAAAAAGATCGACTAGGTTGATGTAGTAGTTTTTTATTACAACAATGTTGAATTATTGTTTGATTAGGTTGTCTAGGAAAAAAATCACCTTATAAAGGTAGACAATAATGTTATTGAATAAAATCGAGCTAGTTGATCTAGTTTAAATAAAACTGATAAAAATAGGAAAATAAATCAAGATCAATCGATTTGATTTAGTTAGATGAAAGTGAAATACAAAAATAAACAAAATCGAATAGGTCAATTTAGTTAGGCATAGAAGGTAAAACATGATTGGATCGATCATTTCAATCTATTTGGCTAAGACTAAAAACACTATGAATATAAAATATAAATGGATTGACATGATCGATGTAGTTGAAAAACCAAATCATAGAAAAAATACTAAGTTGATAAACTCAACCTAGTTGAAAACATACACACACAAAAGAGTTGGGTTGATAGGCTTGACTTATTTTAAAACCTACACATAACATATAAAACTAGATCGATAAGATCAATCCAATTGACTATAATTGAAAATTAAAAATTATAATGGCTAGATTGACATCAGGCTCACCAAAATATATGAAATGAATTAGGATGGATCTGTAACTTGTCCTACTTAGTGGATTTCATGCTCAGAGAAGATAATCTTACCAAAAAAATTCATTGAATAGTTATTTATAATGGGACAAGACCAATTTAGATATGTTAAACCTAACTAATAGATTTATTACCACACAACAACAAAGGAGAGGGTTCCAAATCCTCTACTTAAATTACATTATTCAATATGCTTAGCTAGGAATATAATATATATATAAGATATATAATTTAGTATTCACTAAATCTTGTAGTACAAAGGTGGATAATTAATAAAAATTAAAATAAAACATGAAAAGAGAACTCTACTCAAGTCAATGTAGAGGTAAACTAAGCAAGGAGTACAACATTCATCCTATTACTTTGTGAAATATATATACTAAATAAAAGAGTAAAGTTAGGAATACTTAACCTGAATTGAACCTATTGTGCCTCAATCTCTTAGTTGGCTAATGGTGCAAGAGGTTATTTTCGATTTGAAAGGACCACACTATAAAAATAATCTCAGGGCTAAAATATTCTTACTTTGCATTCAATACTTTTCCATAATACAAGATTCTTTCCTTCTAAGGTAAAACCCTAAGTAGTAACTCTTATAATGTATAAATAATAGAATGTAAGTTATAATAATGTGAAAATTAGTGTTCTTCTCTTTATAGGTGAAGTGAAGGGGGTATTTATAGCCAAGGATTAACCCTAAACCCTCACAAGAATTTATTTGATAAGGTCAATTAGGTCAATCTTATTTGGTATGAAAGATAACTATTAAGACTCAAACTAGGTCAATTGGGCTGATGAAGTTATATAGTATATGCTCAATCCATAACAAGGTTGATTAATCTAACATAGTATAAAAATGAATAAAAAGATGTGCATGCTTAGTTAGGATATTTTTTGAAAGGTAGATTACTTAAAGGAGTGTATAAGTGGGTTTTAATGGGACTTGCCATCACACCAAAATCCCATATCCTCTTCTAGGCACTCCTATGGCTAGTCATGGGATTTTGTATAAGTGGGTTTTAATGGGACTAGCCATGGCTAGTCCCATTAAAACCCACTTATACACTCCTATGGCTAGTCATGGGAATGCCTAGATTTGTGTCCTCTTCTAGGCACTCCTATGGCTAGTCAATACGACCCCAAAGCGAGCCTTGATCAGAACATGTGGTAGGTATTCTGGTGACCAGGAGGTGTGGAGACGTGTCGTGCATCAGTGCAAATCAGGCCCACTAGTTTTTGTAGGACTCGACCTCGAGACTTGGATCTAATACCACTAATCCAAAAATTGAAATCTTTGGTTGATAGATAAATCAAAAATAAGAACAACATAATTCAAATAATGCTATCTCTGAAAAGAGATGTTTTATTTATCAAAATTGTAGACCCAAACATATGCTTATCTCTGAGAAGAGATGTCTGATTTCCATTTCAAGTTAAATATTCATTTATACATGTTTTGAAGGTGTGGGGATGATGTGGAAGGTCACCAATCTTGAGGGAGATGAATTGGTTTGACTTCCATGATTTACAACAATACAGAACTCAAGGAATTACTATTTTTAGAAACTTACTATTTTTATACTGCACTACTAAAATTAAAATTTGGGACACTTCCATTGGGTTTTAGGTTTTAAAACTTAATTGAGAAAATATCTATGCCATCTCACGACATTCCCTTCATTATTAGCTTTCCAACAGTTCAAACGGTGAGTCAATTGGAGCTACGATGCAAAAGTTATGGCTTCCAGAAGTTCTACCATCAATTGGGGTGGACCCATCACCTGAATTGTCATCTGAATTATTGTCTAGATCATTCATCCATCCTTGAGAAGAAATGGTCCCCATTTCATCAAGATTTTTCATCAAGTGCGGTAGTTGTACTTCAATTTTATTCTCGATGCATACTTGGAAGGGACTATTATTTATGGAACTGTGTAAGGCCTGATTGTTCACCATTTCCATCTGACAATTAGTTTGTGGATTGAAGGCCATGAACTTCTTCAGCTCGGTATCTATTTTCTTCTATTTTTGTGTTGTTTATGTATTCAAGGCTGTAACATTGGCCTTTTTGGATTCTTGTGGCTTGATCACCATGAGGACAAATTTCTTGGCACTAATCAGAGATACAGATGTAGAAGGTGGTACTTCTAGTACCCTGTAGCACCATGTTCCAAGAGTGAGAGTGATCCTTCTAGTTATTGATTCATATATACCATGTCGATTGTAAGTTAATGGCTGACCAAAGAGTACATCACAAACATCTAGATTGATCACATCACATAAGACCTCATCTTGGATAGGTTGTATTACATATGAGAGAAGACATTGGTGGGTGACACGGAGGTTTCTCCCTGGACTCAACCATCCAATACTATATGGTTTTGGGTGAGGCTTCAAGGATAGATTTAGGCTTTTCACAACATTAGCAGAGATTAAATTCTTTTGACTTCCACTATCAAGAATGAAATTCATAGGCTTACCTTTCACCCATAACTTAGAGTGAAACAACCTTTCTTTGTCATCTAGCATCTCATCATGTGTCTGTGATGAAGCAACAATGGCTTTAGGATCAACATCTATAATTTCTTCTTCAACCTCTTTGACTGCAAGGTTTGTATAAGGTAGAGCAGTAGATGTTGAGGATTGTGACTCAAAAATCAGTATTTGATAGCTCGACATTCTTCTTTAGAGTGAGTTCTAGATTTGTGATAATCACACCACTTCCCAGTCTTTCCTTCCTTTTTCTTCCAATTTTGGCCTTGTGTTTGACCTTCTTTGTCACTTTTCCATTTTGAAGACTGATTCTTTATATTCATTCTTCCATGCTTCTACTCAATCTTCACTGTGAACTTGTATGCCTCACTGATGGTTTACAAATTGAAGAGTTCCATTTATCCTCATATGTACCATTGTAGTCTACCACAATATTTGAGAACCTTGTTTTTCTCACTTTCTTGGATGCCCAATCTCACAGATAGAGAATTAAAAATGTTAGTGTAATCTTGAACAAATTGTTCCTTACCTTGGTGAATTTATTGCCACTCTATATACAGATTGTCATATGCTCCAATGGGGTAGTATTTTTCCTTTATAACATCTATGAAATCATCCCATGTAGATTCCATCTCAAGGCCAATATCATCTGCACTGAATCTCTTTTTGTACACTTCCCACCAATTTTTGATAGGCAATGATGCTTTCAGAAGAGCAAAAGTAATCTTCTCTTTATCAGTGAATTTATTTATAGAAAAATAAGATGAAAATTGATCCAACCAATTTTCTACTGCATTATCATTTATTTTGCCTTCAAATGTAGGGATATCAAAATTCACCTAAACCTTGAAGGGTGTTGGGGCATTGAAAGGATGTGCAGGTGCAGATGAGGAGCCAAAATTTCCCATCAAGATTTGTTGGAGAATTTGAGTGAATTTTTGTAGCATCTATGCTTGCTATTGTTGGAGGGATTCATTCACCATTTCCTTGAAAGGATCAGATGTCTCGGTGTTGTCCACCATTTGAAGTCATTTGGAGTGAATAGGTGGACAGTCTACTAGTTCAATTTTCCACCCAAGCTTCTTGTAATCTGACCTCATTCTTGGGATCATACACTCTAAAGAAAAACCACTCTGATACCACTTGGGACTGGCCATCATGCCAAAAGCCCTAGGGTGATCTGGGTCCTCTTCTAGGCACCCTTATGGCCAGTCAATAAGACCCCAAAGCGAGCCTCGGTTGGAACACGTGGCAGGTAGTATGGTGACTAGAAGGCACAGAGATGCATCATGCATCAGTGTGGATCATTTAATTACTTAGAGAGTTAGATAAAATTAATTTGTAGTAGTTATAGGTAATGGTATAGGGATTTTAAAACACCAAAAGTCTACCCACCACTTTCCTAGTGCACCCATTAATGTGTGCACTTATAGAGATTGAAACTCGATAGGTTCTTGTAAGAGAGACAATGTGAGTAAATCATCAAGTTTTAAAAATATGATGTGTATATATATTACTCAACATTAATAGGCACAACAACCAATTTTTTGGCACAATCAACTGGGATAAGTCCACATTTAATAAACTCAAGAGAACTACATTCTTGTGTTTTATTTTATCAAAAATATGACCTAAGAGAATTTGGATACTAATTATATAAAATGAACTAAGCTAAATAAAGATGTAAAATAATACATAAATTAAATATTAAAGGATTTGTAATTTACTATATTGGAAATATTCTTAAAGATAAAAATGAAAGAACAAAATAACTTATCTAAAAACTAGAAGGCAGTATTAAGACTAAGGTTATAAAATTGACTATGTGACTATGTGATGATGTTGTAAATCAAGAATAGGGTATTGATTAGATCTAAGACAAGGCTACTAGATTTTGTGTCCTTAGTGAGTGAAAGTGTTTGGTAAGATATTTATCTCTATATATTAATAGGTTTTCCTTTGTATATGTGTCTTTTTTTACTATATGTTATCTCTCGATCAATCATGAAAGACATTGTATACCTTCTTATCCAATTGTAACCCTATATTAATATATCATGAATGACTAACATATAAAATATAAAAGGGCTTAGTGGTTAAGGTTTTTTTAACCTCAATACCCCTATGTTTAGTGCTCCCTATATACCAATAATCCATAGAGGGATCAAACTCCATGTAGTTCTCCCATTCTATGATGGTTTGTGTAAAAGACTGGTGTAAAATGATAAATTTTGGTGTAATTCTAATGTATTTATGTACTTCAACTATGACTTGTGACCTTTTATGTGTGTAAAATTAGCTCATGGATACTAGGGCCATGTGGAATCTCAATTGGAAAAAATATATGCCTTTATATTAATGTCCAATTAGATGTTATAGATTTTTTCCATATGTGAGCTTCTTTTGTAAAAAATGATTTGAAAATTTTGATTTATAATGATCAATAATGAATTTATTTATATGGGGATCACTAAATGTGTAAGGTGACCCTTTACATGACTTTTAATTTGAGCAAGTAGTTGTATTCGGTAAGAGGACATGGTTGGTGAAAATGGATAGTACTAGGTAGTATGATAGTTTAAATAGGGTGAACTTGTCCAAAAAATATACACAACTAAATTACAAGTGTGGATCAACTTGGAATAAATCTTAGGTTGTTTAAAATGTTGGATAGGAATAATTTTTGAGATCATTATTTACTTGGAGAGATGGCTCATCTGCATAAGAGTGAAGGAATGGATTTCAAAAGACTATGGAATGAGGAATGAGCTAGGTATTTATAATGAAAAGTTGTAAGTGCATTCTTTTAGATTCAATTTTAATATATGTGTCTACATTTAATCCCCTTTTATTCTATTAATGTAGTAAAGTAGAATTACTAAAGTAAAAGTAAAAATGCATATCTAAACTTACCTCTGAATATTAGTATTGAATATAATACATGCATTTAAATGTACTTCATGAAAAACTACAATGAAATATGTATAAATCAATCTTTACTTAATATTAAAATATAAAAGTAAACATAATAAAACTTCTACGTAAAATAAAAAGGATAAAATACATTTAATTAGGTACACAAATCATTGTGTTTTCTATTGCAAAATTGGTGAGTTTAGAGGGTAGGATGTTTGGATATTTCCTCTTCATTAAAACACTTGGATTGAACTATGAATTCACAATCCTCATTGATAAGAGAGTTTGATTAAGGACTCAAGGTGTGCTTGACTTCATCATTGCATACACAAAGTAGTAACGTAGCTTTGAATCCTTTTATGAATTGTAATGGATAATTCTATTACAAAGTTGGTGAAAACTAGTACAAATAGATGAATCAAATACTGCATAGAGAATAAGATTCATTTTTGGTACAAAACTAGTGTAAATATGGCACAAAACTAGTGTAAAAATGGCAAAAAACTAGTGCAAAAATAACATAATATAGGTCTAGTGTATATAATTTGAAAAATGACAAGTATTTTCATTCTATATGTGAAATTGGTGAAAAATTGAGTAAGGATGTGGTCATGTTCGATGAAAATTCCCCCAATATGATATCTAGATGTATATGTATTCTAAAATTGATTAATATCATGTGATATTTTAAGCAAAATATGTGTATATCCTATAACACATGATACAAATGATGCTACCATTTAGAGTGAATTTTGAGAAAAATATGAGTATTCATAAAAATAATTACATATATTTATTGTAAACCATTATGAAACTGACTAATATTTTGAGAATTTATGAAATTAATGTTTTATACTTGCTAGGATAATAATGCACTATTTTGGACATGACCAAAATTTCCCCTTGTTTAAATGGAGCACTATTGTCTAAAACAAAGTTTTGGGTGATTTTTGGGTATGAAAATCAATCAACTAAATAAAACTTGAAAATTTATGACCATGTACTAGGTTATTTCAGCTTAGTCTCTAAGATAATCCATTATGTATTCCCCTTATTTTGAGGTTAGTTGTGAAGCCTACATAATAACTTAAATTGAAAGAAAAGAATATGTGAGAGATTATTTGAAAAATGTAAATTGGAAGGAGTAATGATAACATGTAAAATCATAGAATCATCATATAGAAACTTATAAAATATATTGTAATAATATGCATATGGAAACAATAATACATAATGGCATTGTTAAGATAAATGTTATCAATTAGGCACGTATATAATTTATCATATGCTAAATATTACTTAGAATAGTTATAAAAACTTAGAGAGGATGCATGATATCCATCATGACATAAAAATATTTTGAAGATGCATGATATCCATTACGACATCTAAAAATTTAGAAGATGCATGATATCCTTAAAAAATAAGGTGAGTTATGAATCTTGCATAATAAATTTACTCAAAATAAAAAATATATGTGAGAGATTATATGAAAAATGTAAATTTGAAGAAGTAATTATAACATGTAAAATCATGGCATCATCATATAGAAACTTAGAAAAAATAGTGATATAATATGCATGTGGAAATGATAATACATAATAGCATTATCAAGATAAATGTTATCAATTAGGCATGAAAATAAATAACATAAGTTAAAGATTACTTAGGATATATGTAAGATGTAGAGAGCCTATGAATGGTTATAGTTTGGAAATGTAGAGCCTATGTTTATTGAGACAAGTCTATTGTAATAGGATAAGATTGCAATGTATTACTATCTGGATAGTGTGGTTTTACTTATGTATTTTTTCCAGGCCTGAAACAATATCACCTCCTACAATTACATATAGAAATGACAACTTGTATGTTCTTCATTCACCCACATATAATTGTGAAGAATATTTTATAGAAAACTAGCTATAGATAAAATCTATATATATTGAGCACAAATAAATTAATGTAAATTAACTACACATAACATGAATAAGTCTTGGTTTTTGAATTTCATATAATTTTCTATTTTTTATTCTTGAATATATGAAACTAGAAACAGAAAGAATTATATTAATTGATGAGTCCTAAAATGGACTCATAATTAATAGGTCTTAGATTGAACATAGGAATAATAAACTTTAGATTAATGTACTTATGTAGTCTTTAGTCTCATGTTTAGGTTTTAAATATGATCCTATGTTGTAATAAGGTCCCTATATATATGAGGATGTCTTATAATGTTATATGTATGTTGTATAGTATTATGGAATTAATAATTTTATATTAACACATGTGTATCATGAGAATCATGTAGTTGTTTTTTGTGTAATAGTCTCCACTGCTTTATGATATTTAACTTTGTGATTTCATACTCATTAAAAGAATCATGAAGATATTCAATATGTCATATTCACTATATTTTATCTTTTTATGCACTATATATGTACTAACATAAATGATGTTCTCATCTATCAAATCTTGAATCTTATTCCTCAAAGTGATGCTTTTATTAGTAGCATGCCCTTGCATTCTATGAAAAATTTAATACGTATTTTGATGAAATAAAATTGGAATAGGATTAATCACATCAACCAATTTAATGGGAACGAGTGATATGAGGTTATATTATGATAGCTTTGGTAAAAGTGTATAAGGAGCTTATGGTAAACCTATAAACTATATTCATGGATGCTTTGGAACCTTTTAAGACTTTACATGCTTATGCATTTACTAATCATTTATAGTATCAAAATTTTATGTTTCCAAATATTTAAAGGGATTAATATATGTTGTATATGTAAATATATCCCCACCATGTATAAATTTAAGACATGTAATGTATAAGGTAATTTCTCTATGTCATTTATCTAAGGTAAATCCAAGAGAAAAATTTAATATGTAGAATGAATTGTGACTTGAATATTGCAAGCATTATCTTAGACCCTAATGTGATATTCATTTAACTAATGTCAATTGGTAGCCATAAACCTTAATTTTATTTAGTAATTAATATATTTGGCACTTACATGGTATTCATATAAACCCCAAATGCATGCAATAATGAGATATTGTAGATATTTTCACTAGAGAAAATATGAATAGTAACACTTTTAACCAAAGTATTTTCAATATTTATTAGTATAAATCATTTGGTGGTTTGTTTAAAAACCTTATAGTGATTTACATTATAACGTACCATTTATATTTAAAGTGAGTAACTGTGAACTTCAACCGTTTATTTAAAAAAATTATATGATAAGGTTGCATGTTCATTTCACGTTGGGCTCACCAATATGTCTTTATAAAAAATTGGGAAATAGGTGATAATAGATCCTAATTAGATAAGATGAACTGAGCTAAATCAAGATATAAAAATATATATATAAATTAATCATTCACTTATTTTTAATTTACTATATCTTGAAATATGATTAAATTAGAAAATGCAAGAAGGAATTAACTTACATAGAAAACTAAAATTCAAGATTAAGACTAAGACAATAAAAAATATTGTGTGATTGGGTGATGCATTATGAATTAGGAACAAGGTTTCATTCAGACCTAGGATAAGGCTGATGGATTTGGATAAGGTTTTGGTGTGATACTGTCTTTGAGTGTTGATGACTAATAAGAGATAAATTGGGATATAAAATATATGCATAAATTAATCATTCACTTATTTTTAATTTACTATAATTGGAAATATGTTTAAATTGGAAAACACAAGAGGGAAATAACTTAGCTAAAAAAATAAAATGTAAGACTGAGATTGAGGCTATAAAAATGACTGTATGACTATGTGATGTAATGTAAATTAGGAACAAGGTTTCATTTTGATTTGGTACAATGATTATTGATTTAGATAGGGGTGTGGTTCACTAGTATCCTTAAGGATTTTTTACGCTTAGAAAGGGATTGCTCTCTGTGACTTTTATGATAAGTTCAATTTGAATGTGTAATAGCTCTCGATCCATCATGAAACCTAATGTATATCCTATTATTCACTTTTAACCCTAGATAAATATACCATAAATGATAAATAGAATCTATCCATTATTTATTTAGAGGAGATGCCTAACAAAATTGGATAGTGCTAGTGAGTAGGATTGTCCAAATATGGTGGCCTTGTCAAAATATTAGAGACAAATAAATTGAAAGTGTGGATCAATGTGAAAGTGAGATTAAGATTTGTAAGATGTTAGATATGTATTTTTTATATCATCAGTTACTTGGAGATATGGGTCATCTACATAAGATTGAAGGAATGGAAATCAAGATATCATTGAACGAGGCATGAACTAAGTGTGTATAAGGAGTGATCACAAGTGCATTTTTTTATTATATCTCACCACGTAATTACATTAGTTTAATAAAAAAAAATTGACAACATTAATTTTACAAGAATAATAGGGAGCAATGTGTCCACGATGGTTATAAATACAATATTTTATGGTTTTGAATGTAGGCCATGAGAAACAAATATGATGAAGATAATTAGGGTGTGGAGTCAGTGTACATTGCATAGGAAATAAATGGTTATTATAATACAAATGCCTCTGATGATTCTTAGGCTTGGAAATAAACCATATGGATATGTCTCAAGGAATCTGGTAACAAATTTAGATGTTTGGTGCTTATTAAGATTATGGATGACATGGGTATGAGTAAGTAATTGAATAACTTGCTAGCATGAAAAATCAATGAAATCTATGAGGGTAATAGCATAAATATTTAACCCTTTGACATCAATGTAATAAATAACAAGGTCAAAAATATTATATGGTAATGAGTTAAGGAACTTCATTTGGATGACATCAGACATATGGGTTTTAGCTTCATAAACAAGATTTCTATATTAGATAAAATATTCTTCAAAATGGAAAAAATCACAAAGTTTTATCTTGGGAAAACATTTATTTCTCTCAATTTATTTTTTTCCTTAAGGGGAAATAAATTCATTAATCAAAACTTGAAATAACGAAAACATTGGATCTTGTAGATTATAACATTAGGTATCTTGTAGAGTTTATCCCATATTATTATACTATTTTAATATAATAACCCAAAAATATCTTACAAAAAACCTAAAGTTATATGGCCAACAATATTATTTGTAATCCCTAAATTCTTAATAGTATTAAACCTTGTAGTGATCTCTGTGAAAGGATTCAAGAGATCATCAATATTTAGAAACTAGGGATTGATAGGTACTTGTGACCAAATCATTAAGGTTAATTAAATGGTAATATTTACTTTATAAGTGGCTTCCTTTTGAGTAGTATTAGGGATAAAAGTATATCCAAATCTAATAAACACATTAGATCTTGGACCAACTCTAGATTCTTTTTTGAAAAATTATTTTACTTTTTCAACCTGAGTTTCCTTTTCACAAATTTTCAACCAATCCAAATTGATTTATAATGGGTATAACTTTTCATCCATATATGATATATTATCATTGATATTATGCATATTATTTAATGACTAATTAAAAGTTGTATGGACCCTATCTTGAAATCCCCTAAAATACTAGACTGACTCAGTTATAAGATAGATTTAATTATTGGATTATTTTAATATCTTTGATATATTATCCTAACACAAAAACTTCTCCCAATTATTGTCTAATAATATGAACATATCTACATAAATCATACAAATTCTATTGGAGATGAGGATGGTACCTAGACTCATAAGTTATATTCTTAAAATTAGCTGAAGGATCTCTTTCATCTTTAGTATTTTAATGGAAAGAATAAAATAAATATGCAATGTCACCTCCTCCTTTCTTATAATGGATCTTGTATGGTGGCCATTTTCCACATTTATACAATGTAGTGTCATTTTATTTATATAATTCAATAGTTAATTGACATTTAAATTCATACATGATCATGGAAGGGATGATCTGAGGATCATGACCTTCTTTCACCTTTTATTATTCAATCTCAACAACAATATTTCTTTCTTTGTGACTTCTACATGATGTTTCAAAAAAACTAGACCTTGGGGACTTAAGAGGAAGATATTTAGGATGTATATGTATATTATGGCCATCACTTTTTAATAATGGCTTTTGTTTTCTATAAATCTTAGGTGAAACATTTTTCAAACAATCTAGTTTCCACTCTTGAGTGATATTAATGGATTTAACCAATCCCCTTTTTAAATTGATAGTCCAATTAAGCCTTCTAACATATGGTATGTTTTCTAAGATCTTGGGATGGTTTTTATTGGTCATGGAATACAAGACTTGGATATTGATTATATTGGTATAATTCAAATTTTATGCAATAGATAAGGTTGAATATCAAATAAAATATATTTTTGCTATATAATTTATTCACACACTCTGTTAATTATTCATACAAGATATTACAAAGTTTATATAGGAAAACTGTTTCTTATAATCATGGATTTTATCTCTTCATCAATCTCTCACTGTATTCCTACAATATAAAAAATAAACTATATTTGTAATATTATTGTAACAATATTATGACTACCCAAATATAACTAAAAAACTAATATATTGTTTACCTCTCGGTAAATATCCCAATAAAATAATGTAATAAACTAATCCCTAACATTCCCCCCATAGTTTTTAGATGGTGAAAAAGCATTCACACTCTCACCTAAAATATTCTCACCCCTATGGCATGCTCTATTTGGCTCATGACCTTGATACAAAGAAAGGCTAACTCCTTCAATGGTTTTAATCAGGTTTACCATAAACCTTGACATGAATAGGACCCATCAAATTTTCACCTCCAGTGTTTTTATAGATCTTCTGATAAACCCTTTTAAGATCCATGAACTGACTTACATTGGTTCTTTCCATCCTTTCATAATTTTTTCACTTTAGGAAATTATATTTGAAATTTTCAAACAAATTACCTTACTTGAATAAGCATGTACTTCTATTCTTATTTTGAAAATACACAATGGAAACTATAAAAAAACACACCACACATAATATGTTACCAAATTATTTTAGGCCCTATTTTTGGTGACTAATGAGATGCTCTAGAACCTCCAACCTCTATTTATTCCTTCCTCTAGTATTTTCATTGCTTACTCAGTCGATATGTCAATGAAGCTCATGTTATTGATGAAAAGACTCCCCATAATTCAAACATCATGTACAAGTGAAAATGTATTATTGACTTTTTATTTTTATTTTACAATTTTTACTTTCTTTAATGCCATATAGACACTTTGAATTTTGACAACAATTTGACTATGGACCCAAAATGACATTAAATCTAGACTCTTTTATAAAACATTAAAACTAACCACAACTAAAGGACTTGGACTAAACTCAATATACTCTTAAGAGATAAAATGATATTTTTAAACATTTATACAATTAATGACTTAATCAAACTGATTAAAAAAAGCATAACCTATAACACTTTGATCAACATAATTACTTTGACTTACACTTATGAAAAAATTTATAAACAAACAAACTTAAGATATTAAGGAGAATCGAATTGAAGATTGGATTTGACGAAATAAAATAACTAAATTTATAACTTTAAGTTATTTTATCCTTTGAATTTCATATAAAACCAAATGGCATGCCACTAAAGATGGATAATTTTATATTTATTTGTTTTATTGTATTTTTGTTTGCCATGGACTAAAGTACATAATAAACACTATATCAAGGTTGATAAAAAGCATGATCAAGACCAAACATGATAAAAATAATAAATAAAATAAAACTTATAGACTAAAGTACCTAAAATTTCATAGAGCAATGTATAGATAAATTGAAATGTAAATGTGT